>ML789308.1:78712-165769 GCA_009831015.1 Picea engelmannii
TCTTCCTTATGTCCATCATAGCTACAACCGAGCCTTGCATAGCTCAATCGACCACAACCCCTTTCAGGTGGGGTTGGGATTCCAACCATTGGGTCCCATAGATGTTGCACTTCCCCTTGCGGTCACCTCGACTGACTCCTCTCCTGCTCCAACTTAGGCTGACAAAGCCACCTGGTTCATTGAGAGGATCCAACACATCCGCAAACAGGTTCAAGATATCCTACAGAAGTCTAATGACAAGTATAAGAAGCATCATGATCAACATCGGGTGCCACATAAGTTTTAGGTGGGCGACAAGGTTTGGTTGCACTTGTAGAAAGAACACCTTACAGGACCCCATCAGAAGCTTCGCCCACTCCATTATGGGTCGTACACCATCACCAAGGCTATGGGGGATAATTCTTTTGAGTTCAACATTCCTCCTTTCCTTGGCCTGCGTCCAGTGTTCAACGTGGACCTCCTTTGGCCTTATTTCCCACCATTATTGGACACCTCAGACGTAGCAGAACAACTGACACCAACATAGCTCAACACCGATTGCATACAACAGGAATCCAATGATTATATTGTGGAAAAATATTTCAAGGTCACTTGACAACAAAGGATCCAACTTTATCAAGTCGTCAAAGCAGGGTAGCTCCTGCACCAAGGCAAGTGGCTCACCCGGGGCCAAATTTAGCAGAAATTTCCTCATCTGATGGGGGAACTCAATGCAATGGAGAACATTGCTTGCTAAGGAGGGAGAATTGATCCAGGTGGATATTGGTGGCCACCCACCTTTTCCAGCTGGCTCAAAACAACTTTCTAGAAATTTTGATAATTTACTATTTTTAGCAGTTTTTCGAGTCCTTAACTTCTGGAGTCGTTTTGAAGCCCTAAACGACATTTTTTGGGTTATTTTTCGATCACAAAATTTCATCATTGTGAGATTGTTGTAGTTCTCGAATATATCTTTCCAATGGGCTATCATACGCCTAAAACGAAGATCGTATGCAAAAGTTACGACCCCGGGAAGTTGATGTACTGACTTACCCAAATGGGGCCCATGTGACTTTTGGCGCTTCATCTCCTAGGGTTAGGTTTTTTGGATGTTTAGGGTTTTTGAAATTCCTGTTTATTGTAAAACGGCCCTAAGAGCCTCATTGTAATGTTCTTCTTGCGAATGAGAGCAGTTGTCACATCTCTTCTCAGAGATAAGTCGCCACCATTCTAGCAAGCTTGTTTTTCATTGCATTTTAAAGTTTCAACTTATTTCCTTATTGAATAGAAAACCAATTTTACTGTATCTCTGTTATTCTATGTTAAGCATCTGGTAATAATCTGTACTCATTTCATTCTACTCATAAAATCTGGATCACCTGAACCCTTGTTGTTGTAAGTATCTACCCAATCTAGAATACCATGCCATGGGAGCCTGTTTGAGACCATAGAAATCATTCTTCAACCTACAAACATAGTTTTCATTCTCTGAAAATAGAAATCCTTCTAGTTGCTCAATGTAGACTTCTTCTTCTAGATCCCCATTTAGGAAGGTTGTTTTCACATCCATATGATACACTTTAATATTCTTGGAGCATGCATAAGAAAGGATCAATATGATTTCTTCCATTATGGAAACTAGAGAGAACATCTATTCAAATTCGATACCTTCAACCTGAGCATATCCTTTACATACTAATCTAGCTTTGTTCCTGGTAACTTGTCCATCTTCATTCAATTTGTTTCTAAAGACCCATTTGTGTCGATCACATTCTTGTACCTTGGCCTTGGAACTAGTTCCCAAGTGTCATTATTATCTATCTGATCTAACTCTTCATCCATGGATTTTATCTAGAATTCATCATTGTTGGCTTCTTCAAAACTGCTTGGCTCAATCATAGATAAGAGTGTTAGGTGCAATTGTTTTGGTGAACAAATTCTTCTTCTAGTCTCAACTCCTGCATCTTTGTTCCCGATGATCTGATATGATGGATGATTATTTTATATTCATCTTCTAGGTGTCTTTGGAGGTACTTGAAGATATTGTTGTTCTTGTTCTTCTCCTTCTAACTGCTCTTCTTCATCTTCCTCTTCTGCTACTCCTTCCTTTGCTTCTTCTTCATGAACTTGTTCCATTGAATCATTTTCTTCTTCCTTTATTCTTCGTCCGCTTGTCTCATCAAATGTCACGTTGATTCTTTCCACAAATGTGTTAATCCTTAGATTGAATCATTTGTATGTTTTCCTTGTGCTCGAGTACCCAACAAGTACGCCTTTTTCCACACGAGAATCAAACTTTTCCAATCTTCCATCTTCTCTTTTGATGTAGCATTTGCTTCCAAAAAATATGAAGTACTTCACATTCGTTGGTCTTCCTTTCCATAGCTCAAAGGGAGTTTTATCACTGTTGTTTTTTAGCATTCCTTTGTTTTGAATGTGAACTATTGTATGCACTGCATGTGCCCAAAATACGTCTGTCAACTTGGAATCCATTAACATAGTTTGACCCATTTCATGTACTGTCATGTTCTTCCTTTCGATGAATCCATTCTGTTGTGGTGTCCTAGCAATGACAAATTTCCTTTTTATCCCATGTTTACTGCAGAATTCCATAAATTCCTTTGAAGTAAATTCTCCTCCATTATCCGATCTCAAAAAATTGATTTTTCAATCTATTTGATTTTCAACTATCTCCTTGTATATTTTGAAGTTCTCGAATGCTTTTAACTTCTTCATAAGAAAATAAACTGTAATCATTCTTATATAATCATCAACCAATAGCATAAAATAATTCTCACCTTTAAACCCCTTTGTCCTAGTTGGTCCAACTAGATCAGTATGCACAATTTTCAACGGCTTTGTTGTGGAGTATTCCTTTGACTTGAAACTGGTCTTGGTTTGATTTTCTTGTTGAAAATGCTTACAGAAAGTGTTGGTTGGCTTTGTGATCTGGGACATTTCTATGAATTATTCCTCTTTGTTGACTTTGACAAGGTTAGCAAATTTTATGTGACCCATTCTTCTGTGCCATAGACAAACTTCATCTTCCTTTCCTAAACAACACTTTTCATTTCCAATTTCACTTAATACATATATGTTTCTTGAAGTTCTCACAACTGTTGCAACCACTTTGCTTGAACCTGCTTTTCTTATCTCACACTTTTGTGAATCAAACACAAGTTTGTGACCTTGGTCACACATTTGAATTACACTCAGAATCTTGTGTTTCATATCTTCCACTAGAATAACATTCTCTGCCTTGGTATCCTTATTTCCAATTCTAATTGTGCCTCTTCCAATGATTATGGTTGAGTCATCGTTTCCTTTCTCAAGGTTAGAAACTTGTCCTTATCACTTGTCATGTGCTTTGAGCAACCACTTTCAACATACCAACCACGTTTCTTGTGTTTAGATTGTAGAGAAAGTGTTCATTCTTCATTGTTGAACTAATTATGCTTCCTTATCCATATTATTTGAGGTTCATGTCTGTGACTGTTGTTATTTTGTTGTGATTCTCTTGGAGGAACTGCCATTCTACAATCTTTGGCCATGTGTCCAAAGTTTTTGCACTTGTAGCATTCAATCTCAGAACTAAAGGATTCAAACCTATTGTAGTTGTTTTGTGTTTCACTAGGCCTTCTTGAATAATCATTTCATGCATAACTTTCACGGTTGTATCTGTTCCTATTATTTTCTCTGCAATTCACAACCTTATGTCCAAAATTGTTACATGGATAACATAAACCAAGAAAGATAGTTTGATACCTGGGAGATGTATATCTTATAAAATGAGTTACTCTTCTGAACCCTTCTTCTTCTTGAGGCCTTCTTGTTTTTTACTATCTTTGATTCTGAGATCTGAATCTTCTGGGTGGAGGAGTGTCTCTATGATATTCCTTGTAAAACTTCTTGTCTCCTATGAATGTCTCTGCGTATCTTCTTGGTTGTTTTTCTTGAATTTTGTTTTGGATCTTGATCCCTTTTATATCTAGTTGTATCCTAGTCTGGACTTGTCATGATTTGTCCTTTGACTACTAATAATATCGTTCAAAACTTTGGAGTTGTTCTACATGTTTTTATTTTGAATATCTTTTCTCAATGTGACGATCTATGCTTCCAAATTTCCAATGATCCTGTCTCTTATTCTACATGTTCTCTGAGTGTTTATTTAATTCTCTTGTCTTCCTCTACTTGGATTTTTAATTTAGTGATCATTTTTTATAGTTCTTCAGAGTCTGAATTCTCAACTCCCTTTTTCTTTGGTTCTGTCTGAAGTGACTTGCTTTTCTTCTTTTCTCGTTTTATAACTTCTATGGCACTTAACAATTCTTCTCTGTAATCAACTTCTTCTTATTCATATTTCTTCTTTGGATCCTTCTTCATCGGAATATTCTATTTCCATGAATAAAATCCTTTCTGTATCACTTTCACTGGCTTCATCTTCATTTGATGAGGTTTTATCTTCTTTGGTGCAAAAGCTTTTCTTGAAAAAATTCTTTTTGGTTATTTTTCCTTTGTATGTTTGTTTTCTATTTGAGTAATCTTCTTGATTCCTTTTCTTTTTCTTATGGGGACATTTGTCAGCAACATGACCAATTCCATCACAATTAAAAAAAATCAATGAAAGATTACCTCTATATTTTTCAATTCCCTTTTTCAGTCTTCTAATGAAGTTGGCTACTTCGTCATCATCTTTTGAGATGCCAGTGTTGTTGCTATATGACTTTGCCTTTTTCTTTGAATTATTGGATGCTTTAAATGTTGCTTCTTTTTTAATCGTATTATCTTTCTCTGTTCTCATCTCATAAGCTTTTAGTGTCCCGTGCAACTCATCCATGGTCAGTGTAGCTAGATCCTCTCTCTCTTCTAGTGTTGAAATATTTGAATCAAATCTCATTTGTAGAGATCTCAATACCTTTTTGACAACGATCTGTTCAGTTACCTCGTCTCCCAAGCCTTTGATACTATTTACTACTTCATCAACTTATAGAAAGTAGGCAACTATGTTGTCATCTTCATTCATCTTTAGTTGTTCAAATTTTTCTCTGAAAATTTGAAGTTTAGATTCTTTGATTTTCTCATCTCCTTCGTATACATTCTTCAACTTGACCCAAATGTCCTTTGCAGAATGAAAATGCATAACTTTGGTGTAGATATATTTAGACAAGACAATAAGGAGTTCACTCGTAGCTCTTGAATTATTGTCTTCAAGTTTCTTTCCATCTTTATCTGTTGGAGGAACGGTTGGTGCTTTGTATCCATATACCATTGATCGCCAAACATAAAATCCTAGTGCTTGTATGTGTGTCTTCATTCTTCTGCTCCAGAAGAAATAATCTTCCCCATCAAACTGTGGTATCCCAATCTTAGAGTAATCCATGATCTCCTTCCAATGGTTAAACTGTTTCTTGAAGGGCCTGCTCCGATACTAATTGTTGGATTACTAAGAGAGGGGGTGAATCGGTAATAGAGTTTTTAATATTTTTTAACCATAATATATAAGTGTTTTTTATCTTTACGATCAATTTACCAATATCATTCAACCAGTCCAGAATAAATAAACCATGAAAAATGAGAAATCATACACATACACAATACACCAGTATTGTTACGTGGAAACCCAATGTGGGAGAAAACCAAAGAACATTTTTTCTTATACGTCTTTAAGAATTAAATTCATTGGAAGCAACAAATTCCTTTTTTTTCCAGTTGCAACTGGAAGAAGGTGCCAACCCCCTATATTTTTAGGCTACAACCTAAGGGAATCTCCAACTCCCCAATTCTTTGGATCCAACTAGAAGGAGGATACAACCCCCTATGTTCTCTGGCTACAACCAGAAGGTGGATACAACCACATATCCTTGCCTCGTCCAGCCACCCTGAAATATAAGTGTCCAATAACTGATGAAACCACTGCCACATTGTCACTGTGAAATATACCACTATAAACATGTACCAATTTCTGCCAACAACCTATAACCAACTTGTACCAATAACCTGGAATCAACCTATACCAATACCTTGCAATCAACCTATACCAATAACTTGTATCGATAATCTCCTCAATAGATCAGATCTAATAACATAGATCTCATACCCAATATCAAAAGAATATCACTCAAATCATGTGCATCTATGTCTCTCTAGTCATGTTCCATACATATGCATACAATCATAATCATGTGTAATAAACCCTCACATGGAATAGACATCAAACCCTCACTATTATGCAGCTTCAAACTATACCAACATCTTTAGCAACACATCATAACCAAAGTCCCTCAACCATGTACTAAGAAATAGAAGCTATGCCTCACACTCAAACCAACAAGATGTACCAATGATAAATACCCAACATACCAACACTGTATTTTTGTAGATCTAGCTCATACAATAAGTTCCATACAACCAATAGCCTCTCTAGGGAAAATCCTCAATCTCCCATAACCATATCTCATGTAGACAACAATATCCAACTACACATAAGAATATGACATATATTTTGAACTTGTAGATAGATATTTTGTACCTGATCATTGCAGACCTTCCTGGGAACTTGCTTTCAAACTTTAGGGACCTGGAAGCCACATCCACTCAAGTTTTCATGAATTTTTCAGCGATACGTGATTTCCTCTTCTACATCCCAGTATGTACACACCTTCCTCCACTGCATCCCACATATGTACGTGCCTTCCTCCACTGCAGCACGTGTACACCTCAGAAACTAGGGTTTTTCACAAATTTTACAACTCTGAACTTTCACCATCAACCCTCCCTTGCTACCTCAGACTTGCGTAACTTCAAATGTATCAATGAGTACATGCAATAAAATTTTCACAAAATAATAGATATTTAATGTGCTCAATAGGTGCTAATAGGAGACCCTTTCTCTCTTATTTATACTCTCCAAGTAGCTTCCTCTAGGGGTTATCTTCTAACTACTTTACCCAACTTCCTTCTTTTAGGGATAACCCATTTCTAACCACTTTGTCCACTTACAACCAATTTTTCCACAAATAGTAAACTCACCACTTCTAGTTGCAACTAATTTATTTTTAATTATTTTCTTTTTGCAACAACTTAACTCATGATTAACTCCTAGTTACAACCACTTTGACTAGTAAACTTATTCTAGGATCTTCTAGAATAAATTTACTTCTTTGACCTTCTAGGGGCTTCTAGATAACTCACGAGGGTTCTCCAACTTCACAAAGCCATAACTCCCTAACAGTGAGGAGTTATGTGACGTACCACATATCACCGGAAATGGCACGACATGTATTGCCCATATAGAATAGTCTCACATTCAAATTCACTGATCTCCATTACATTATTCCTCAAACTAACTCAGGTTCCTTAACCAAACTACTGGGGCTACCAGAATTTGCTACTAGACTTGCTTCAAGGGTTGACATCAATGAAAACCAACCCAATTAATCAACAAGGATATGTAGAGAAAATGCACTAGATAAGAAGGCATGTTGCACACAAATAGGTTTTATACAATGTGTGAGGGTTCAATAACATGTGCATGTTTTCTATACATGGATTATACCTAATATGATGTTGATATTCGGGCTCACTAGTGCATGATAAATATAATTTGTCATTGTCTTGCAATTTCTTCTAAAGCCTATATCTATGTACTTAATTCTCTTAACCACAGGATTTTGTATTGGTATTACTATTATCAATGTTAGGGTTTGAGTTTCTCCAGCCTATGAGCATATTAGGGTTTTGAGATATAATGTATTATCGTAATGAATGTTTTGACATGATAAGGCACATGATACTTCTAGTATATGGTTTATTACAAATGGACATGAGGGATGTTGGTGTTGTTTTTGAAACATTCCTATTATTATGTAGTGTTAATTATTTGGTAATGAATTCATGGTTCATGTTGTATGCTAATATTTCTTTATGTTATGAATCGATGAATGTATGATGTGTGCATTCATATCATTCCACCTTGTAAATTTCATTAAGTCCATTAATCATATGCAACCCATGTGGCACCATTCTTCTTTAAATCATTGAATATGTCAATGCCATAGACTACAAATATTTTGTTGGACAACCATGTATATTCCTAGGTATTCAAGTTAGGACCAATAATGGCCACGTGCATTAAGTCTGCTCATCTTTTTCAATTGAAAAATCTCGCCATATTTGTGCTAAATGACAATTCCATTTTCTCAAAGGAAGACCATGATTTTACATATTTAAGTGCAATGATTAAATGGTGTTGATGGACCTAGTTATGTAAATAACACATGTATTTTATAATAACCTAGAGAATTATACCAAGTGGTTGGAATAAAATCATTGTTTGGAAGATATTTTGGAGCCATATATATAAGTGTTTGTACCAATTAGTGCTTATACCAAGGGGAGAGGATAAAAGCAAAGTAGAGAATCAAAGATATTATTATCCTGTCATATAAATGGGAAACAAGTTTCAAATAATATGGTCTTGCACTCAAAGGGGCTTTAGAATTGTCTTCTCGTTCTTCCATATTTTCATAATTAGTTGTTACCTTAGAACAACAAGGAATGGTGTCTTCGGAAGAAACATGGTATGAAACAATACCAAAGTAATTGGAAAAATTCAAATGTTTCAATCAAGTAATAAAACACTATAAAACATTGATAGTAACACCAAAAATTGAAAAATTAAATAATAAAAATGAAAATGCTACACCCAAACAAATGAACAAAAAAGGGAGTATATTAAGATGTGACGATGCTATTAAGATACAAAGGATCTTGAATGACAACTTTCACATAATTGAAACTCTCATAATGAAAGTTCCTTATGATGCCAAGTTTCAATATCCACCAATATTTGTACCAATTTATCCCATGAAAAATAAGAACTAGAAACCTTAGCATCAAACTTGTCAAGATTGCATCTTAACCCACCCATAAATGAGAGGTGAGTGATCAAGTAGAGTAGAGGCTAGGGAGACAAAACTCAATTTGATTGTTTATGTTCACATATCCAAAGTTAATAATAGGAAAAGGATTGGGGATCAATAAGGGCACATAAAAATATGATAAGGAGGGATTCATAGAGGGAACATCCACACACATTATCAAAGTCTTATTATGGAACTTACGACAGAAAATAAAAATAATAAAATTAGTCTTACTATGGAACTTATTGTAGGAAAGAAAAATAATAAAATATGCAACATGAATGATGAGAAAGGAATTTTTTTATGTAATGTGGAACTTAAAACCCCCATTGAAATTTTGAGAAAGGCCATTAAGAATAACATCAGTGAAGAAAAAACACAAATAGTTTCGGAATAGTTTCTACTCAAATTGAAAAAACACATTACAATACAAATGAACACTATGAAATAAGAAGTTTGTAGCAATAAACGTTGATGAGGAGGATGCAATGACTATTGAAGACATCAAGGATGTAAGGCATGAAAGTGATGCAACAATTATTGGTTGTATAAATTCTATAAAGAAAGAGATTGATGAGGGGGCACATGTAACATACATAACATATATAAATATTTCTACAAGTTCCTTTAGGATTTGTATATATAGAACACTGTCATTGTATCTTCAATCATCTCATATATTATGCATATTTATTCAAATATATTTATTATCCTTAAAGGATTATAGTGTACTATCCTATTTATATTGGATGTTTTTTTGTATGAATAGCCTCTATTCATTGCATTGGTATCAAAGCGAGTCTGATGTTGCCCATTGACCACACTTATATAGAATTTTTCCAATCCGACTTTTATCCAAACCCTATCATATTAGAGATTCTCTAATCTAATCATTAACCACAATCAAGCCCTTGGCCATTTAAAGTGAAGAATTACTCCACTGCAAGAAAATTGAAGAACAATAGATACGCTACCATCTGCAAACCCTACACAACAAAACCATTACAGGAAATTGTGAACAAAAATAAAATCAAGGGAAAATAAATCGTGTCAGAACAAATAAATCATATTTGAGTGAAGAATTACTAGCAATATTTTGTATTTAACATTTCCTTTTCATTGTGGCTCTTTTTCGTTGCGTATAGCGACCATTTTCAATTCAGAACTCCACCTAACGAAGTTTATCCTATTGAAGAAATACACGTCGAACATATTTTTTTAGTTAAGAAAAATATTACAAATGACCTATTATTACGTAGATCTCACAAATTATTAAAGGGTTTCATGAAGTTCGTTCCGCCAGTGCCCAAAAAAAGTAATTCTATTAACATCACACCATCGCCCAGTTATTCGCCACCCTTGTAGAGAGCCGCCAAATTCGTAAACAATAAGTGATAACTTAGTTTTTGATCAACGAACTGGGAAAGAGCCTGAAGCGTAAAATCGTGTGAGACTGAGAGTCATTATCATGGCTAATAAAAAGTCGTGGGGAACAAAGAGCGATTTTTATTCCATGTATGCGCCAAAGTGTTTAGCTGCCATTTTTATTCCCTGTATCCGCCAAAGTGTTTAGCTGCCAAATTAAAGAAACAATTATAAAGGGAAAATGATTATCCAAGTGATTCCATAATTTTTCGTACAATTCTGTATAGCCTTTATCCGCTAAAATAATTATCGTGAAGAGAGATACGTAGGGTTGCATTTTTTTTAGCCTTGGCATCGCTAACACAGAGTTAAGATGTGAGAAAATAATTAGTGGTGTGGTGTTAAGTGTGAGGATAAGAATATATTGTTATTCAAAAAAGAAAAAAAGTTAAAAAAAAAAAAATTTAAGGGGTTTCAAAAGTTATCTTATAAGGTACTGTGTACTAAAAAGGTTTTTAAAGTGAAATGCATTCAGTGTATTTATGCATTTAATTTGTGAAATGCACTTTGAGTATATAAAAAATTTTAAAAAACATAATCGCTTCGTGGGAAATCATTTATTATGGAATAATATCAAGATAACTCACAAATGAAATCATTAATATTAAAAGGCAATCTAGCACATTATAAAGAGAGATAGAAAATTACATCTTGAAATTAAGAAAGAAAAATATTTTAATGGGTTAACAAGGAAGATAATCTTTACTTCAAAGAGGGTAATAGAGAATTCATCACACAAATCGAAGAACTAAAAACCAAAAAATGAAAAATGAAAAAAAAAACTTACTAGAATGAGATGAAGAAATATCACGATTAAAAAAATATAATCAAAATTTACTAGTAAAAATCAGGAAGTCAAAAGACAAGAAGCAAGAGAATCAAAATTCAGAACAAGAAAATCAAGGTCTCAAAGAGAAATTAACAGAAAAAGAGGAAGAAAGCTATGGCCTAAGGAACCTTAGTCAGAAGTTACCTGAACAAATTAAAATCTTAAAGGACGAAAGAAAGGAGAAACTAGAATAAAAAATAAAGACGATTATTCAAAAAACAAGGAAGAACTTTTACGTTTAAGACAACATAATCATGATTTACTAACACATTAAAAAGCTTAAGCATGATAAGAATTCTTTACAAGAAGAGTTAGATCATAAAACATCATTACTGGACAAAGAAACAACGACTGACCCAATAGAAAAATTATCAGATATTTGAATTCTGACATCAAAAAAATAAATCAATGCAAAGTCAGTGAATGTTCAAATTTATAAGAATGTTTCTATTGACAAATCACTACAAACATCAAAATAATATGGTTCCAAGGAAAAGACAAGAAATTAGGATGTCTTATCGTCATTCAAATCACAAAAGTCGTTATGGGCAACGACAAGATCAAAAGTTATATAAACAACATTCTTCTTACAGACAGACGAACTATAAATTTATAAAATACGAGAGACCAAATCAACAACTTTTGTGGAAGCCAAAAATCAGAAGTTCTATCAAAATAATCGATCAACAAAAAGTTCCAGTAAAGATCAACCTGCGGTAGATCGATTCACAATCGATGTAACAATTTTTCTTAGAGATTCATAAATCTTATCATCTTGTTTCATTAAGTGTCGTGGCTACAAGCATGAAGGATCTTGAGAAGACAGTGCAAGCCAGAACAAGATTTAAAGAGAAGATTTTTAGTAATTATGCTTTGAGGAAAAATCATTTTTAAGGGAAAGGCAATGTGACATACATAATATATATAAATATTAATAATAATAAGAGTTAATTAAGGGACACATCCCTTCATGAATAGTTTTTATAAGTGCCTTTAGGATTTGTATATATACAACTCTATCATTGTATCTTCAATCATCTCATATATTATTCATACTTATTCAGATATATTTACTATCCTTAATGGATTATTGTGCATTATCCTATTTATATTGGATGTTTTCTGTATGAACAATCTCTGTTTATCATAGGCATGGATATTGTACTATAATTATTATAAAATTTCATTGGCAAAGAAAAGATTATGAGGTGTTTGTGTTAACATGTCTTAAGTATCTATGGATGAAGACAACAATGAAGTAATATTGCATAAAAATATAATAAAATTGAATCATCATAGTTTAATCAAGATGGCAATATGGCAAATGAGGAAACATTTTTTTTGAAGGAAGGATTAATTGGGGAGTTGTTGCAAGTTCACCCCAAATAGGAAGTGGATTACTTGTCAATTATTTTTACATTAGTCATGGATATTATTTCATCATGAGAATGTTGTGCTTAAAAGAAGTATAACTTGACATGATATAATGCTTTCCATATGGTGACATAAATTTGATGAGGATGGTTTGCATAAAAATGTGATGAATTATGAGTTTTTTTCTAAAATAAAAATAAATTTTGAAAGAATGATGATGATGATGGATCACTTGTATATAGAAAACCCTGGATTACTTGTCAATTCTTTTTACATTATTCATGGATATTATTTCATCATGAGAATGGTGTGCTTAAAAGAAGTATAATTTGACATGATATAAGTCTTTCCATATGGTGACATAAATTTGATGAGGATGGTTTGCATAAGAATGTGATGAATTATGAATTTTTTCTAAAATAAAAATAAATTTTGAAAGAATGATGATGATGATGGATCACTTGTATATAGAAAACTCTATATGGACATCTTAGTAATGTGTATGATAATATGATGATTATTAGAGTACGAGTTATATTAAAAAAAATTATGATCCAAAGGGGGAATATATAGGGTTAAATGTATATGATATGACCCTAAAATGGGGAATATATGAGGCTAAATGTACATGTAATGTGTAAATATATATGTAATAAGGTCGACCTAATAGTAAATGGGCCTCATGTGCAAGTGTGAATAGGTATATATAAATATCATGTATTTATTATTGGAGAAAGTTGAATTGTGATGTATGAATGTATTTGGTTATTTGGAGGAGTTTCTCCTATTCTTTAAGGAGTTATTGTGTAAATTATCTATCTTGGAGTTGTGGTCCACGTTCACATTCTATAAATGGTGTGTAATTATGTTCTATTATTATATTTTTAAGCATTTGTATCATTACATTCAGTATCAAAGCACTGATCCTAGGGTTTTGCTTCCTCAAGCAAGTCATCTTGCAGTTTTCTCTAAAGCTGTTTTTTGGGGCCATTTCAAAAAATAAAACTTGGAGGTTGTTTGGAAGACACATAGGGGTACATGTGGTACAAATTTTGGCTTTTGGGTCGTTGTACTTTTAGAGATACACCCCTTGGAAGATAGGGTTTTTGACTAGTCCTATAACTAGTCTCAAACATGTGTTCTAGGTAAAAATGTCATACCTTCTTCAAAAAGGATCCAAATTCAGTGAGACCTATCACAGTGGAAAGAGGATAATATGTAGTATTTCTGGTATGCATTTTAGAATCTGGTATTAAATATTTAACACGTGTCATTATGTACAAGTTCGCTCTCTTGGAAAGGAAAAAAATCAGCAAGTTTTGGGAAAGTTATCCTAACTATCACTTGGCACATCCAATTTTGGTAAGACCTTTTGCATTGCAGAGATGGCATTTAATAGTAATACAGGCCAAAATTTTATACTCATAAGAGACAATTTTTCAAAAATACATAAGAATGAAGGTCAACCAGAACGACAGAGTCCAAATCAAGGTTTCAAAGGTACGTTTACTTAAAACTATTATAACTTTTGATTGGGATGTCTGATTGAGCTAGTTCAAAATCCATTTGAAAGAGAAAACATAGAATATTATATTGGATCAATGATTATAACTATTTGAGATCACTATTACTAATATATTTAAGGTTGTAAGTTGAAGCTTGGGTTAGACCTCAATTAAGAATTAATGGAAATACCTAGCTTTAATGGAGATGAAGATAAAGATGAAATCAATCATGGGGAATGGTTGAGGATTATAAAGAAAAATAATTTGAGACGTTTTAAGATAAGATTTTACTTGAGGGGTGAAGATTTTAAGTGGTGGGTTATCCTTGATGAAGGTACTAAACTCTCCCCCACATGAGAAAATTTTGAAGAAATCTTCTCAAATAAATGGATTAAGGATACAAAAAGGGAGATGTATAAAATTCAAGAGGAGTTAAAAGGATCAAAATAAAATGTCTCCAAATAGAAAAAGGATAACGAGGAGCTAAGAAATTATATTACAAAGAAAAACGATGAGTTCATCAAGATGCAATCCCTTAATGAATCACTCATTAAGAAGGTTAAGAACCTAAAGCAAGAAAAGATAAGCAAAGCAAAGTGGAAAAATGATGATTCAAGGGAAGAATTGAAAAATAAATATGAAGAGGTATGCATATTACAAAACCACAATTAAAAAAATATTGGATAAGGTTAAGATATTGAAAGATTTTTTTTTTATCTAAATCAATAAGAGACAAGGATATTCGATGGAAAATATAACAAAAGAATTGAAGAGGAAATTTGCAAGAAGGTTGATGAATCTCTAAATAATAATGAGGTAAAATTAGAAATGCAATTCAGAATTGAAGAAGGACATCAAGATTTGATAAATGGAGTGACATTGTAGTTCCAAAAGGATAAATAAGGCATGATTCAAGAAGGTCACCATAAGATACTTGAAAAAAATGAACTTCATCTATGTTATAACAATTTTTTCCACACTCCATGAATCTTGCTTTGATGACCTTCCATTTCCCTCTACAGATTCACATTACCCCATTTTGTTCACTCCATAGATAAAAATACAATTATTTGTCCATATACACGGGTCACAGTTAGACAACTCACATATACACAGGTTTCTCCATTGCAACCCACATACATGAGGTCGTGTACATGACCCGATAAGTTGCAGCCCACGTACACCCTAGTTTCTAAATTACGTCCTATTATACTAAAACATTGGACACTAAAACTAGAAATTTAACCATTGAATGAAAGAGGATAGCATGGGTACTTACTTGTTCCAAACAATTTTCAATTATGTCGATCGTAGCTCCCGGAATCGTCGATGGAATATCGTGGGTAAAATGGCCTAAAATGCACTATGTGGGTGAAAAAACTCAAATGATATGGTAAATTTCATGTTTTTACTATTTGTAAAAAAATTTCATCCACTTTATATATTCTTTTAACTTGTCTTTCATATTTTTGAAACCAAGTGAACTAATTGAGCAGTAGAAGACCTAGTTTGAAGTGGTTTTGTCCAGGGTTTCGTGGATTTCCAACACTCTTCAGCCTATTCGTGCCTCTGATAGGTATTTACCATCATTGGCATATAGGGTAGGTTTTCACCCCTCTTTACATTTTTGCATTATCTTATGACCATGATTCATAAGCACTAGGTATGAACCTATTTGGTAGCAACACATACCCTTCTTATGGCTACTAGAAATTTCGTTATTAAGTGGTAGAAACTTATCAAACATGGGTACCCTAGTTATAACACTTTTTTCATTTGGCGCCCATGCATAAATTAACCCATAGGTATGGGAGTCTCTTATAGTCCTGATGAGATGTTGCATTCGTACCTCATTGATCTTACTCAATCTAACTATGACCACTACTTATGGGACTCCCGTTGAGTCTGGGTTAATCTCTTTTCTGACTCCCAAAAAATGAAAAGATTGTTGAGTGAACTTGTCTCTTTCACACTTGTTAAATGGCTTTGAAAGGATGTCTATTTTGGTATAATTTTACCCCTTTTATAGAACAAATAGACTACTTATGAACAAGGAATACTCTAGTCACCATTGGCTAGAATATTTCTCCTGAGTATTATTTTATACTTTTTCGGGCCTAGGGGACTAAATCTACGAAAAATGACATTTTTAAGTTAAGTTGTAATTGCATACCATTATCCTTCTTACATTGTTGAGCCTAATGGCGAATCTTGCTTTCTCTTTATAATCCCTTTTCCCCCAAAAATTCTCATCATTATCCAAGTAGTGCCTTTAATATATTCTTTACAACTTGACATCCCTTTACCCATAGAGGAAACATCCCCTCGAGTGTCCATGTCCCACATGCACTTCCCTGCATTGAGCATAAGTGTGTTCCACTGCTTGGAACTAGTTTCTTACTCACAACACTTGTTTCCTCTCCTATATCATAGCATTTATTTTCCGATGAAAAAACAAAAAAGACAGGCGAGAAAAGAATATTATCTCCTATCGGCAGTAATTGTGTCACCTTTGAACATAGCACAAATTCTTGAGTCCATTTCATCCAAGGTTTGGGTTTATCATGACCTTAGGAAGTTTACCTCGTTACTTAGAGTATACTCCTATGGAGATTTTGTTGATGCCTCCTATGTCACAAACTTTTGTCAATGATCAATGCTAAGTCCATCTTGCCTGAGTTATTCCTCTATCTCATGCTCTTGTTCAAAGGAAGTCTAAGCATGTGTCAACTATTCCTTATAACTCCTTGACTTTGCATTTTGGTAATCCATTTATAAGTGAACCTTAGAATCACGTGATTTTTTTTCCTACCTTGCACCCTAGGCGTACTTTCATCATTGGTAGGTGACCCTGAACCCAACAGATGACATCTCTCCATTGGTCATTGATTGGGAGGTTTCCCTTGTGTTCTACGGAAATAAATCTATTCACACATTGGGATTCATGTAGTGTCTTGGATTCCATTAGACCCCATTGGTGGTTTCCTCGCCTTTGTCATTGGTTCATGAACATCCTATTCATATAAGCTCTTCCTAATCATCAAGTTATTGCTTTGCACCTTGCGCTAGATGATGAGAGATTCCTTAATTCTCTCCTTTCAGCGGGTCTCCTTCCATCAACTTCAACTCATCTATTATGGAATCGAGATATAGATATATATGAGTACTTAGAGACTTGTAGTCATTAGTGGCATGTTCTCCGACCATCAACATTTGGGAATACACTAATGTCTCTTGATCGTTGGATTCTTCAAGTGTTCAAACTCAACACCCTTATTCACACTTGTGGAATGTACTCAGTTCCTTGACACCTACTTTCGTTATTGGTGGGTTGTCTCATGTTTGTTAATGGTATACCTCAATGACCAGTAATCAAACAAAGTCTCATTTTGTTCGCCTTCAACCCATTAATTCACATGATGTAGACTTTCACCTTCAGAGGATAGTGTAGAAGACCTTCAATTCATAGTAGCAGATCTCACATCTTCTGTTGTCTTTCATCAGACCAATACCTATATGACTTTAGTGATCATGTAAGATCAGATCGTACTTCATTATAAACAAATATCTTCAGTCGATTTTGAGACTAGACTCCACTACGTCTTGTTTGTGACGATGAAAACCTATGGCATGTGTCCACTTTGTATTTCCTATTCATGGCCATGAATATCTATTTGATATATATCCACATGGATCTGCAGTGTAATTCAATTTGGAAGCCATGTGTATAGAGTCAAGATGAATTGTAATATTCTCATGAGTAAGTAGTTTTTCCAGCTGGGTCCTCATTACTCCACTTCTAAGATTTATAATGTATTTCAACCATTGCATTTGCTTCTCTCACCTCACACATTAGGGGGCATATGTTCTAGAAATTTTTTCCACACTCCATGGATATTGCTTTGATGGCCTTCCATTTCCCTCTGTAGACTCACATTACCCCATTTTGTTTACTCCAAAGCTAAAAATACATTTTGTTGTCCATATATGCAGGTTACAGTTAGACAGCTCACGTATATGCAGGTTGCTCTGTTACAACCCGTGTACATTGGGTTTTGTGCTCAAAAATTAAAAATATGTGAGGTTTCCCCACCATGTCACAAGATCCATTATCCTTGACCTTCCATATACTAGAAAAACTCCAACCCGACCCTTTAATTCCATTCGAAGGCTATAAATTAAGTCATATACAAGCCCTGAATAGACACATCATTGAGAACAAAGACATTCTGGATAAATTTCACTTCATATTGATTATGTATCCCTCTGTCCTTGAAAGTCTGAACTCTTTGTGTTCATCCCCCAAGATCTTCCTATCTTGAGATGGAGAACCTCATTGTCTCCTACTACTTATGAGCTTGCCTTTGTGGAGGATTGAAGTGGTGAAGGCCCAACTTGAGGTACTTGGTTTCTCGGTTCCGATATGTGTCGTTACAGAAGTTTGTCACCTATGCACTTTTGTTGATTACATTAATAGAAATACTCTTTTCTCATCCAATTATATGTTTCAAATATTTACTTTACTTTCCATGGGCGTATTTTTTATACATTTTAATGGATTATGCTAGTTTATATGCTAACTTTCTATATTCTTGTATATCTTTATTGTTGAGGACAGGTTGTAGGCATCAATATTTCGATCATGAGCTCAGTCGAGGTCTTCTTCACACATCTGGACGAGGTAGGAACTTAGCCTTCTCTTGTTATCATTTCCAATTATCTAGTATACTTGAGTTTAGAGTTGATTTTTGGGTGTCATTCCATCTGTTGTGCTTTACCCCTTGCCATATATATTTTCCTCGTAATAATATAGAGGATGTACATGCTAAATATGATGGTATTATCTCCAAGGCTAGAGTAATCAAATACCAAGGAAAGAGGATAGTGGAGACCATTGTCTATGGAAAGAATATGGATGAAATGGGTTTGCAAAATGAAGAAAAACCATCAAATGTGAAACCATATCAACACCCTTATTATCAAGAAATATTTCAAAGAATACAAGAAGATCATTATGAACATTATCAAGGAATAAGATGGAATAATCATCAATATTCATGTAATATGGCATCACAAAACCATTATTCAACAAGATATTGTCATAGACCAACATCTGCTACAAATTGGAGAAGTTTCAACAATGCTACATGGAATCAAAGGAAATAAAATTATGCAACAACTAGACACCAAGTTTTACGACAAAAAAGAATTGGTTTTGGATGGTTGGATCATCATAAATGGAAATAAGAAAGTGGGAACACAATAAAATCATATTACTTGGTTTCATCACATGTGAAGACTTTAATTGCAAAGCTTTGAGGACAAAGATTTTTGGAGGGTACTATGTGATGATCCAAAGGGGGAATATATAAGGTTAAATTTATATGATATGACCCCAAGGGGGGCATATATGGGGATAAATGTAAATGTAATGCGTAAATATATATGTAATAAGGTCAACATAATAGCAAAGGGGCCTCATGTACAAGTGTGAATAGGTATATATAGAGATCATGTATTCATTATTGGAGAAAGGTGAATTGTGATGTATGAATGTATTTATTATGCAGAGGAGGTTCTCATATTATTTAAGGATTTATTGTTTAACTTATCTATCTTGGAGTTGTGCTCCACGCTCACATTATGTACATGGTGTATACTTCTATTCTGTTATGATATTTTTAAGCATCTGGATCGTTACAAAAATCCACAATTATGCACTTCCCTAGAGGATCTTGAAATGATGGTAAGATACAATGGATCTTGAAATGACAATTGTCACATAATTGAAACTCTCATAATGAAAGATAAAATAACAAGAGACCATCCTGATTTTCCAAGGAAAAGAATGATAGGAACCAAAATTTAAATTCAATATATACCGAAGGATGATGTAATAATATTGTCGATATTCAAGATTCAAAAAACAATTCACCAGAGTAAAACTTTAATTATAAAGTTGAGGAAAATGGATAGGTTTTTCCAATGTGGTGAGCTAAAAAATTGCAACAATAAAGGTTGTTGAATCCCTAACTTGCACTTAGATTATCAACAATGAAATTGTAAGCTTGTGGGATGATGTGCACAAGAAATGCAACCATAAGGATTGAAATGCTACTGAAATGTTCTTTCTCTCAATCTATGAATGTTGTGGAATATTAATGCAAATACGGTGACTAAATGAATCTATCAAGATTTAGGTGTTCTATAGCATAAGTCATCTAGGGCATGAAGTACTATCTTGGCTCTTCATGCTTAGTTCTACTCAATACCTTCAAATATTAGAGATTGAATGTGACTGTTAAAGATATAGAAACATTAAACAATAATGAAATGATATGGAAAGGAAAATCAACCTATTGAAATCAAGTAAGCCTACTCTTCAATGCATTGTTCAACCCCAAACATTGTTTCCTCAACCAACCACGTGGTCATGGCATGCTGGGAGAGGAATACACAAGTATTTGCAACTGTGGAATGAATGCACAATGAATTCTTTAGCTGTGCAAATGCAACTATAAAATTCATAGATTCATGAACAAATGCAACTGTGGAAAAAAACACTAAAATAACAAGAAACATGCAACGTAATATTGAAAGAAATCTACATTCATTAAAAAAAAAAAAACAAGAAATATAATCAATGGGCATAGGGGATTCAACCATCAGTTGCTTGCTTCAGAGTGGGCCTCTGAAGCAATAAAGGAAATGAATCCCTCAAATAAAAACATAATTCACAACAAGAAAAATGGAAATAATAAATCAAATGTCACATTAGTTGAGAAATTTGAAATTACAATGTCAATGGACTTAAAGTAAAATGATCCTATCTCTTGCAGGTTTGATTGCTAAACTATCCTAGGCTATAGTGATTTATTCAAATATAAATACGATCTCAAATATGTCCTAGAATAGGGCCCAAGAAATTTGTGGACCTCTCTCCAATATAATTCCTACAATCAACAATTTGTTTCTTTCCATTATGAATCATTTGAGAAGTGACCAATTGATTTGAAATTTATTAATTGTTTTACTTATTTCATGGTTTTCTTGAGATATTTCCCATAAAGATTATTGTTCCACATAGTGAGAGGCACATTCCAAACCCCTATAATGTTGGACTAGGGTTTTCTATAAGAAATATTTCATGCATGACACATTCCATAGCATAAATCCATTCTTAGAGATAGTTGTGAATTCTACAACGTACTCTTTAACTTGATAATGCATTTTGTAGCATGAATTCATTCCAACTGTGAACTCTAGAGGACATGCATTTTTTACATAGAGGTGAGCCAACATAAAATACAGAATTCAACAAAGTGAATTTGGTAGCATAGTGTTTTGCATCAAACACTTTGGTAGCATACATTATGTAGCATAAGGTTTGGTAGAAAATAATTATGTGGTATATGGTTTTGTAGCATAACATTTTGTACCATAAAGTTTGGAAGTTCATATATAATTTTTACCAAGTTACTCAAGAAACCCAAATATCTTTTCTCTATGATCTCATAATTATTCCAAATACATCAATTCACAAGAAAATACCAGATAAACTGAAATGGATAATAATTGATAATTATGGTAATAAATCAAGTATGGAAATGAGTATTCAAATGGCATATGAAAGGAAAAATAATCAATGATAGATGAGCACAAGTAGGGAATTCAGGGGCTCATCGTACCCCCCAACTTAAAAGGTTGTGCATCCCTTGTGCAACAAAAATAAAGAAGGTAAGGGGTAGGATTTCCAGCTATATGTTTTTTTTTATTGTTCTCTTGCTATGAAATGATATCTTCATCAGTTTCTAACAATATTTCATCAACTACGGTTGCAATTTTTATGTTTACCTCTGTCCTTTTAATTGCTTCTACCCCTGCTTCTTTTTCCTCTATCTCTAGCCTGAACATTTCCTTTATTTCTTTTGTTCTTCTAAATTTGAATAAATCCACTAAGGATTTCTTCCCCCGACAATGATAAGTACTAATTTCCATTGTTTTCCCATATCCATCTCAACAACCCTCTATGCTACCAAATACTTAAATGAATCAAAACTACAAATAACTTGCATAATCTTCTTCATTCATGTGCTTATATATGTTTCCAATTCATCATTCTTAACTGGAGTCTAACCCGTTGAAGAGAAAGTAAACATTGGTATCAACCTTGTTTCAACACTTTAGAAAAGATGGATCAAATGGAAATAACTCTATAGTAGTCCCATAGTACACTAACTATGTAGCAGTCATGTAGGATAGTAAATCTGTAACCAACATGTAGAATGGAAATTCCACATAATACTTGTAAAGTTTCGAATTGAAAACAAAGAATATACATGACAATCCAATATATTGAATAGAAGACCTTATCGTTAGGGGAATTTTGAGCAAAAAAATGAGCCTCAAAATGAAAAATGTACTATAAAAATCAAGTTTAAAAGAACCAACGGGATTCAAGATGATGATGTCAACCACAAGGGTAAATATTTTTAGAGAGAAAGGACGACAATTTCTTTTTGTCACGTCTTTCCAGTTTATCTCACTATGGGTCTATCAAAAGTATGTAAAGTTGGTACTTGTTGGATGCATAATTGAATTATGCATCCAATGACTTCCTACACTTGAAATTTGAGTAAAACTATAAAGAGAGAAGTCAAAAATATGATTAAAAAAGGTATTTTTCTTTCTTTCCTTTTGAAAATTCATCTCTTATTTTATTATTTTCCTTAGGAGGCCCATTTTATGTCAATTTTCACATGCAACTTTATGTGACTAATTTCAGATCTAAAAATTGCTTCCTAGTGATCTAACTATCACTGAACAAATTTACACTAAAATTATTGACTGGAAACATATGTAGTAGAAACAACAATATCAAAGATGAATCATCAATACACAAGAGACACAATAATTATGTTCTATAAATTTATCCAATCCTTCAAATATGAGGACAAAACCAGTCCTCTCAACCAATACAATATCACCAAATATGAGGACAAAACCAGTCCTCTCAACCAATACAATATCACCAAATATGAGGACAACCTTGTCCTTGCAAAAAAAAAAAATCCGAGGAAAACCTTGTCCTTGCAAAACAAAATAATTCGAGGAAAACCTTGTCCTTCCAATACAAAATAGAAAATCAAACCTCAACTATATTATGGAAATCTCATCTACTAATGAATCTGTTGTAGACCACATGTACAGTCTGTTGACGTCATATGTCATCATGTACAGATTTGTACATGCCCAGAAAACCAAATACACGATTCACCTTATTGTCAACCCGCTGACATACATGGTTTTATCTCCTGTAGATTGCATATACCCTATATGTGATTATTCTTTATGAAACCAAAGTATATACATGCTTCACCCATATGAAAACCGCGTATAAGTACAAAAAATGGGTATGATTTCCTCTGTACACTTCACTCTCTGCCACCTTCTTTCTCCTAGGCCAGATTAACCACCTTGCAAACTTTCCTAGCTGAGATCATCATTCCTCCTTGACACAAGTGCAGACTCACTTATGCCAACTCCATTATTTCACAATGATGATCTAATGTCACAATGAAATCTCTCCTTTATATAGGAGTCCAATGAATGAGTTTAGGAGCCCTTCCTAAACTCACTAATTAATTAGAATATTTTAATCCTCTTTGTGGGTGTGGTACCCACACAAAAACCCACAAAGCCCATCAACTTTCCCATGAGGCCCTAGCCTCATTTCTAGGCTGATTTTACTGAAACAAAAGTCAAAGATGGTGCCAAAAAAAATTCTCACATGATTGGCACCTTGGCCTCTAGTGGGAATACCTCCAAAAACTACAAAAATAAACACTCCCTCTTAGCGAGGGAGGTATCCCATCCTCCAAAATCTAGATGCACCACTTTCACACATAGTAGATGTATCTCTGGATATACCACCTCATATTTACTCCAATATTCCAAACTGACTATTCCCTTTGTCACTGTGTCAAATGGGTTATTGAACACTATCACCATAAGATATGTTACCATAGTTACACTCCACTCATCCTAACTGGATGATATCATTTCCCAATCTGTCTGACTGACTGCATTTGCGATCACTGAAGCAAAACCTACAATCCAATATGTATAACTAGACACATCCTCGGTCACTGAGGCAAAATATGTTTGATTGATCACATCCTTAGTCACTGGAACACATCCTTTTGTCCATTCTATCTTATTGGCCACGTCCTTGGTCCCTAAGGAAAAAATTGTTTGATTGGTGGCATCCTCAATCACTGAAGAAAATATTGTTGTCTAATTTGCCTCACTATTTTCTCCCTCTGTGACTGAAGAAAATCCTACTTCCCAGTCCTCTTGACTAGTTTACTCCTCTATCACTATAGAAAGACTTGTTGAAACAAGTGTATACTCCATGGAGCTCTCATATTCTCTATAATCCTCCTGCCTTTGCATCTCCTATCTAGCCTCCTCCACCCATGACACATGTTTGTTAGTCCTGGAAGATGTCTCTCTCCCAATTGAACCTGAGGGGGAACTCCCTCTAGATGACCATCTCTACCTCTTAGCCTGCATATCCCCTGGGTCATCTACTCCCTATCCATTTTCCTTTTCACAGTCCTGGGATACTACTCCTCCCTCTTTGATCCTGAGGGATTACTCCCTCTGAGCCGATACTACTAGTGGGGACACCTTCCTCACCACTTGTGGAGCTACGTGTTCCTCCTCATCTGTCTCTTTTCTCTTGTTGGCCACAACACTCATAGGTTGTCCCCTCAACTTATATTAGTTTCCCTCCTAACTCCAAGAACCATTGTTGGTCTAAAGCTAGACCATCTAGGAAAAATCAATACCTTTCCATATCGAAATGATACAAGATATCCCTTCCTCTCAATCTCCCATATCGAGAGGACACTCCTCCTAAGTTCTAGAACCCATAACACATTTGACACCCTTAGTATCTCTCTTGACTCCAATTGAAACGATATAGTACCAGATCCTCGTACTAAATTCTTGTCTCTGTACAAATCTCCACACATAAGTATGAGCCAGTCTCTATGAGAGTTTCAAACAACTCTCTATCAATCGTTATATGGAAAGATGCTCTGCTATCCACCAACCATCTCTCCCTGCTGGAGAAAATACCTGAAAGGGAAGAGACCAACAAGATCTCCCTCTAGAACCTGTTTGCAACCTCATCAAGCTCTGTTGTTGATGCCTATTTCTTTCTTCCTCTTCCCTTCTGGTGTGGAAATTGTGAATCATAGTTCACAAAATCATGAAACTCAAAACATCTGATCTTACTAAGATCCTTCTTTCGTCTCATCTGTAGAGATGATTCCCTCTTAGAAGAATCCCTTCTCCCTAACATACCTCTTCTGTCTAGAGAACCCATTCTTCCCTTCCTAGTGCGGCCTGCAAGGGACTGGTTCTCCTCACTTCTACTCTTTACCACACCATCCATATCATCCTGGATACAAATTGGGTCTCCTTCTGGATGCAATTTGTCCATATTCTGTCAAATTCTCGCAACTTGTCTCTTGCACAGATCCCCTACAAAAATGGCTCCCAGGAATTGGGTAGACCTCTCAATGCTACATTCACCAACTCAACATCATGTATTGTCTCACCAATAGATATGAGTTGATATCATATTTGAGTAATCTTCATGAGATAACTAACAATTGTATCCTCACTAGTCATCCTGATAATCTGAAGCTAGTGCTTCAAGTATAGCATCATGTCGGTATTCTTGTTTTAGTAAAGACCCACCAAAGCATAATACATATTATTGGAATTTTCTTTCTTGGAAATGTGAGGAATCAAGTGGTCCTTCATGAACTCTATCAATACCCTCTTGGCCTTCACTTCCCTCTTCTTGTGGAATTCCAAATCTATTGGATCAGTCGTGCTAGGAACCAGATCCTCAACATACTCCTTGAGGTCATTCTCTTCCAACAAAAGGAGAACCATTTCCTTCCAAGCCTGGAAGTTGGTTGCCCCTTCCAACCTACCCTCAAGCTTCAATGTATTCACCATATTGACCTACCCAAAACAAGAACAAGAACAAGAACAAGTACAACACTCTTCCAGTTTTGTAACCACCAAAGTGTCTCAAGATGACCCCCTTGTCTTCAAATCCCAAGCTTTGTTACCATGTCAATTTTCACATACAAATTTATGTGACTAATTTCATATCTGAAAATTGCTTCCCAGTTATCTAACTATCATTGAACAACTTTACACTGAAATTATTGATTGAAAACATATGCAACAGAAACAACAATATTGGAGATGAATCATCAATACACAAGATACACAATAATTATTTTATGTAACTTTATCCAATCTTCAAATATGAGGACAAAACCAATCCTCTTAACCAATACAATCTCACCAAATATGAGGAAAACCTTGCCCTTCAAAACAAGAGAATATGAGTACAACCTTGTCCTTCCAATACAAAACAGAAAATCAAACCTCAACTATATTATGGAAATCTCCTATGCTCACGAATTTGTTGTAGACCACTTGTACAACCTGTTGATGTCACCTTTCAGCCTGTATGGATATGTACCTACCCAGAAAACCAGATACACGATTCACCTTACTAGCAACCCACAGTCATACACGGGTTACTCTCTTGCAAACCACATATACCCTATATTTGATTCATCCTTATGCAGCCTGTGTATCTATGTGCTTCACTTGTTTGAAAACCACGTATGAGTACATAAAACTGGTGCAGTGACCTCTATACACTTCGCTCTGTTATGTACATAAAAATACACATAAATAAGATATTAAATAATATAACAACTAAATAAAAAATAATAAATAATTATTAATAATGAAAATACGTGACTATTGGCTACTGGGCATCCCCAACGGGGTATATAAGAAAGCTCTCACTTCTTGATTGTAATCATCCATCAATTATTCATTTTTATCAATATATTTTATTATTTCAAATTCAATAGCTTGGTCTATTTATTACATTGGTATCAGAGAAAATTGATCCTCCTCTTTCCCCACACCTAACTCATAAAACCCTCTCCATGTTTTCCATATCCACTCACGCCCAACCATTTTCCACCATCTCCCTCACACTTTTTTTTCGTTCCTTTCCCTCTCCCGCAACCTTTTCCCATTCTCGTAACCCTCATAACCCCTTCCCCCGTAACCCCCGTAACCCTTTCTCCTTCCCTTCCCATCCCCTTTTCCTTTCCCATAGCTTTCCCTTCCCACCTGACACACCACCCCCACTCCCGTAGCTTGTCCCATTTCCTGTAACCCCCATAACCCTTTCCCCTTCCCTTCCTATCCCCTTTTCCTTTCCCGCAGCTTTCCCTTCCCACCCGACACACCACTACCACTCCCACAGCCTTGTCCCATTTTTGTAGCCCCCGTAACCCTTTCCCTTCCCTTCCCCATAACCATTTCATTTACTGTCCACTCCCACTCCTATCCTGTCCATTCCTGCAACTCATCAATCTCATGGCTCCTTCAACCCGACCCCTATCCACACCCCAACACACCACACTTTAATTCACACGTCGATCCCTATCATTTTTTTCACAATTCCCAGACCAGACACAACCCACAAACCACGCCACAGACCCTGTCGACCACCTCTGCAGACCACACAACCATAAATCTCGCATAAATCACTTGACGTGGCTTTTCAATAAGTCGCACATTTTCAAGGAAGGAACCTTTATATTTTCACACATTGATCCCTATCATTTTTTTCACAATTCCTAGACCAGACACAACCCACAGACCATGCCGCAGACCCTGTCGACCACCTCTACAAACCACACAACCATAAATCTCACATAAATCACTTGACGTGGCTTTTCAATAAGTCGCACGTTTTCAAGGAAGGAACCTTTATATATATATATATATATATATATAATTCATAACTTATTAATTTTTAATAAAAAATAAGTCAATTTAATAAAAAAAGAAGAAGATTGCAATAGTAAAAGGCAGCATAATCAGTCAAAATTGTGGGGAAGTATTCACCCCCAAATACCAAAAAAATGGCAGGATTAAAAAATCAAATTGAAAAAATAGACCAATAATGCAAAAATGCCCGACAGTTACTCGAAAAAGCATTACAAAAAACTAATGAGGAGTTACGAGACGAAATAAAGGCTAGTAATGATGCACTCAGACAAGAACTAACTCATAATCTAAAAGAAGAAATTTCAAAAGAAGTCGGAAGCAAGTTACGAAAAGGCATGGAAATTCTAAAACAAGATCTTAAAGACGATATTTTTTAAGAAATTGGGGTTAACTTACAACGAGGTTCAGGAAACTTTAAAAGAGAAATAACAGAATAATTGCAACAAAGTCTGGGTCTAATAAAACAACATCAGGAAACAAAGCATGATGAGATTTTAAAATCAATATAAGATTAAGGCTACCAACAAGTTCCCCAATCAAAACCAAGTGATTCAAGCACATCTAACACATCACCACCCCCACCCCCACCGTCTCCCTACAATTCAAATCCCCAAACCATATCACAATATCAACCTCTAATGATTTGTCCTCCCAAAGCCAAAATTGAACTATCAAAATACAACGACAACGATAACCAATGCATGGCTTGGTTTAACAAAACTGAAGAATATTTCCATATATATAATATTACAATTGATGAAGAAAAAGTTAAATATGCATCCATGTACCTCAAAGGCACCGCATACAATTGGTACATATGGTGGAAAGGAAGAATCCAATCATACACTTGGAACTCCTTTAAAAACAATTTTTTTTAAAGATTCCAGGGCATCTCGGAGCAATAATTCTTTTCAAAACTCACCGGGTTACAACAGAAAGGCAACGTAGATGAATTTACACATCAATGGGAATCCCTTGCCACCCGAGTATTTGGATTATCTGATGATCAATTACTCCAAGTCTTACATAGGTGGTCTCAAGTCACATATCCAAGACGAGTTAAAATTGCATGAGGTCACTACTATTGAAATATCAAGACGCAAGGCAAAAGAAGCAGAACAAAAGCTAGAAGGCCAATCAAGATTCAACAAGTTTTATTCAAGAAGAAACATAAACCAGAACACAAACATAGAAACTGAGAAATATATACCACCCAACTTACGAGAAGAAAATATAAGAATTCTAGATTACCAAAGAATAAGAGAAGGTAAATGTAAACGTTGTGGTGAAAAATGGGACCCAAGACACATATGTTGCATAGAAGACAATTCAAATAAATTATACTCTTGTAAAGTAGAAAACAACGATGAATCAGACGCAGAAGAATCAATAACTAAAGAAATGGGAAACATCCAAAATGATGTGTCAAATCTCATAGGTAATGACACACCAAGAATATCATTAGCAACCATCACAGGCATCAGTGAACCACAAACATTCAAATTAAAAGGACACATAAAAAAAAGATAATGTCATAGTCTTAATTGACACAGGAAGTATCCACAATTTTCTCGACATCAATGTTGCAAGGAACCTCAAATTGTTTGTATATCCATTCCCAGACCTGATGGTGATGGTTGTAGATGGTAAGACAATTGAAAATGTAGGAAAATGCCATAAGGTGAAACTCCAAATTCAAGATTTCAATTTGGAATCAGAATTTTACACCGTACCCCTAGGAGGAGTAGGCATGGTTTTAGGAGTCCAATGGTTGCAAACTTTAGGCACATACTCAGTCAATCATCGAGAGAATTTCATCAAATTCAAATGGCAAGGGGAAACTTATGAATTATATGGTTTTCAACCTCCCCAAACACAAGTTGTATCATCCCAACATATGGAAAAAAGATCCGAAAAGGAGAAACTACCTATTTTATCCAATGCCACCACATGGGAATACAAGAACCAGAACAAGACTCCAAAAACTTAGAAATCCAAGATCTAATTCAAAAACACAAGATGGTGTTTCAAGACCTCCCCATGGACTTACCTCCACAAAGAAGAATTGAACACATAATTGAAGTTAAACCGGGATCAAGTCCAGTCAAGGTTAGACCATACATATACCCCCATCATCATAAAACAAAAATAGAAAGATTAGTCCAAGACTTGTTAAAATGTGGTGTTATCACAAAAAGTAGAAGCTTGTATTCAGCCCCAGTTGTATTAGTATGAAAGAAAGATTGTTCTTTCAGGTTATGCATAGATTATCATTGGCTTAACAAGATAATAATCAAGAATAAATTTCCCATTCCCTTCATCGATGAAATGTTGGATGAACTTCATGGAGCCATATTTTTTTCAAAACTTGATGTGAGATCAGGATATTAACAGATTAGGGTAAGATTAGAAGCTGTACCCAAGACCGCCTTCCAAAATCATGAAGGACACTACGAATTCAAGGTGATGCCCTTTGGGCTAACTAATGCCCCGACTACCTTCCAAGCAGCTATGAATGAACTATTTCATCCACACCTAAGAAAATATGTCTTAGTCTTCTTTGACGACATTTTGATGTACAACAAAACATGGAAGGAACACGTAAATCATTTAGGACAAGTATTGTTTAYTCTAGAAAAAAATCAATTCTACGCAAAAATGTCAAAATGTACTTTCGGCAAGGAGGAAGTAGAATATCTCAGTCACATTATATCCAAAAARGGAGTCAAGGTAGACCCAAATAAAATCAAAGCAATTACAGAATGACCCAGACCAAAAATTATATATAAATTAAGAGGATTTTTAGGCTTGGCAGGATACTATCGAAGATTCGTCAAAAACTATGCTCATCTAACTGCCCCTCTAACAAATCTCCTAAAGAAAAACTCCTTCCAATGGAATGAAGAATCTGAAAAATGTTTTGGAAATTTAAAGGAAATTATGTCCACAACCCTCGTGTTAGCTACACCTAATTTTTCCAAACCCTTCATAATTGAATGTGATGCTTCAGGTTTTGGGATCGAAGCAGTCCTAATGCAATATGGACACCCAATAGCATTTGAAAGTAGGAAACTAAACAAAAAAGAATGTTTACAGTCCACATACAATAAAGAAATGCTTGCAATCATGCATGCATTAACCAAATGGCGACAATATCTCTTAGGAAGCAAGTTCTTGATACTTACAGATCATAATAGCCTACAATATTTGTTACAACAAAAAACATTGACTATTGAACAACAAAAATGGATAGACAAAATTGCCACATTTGGTATGGAGATATTACATAAGAGAGGAAAATATAATATAGTGGCTTATGCCCTTTCACGAAAAGATGAAGAAGCACAAGTTTTTGCAGTATCAATACCAATTCTAGAATGGTTGAACGAAATCCAAAGTGAATATGCAAAAAACACAGAGACATGTTCCATAATCAATGACTTAACCCAATACCCCAAGTTTGAATGGAAGAATGACATCTTATGGTATAAAGGAAGAATTTGTTTGAATACCAATTCAAAATTTAAAATCAAGGTACTCCATGAAGCTCATGATTATCCAGTTGCAGGTCATGTTGGATTTTTCAAAACATATTATAATGCTCGTCAATCATTCTTTTGGAAGGGGATGAGTACATACATTCAAAAGTATGTAGCAGAGTGTGATCTTTGCCAAAGAAACAAGACTAAAAATATATCAACACCTGGGGTACTCCATCCGTTACATATTCCTAACCAAAAATGGGAAGAAATCTCAATGGATTTCATTGAAGGATTACCCCTATCAAAAGGGAAAGATAAAATCTTAGTGATAGTAGACAAAGTAACCAAGTATGCACATTTTATGGGAGTAAGAAAAATAGACTCCACAAAACAAATAGCTAAAGTCTTCTGTAAAAACATTTATAAATTACATGGTTTTCCCAAGGTCATCATTAGTGATAGAGATGCCATGTTTAAAGGGAAATTTTGGAGGGATTTTTGCAAACAAATCAGGACGTCTCTTAATATGAGCTCAACTTATCATCCTCAAATAGATGGACAAACATAAATTGTCAACAAGTGCTTAGAAACTTACCTTCGTTGCTTCATCACTGATAAGCAAAATAAATGGCTTCCTCGCCGAATGGTGGTATAACTCCACATATCACACATCAACTAAAATGACACCATTTCAATCTCTTTATGGATATCCACCACCATCTTGGAAAGAGTTAGCCACAAATCAAACAAAAGTTGCATCAATAAAAGATCTTTTAGACGAAAGTCAAAAAGTTGTGCAAATTCTCAAGGAAAACTTAGTTATAGCAAGAAACAGAATGAAACAACAAGTTGATCAATGCCGAACATAAAGAGAATTCGAAATTGGAGAATGGGCATTTGTGAGACTTCAACCCTACAAACAGTTATCACTTAAACATCAAGGAAAGAATAAATTAGCTCCGAAATTTTATGGACCATATCAAATTAACAAAAAAATCAGTCACGTAGCTTATGGATTGGAATTACCAGATAAAAGTCGTATCCACAACGTTTTTCATGTATCATGTCTAAAAGAAGTTGTTGGACAACACCAAAAGGTGAAAATATTTTCCCTATGTTGGATGAAGAAGGAAGAATCATTTTAGAACCAAAAGCCATTATTGCCACTAGAGAAAAGAAGTTGTGATCTTGCATAATCAAAGAATATCTTATTAAATGGAAAAACCTTCCAGAAGAAGATGCAGCATGGGAATCATAATATTTTCGTCAGTTACATCCATCGTTACCAGTGCTTTGAGGACAAATAATTTTTAAGGGGAAGGCAATGTTATGTACATAAAAATACACATAAATAATATATTAAATAATATAACAACTAAATAATAAATAATAAATAATTATTAATAGTGAAAAGACATGACTATTGGCTATTGGGCACCCCCAGCAGGGTATATAAGCAAGCCCTCACTTCTCGATTGTAATCATCCATCAATTATTCATTTTTATCAATATATTTTATTATTTCAAATTCAATATCTTGGTCTATTTATTACACGCTCTCTGCCACCTTCTTTCTCCTAGGCCATATTCACCACATTGCAAACTTTCCTAGCTGAGATCACCAATCCGCCTTGACACAAGTGTAGACTCACTTATGCCAACTCCATTCTTCCACAATGATGATCTAATGTCACAATGACATCTCACCTTTATATCGGAGTCTAATGAGTGAGTTTAGGAGCCCTTCCTAAACTCAACAATTAATCAGAATATTTTAATCCTCTTTCTAGGTGTGGCACCCCCACACAAACCCATAAAAACCATCAACTTTCCCATGAGGTTGTATCCTCATTTCTAGGCTGATTTCACTAAAATTAAAGTCAAAACTGGTGCCAACGAAAAAATCCCACATCCCTGGCACCTTGGCCTTTAGTGGGAATACCTCTCAAAGCTACAAAAATCAACATTTTAGACCTCAAATTTCCCTCATAGATTCATAACTTTTCATCTTATCTACAACATCTTAATAGCTCTTCACATCAGTGGATTTTGGCAATTGGACCTTCATTTTCTTCATCATTCTCCATTTTCATTGCAAATTGTGGACCTTGATTGATTCTACATGTGTTTTTTTTCAACATCAATTTCAACAAGTTTTTCCACCATTGCTAGATTATTTTCCTACCAATTATCTTTCCAACATCACCACTTTACACTCTAAGCAAGTTCTAAATATGCAAAGCATTTAAATATTTATGAATAAATCTGTGGAAACTTTGAAGAAATAATGGTTGCAATATTAATGAGCAATGGCACAATTTTTGTAAATTTTTATATTTCCAGATGTGTGTGGTATATAAGTCCCTACTCTCTCGTAAATAGTTTCCATATCCTTGGCATAGTACATTTACATCATATATGATTTCTTCATTACATCTTCTGTTTCTTTGAAGAGTTGTTGAATCTTTGTTTTGGTCTTGTGATACATATGGAATATGTGAGGAAATACTTTTTTATATAACTTGAACCATTGTTCCTCTATCATTTGATTTTGAAATGGATTTCCTCTTCATACCCTTGGCTTCTAATGATATGATTCAATAAAGAAACTCCTGTATTTTTTGTTTTACATAGTAGCAGGTTTAGTTTTCTTATTTGTATCCTAAGTCCATGAAATGATGCTCTTCAACTTCTCCATATTTATTTATGAATTTTTAAAACATGAGAATCTCCAATCTGATCAACAATTCAATATTTTATTGTGAAACCTTGAAAGCATGTTGTCAATTAAAAGGATTTATTTGGATGTTTCTATAGCCTTGTCTTTTGGATACCTTTTTTGCTTCTTGAAATCACAAGATAAAATGATTAGATATATTTTGCATCCATCACTTCCCAGTGTGCCCCCTTCATAATTTAAATAGACTCATTGTTGTAAGTATGAAACAAGTGATGATGAGATAGTATCTCCCCCTCCCAACTAAAGTTGAGAGCATCCTCCATCAATGAGGTAGGGTATGAGCTTTGGAAAGAGTGGAATGTGTTGATGGGAGTATAAAAAAGGAGGACAAAGACTAGGGATAATATCAATTTATCCATAACAAGATTTATTTGATATATGATTGAAAAAGAAATTATTTGACTAAATTGTGAGACGAGTGATAGATTTTTTTCGCGTGGAAGAAAGCACGGGAAACCCATCGAGTACTTCCCCACATTTCATGGATGGTAAATGGGGTAAACTGTCAGCCTTGATTACAAGGCCTCACCCTAGGGTAGTCAAGAGAGTCAAACCTGTGACCAACAACAAGCATGAAAACTCACGTTTGGCTCTAGACCAATTGAGCTAACCCTCGAGGCTAGATAAGTGGTAGACATACCTGAGCTAGGAGTAAATTGCCATGCACTGGAAAACTTGATTAGGATGAAGTTTCCATTCTATATTAGGATGAAATAATTATTATTGAACATGATGGATTAATCATGCTTAAGCAGGATGGATTAATCCTTCTTAAGCAGGATGGAATTAGCATTCTTAAGCATGATGGAGTAATCATTGTTTATTAGCTTGAAAGTGTTATTCTTGCAAGCGGACAATGTTGAAAGCATTGTTCATCATCATTAACAGTGGACTCTTCAACATTCTATAAAGATGCTATAGATTAAGATAGAATCACTAGTATGATGAATATGAAAACATCATGAAACAAATAGGATTATGTAGAAAATACAAGTGTTAGAATCTCTAGCATGATAAATATGGCAGTATCATGTAACAACTAAGATTCTAGAGCAATGCTTGGAGCTCTTTTTTTTCCTTAATAGAAACCTACCAAAAATTTGGTTTTCAGGTTTATGTTGTCCTTAATCACCCCAAACGATTTTTCACCTAAGGATTTATTTATTTATTACAAAGGGGCACCCGTCATCAAGTTGGTTCTTAAGAACCCCACTATATTATCATGAAAAAAATAGGATTATGTAGAAAATACAAGTGTTAGAATCTCTAGCATGATAAATATGATAGTATCATGTAACAACTAAGATTCTAGAGCAATGTTTGGAGCTCTTTTTTTTCCTTAATAGAAACCTGCCAAAAAGTTGGTTTTCAGGTTTTTGTTGTCCTTAAGCACCCCAAAGGATTTTTCACCTAAGTATTTTTTTATTTATTACAGAAGGGAACCCACCATCAAGCCGGTACTTAAGAACCCCACTATCTTATAATTCTACGTGAGGTTTTCATCATAAGGATATTGTTTTTTTCTTTGTTTGTTTTTTTAGATGGTCTATGTTTCTCCCATACTGAAGGAAAGGGTTCCCTCAACATTCAACTATCATGAGCTTCCTCATAGTTGTTGAATAGTTCCAGAGATTGTAGCTATGCTTAAATGATTTCATAACCATTGGTCTTCCATGTCAACAAAACAAGAACAACTGCATCGTCTTCAGATATGTATACGTTTTACTCCATTGAATTTTCTATATGAACTGAGTAATAAAATCCATGGCTATCTTTAAGATCAAACTAGCATACCATTTTTCCATAGTAGCAGAGGACAATAGGTCTTCTTGAAGGATTCTTATGTAGCATTGTGCCCATCACAAGGCTAATGAATACTATCGATGAATAACATTGATGAATACTTTACTTTTGTAGCATGGTATACCTTACTTATTTAACACTATTTCTTATTTGGTTCCTAGAATTAACTATTTGTTTTCCTTGTACATATTTTATTTGCAATTGTATGGAAAATATTTGTCTTTGTGAGATTACGGAAGAAGAGAGATTTGATGATTTTCTTCTTCCAATAAAATAAAAAATGGATCACAAAAAATTCATATAAAATATATATAAAAAGGATTCATGAAGTATTTTTCATTTTTAACATGTTGGGGAGTGGTAGCTATCCTAGACTATCTAGTAGTGTTTTGATGATAACTTTTATGTACGATATCATATTGGAATGATTCAAAATCCATATTGAATTATATTCCTGGAAAGCTCCTAGGAACTTGTACTACAAACATTGTTCTATGAAGGAATAAAAAACATATGGTCTAGAAATTTTTGGATTCCTTCATGACTTAACTTTTCTGTAGAAAATCAAAGAACTCTTCAATAATCACTCATTCTTGGATAAGTTGACCTAGTTGCTCCTTTGGTGACTTGCAAAAACTAGCACTTTTTTTGTAATATATGGAGAGATTATGGAAGAAGCAATATTTGATGATTTTATTATTTCATTAAAATAAAAAATCGACCACAAAAAAATGCATACAAAATAGATCTAAAAAGTATTCATGAAGTGTTTTTCACTTTTAACATGTTGAGGAGTGGTAGCTAGCCTAGATTATCTAACAGTTTTTTGATGATAAAGTTTTTGTATGATATCAGATTGGAATGATTCAAAATACATATTGAATTATATTCCTATATATATGTCCAATAGAAACATGTTTTTAACGTGCATTAAATTTCTATGTCAAATCTGTTAAGAAACAACCTACACTATATAATTGTTTACAATTTCCAGCTAAGACCAACAATGACTTTTTTGGGTGTAACTCTTTCGTTCAACATAGGATTGACATGATAATAGTGGGATATGAAATCATATTCATAGAAATATCCCAAATAGAAAAAAAAAAAATTGAAATTACTTTGAGTCAATACGCTAATGAACAATCTACATGACATAGTTGTCTATTATTTTCAACTTGGATTGATAGTTGTTTTGGCGTAATTATTTTTTACAATGTCGGATTGACATGATTATTGTGGGAGATGAAAGTATATTCATATTCCTATATCCAATAGAAATATATTTTAAGAAAATTTTGAATTGATATGTCAAATATGCTAAGAAATAGCGAGGATACAAAATTTTAATAGTGCACATTTTTGGACAATCATCCACTAATTTGGGCATAACTGTTTTGTACGATATCAAAATGAAATGATTAAAATTGGATTAAAAATAGACTTTGAGAAACATATTCCCTAAAAATTAGTTTTTAAAATGTCTCCATTTCCCCCCTCAAAATGAAACTATCCAATTGTGCTTTTAACAATTTCTTCAACTCAAAATGCTACAGAAAGAGTTGGGCTTAATTTTCTATGGAAGTGCATAGGATTTGGATTTTAGGAAGGATGGGGAGTGTCAAAATGATCCTAATTTACTCTTCGAAGGAAATTAGTTTTAAATGCCTTAATCCTTCCACACTAGGGTTTATCTAACAATGATTTGCAAATGCAACCTAATATGACCTAAAAGTTTTGATGATACATAGAAATGAAATGCCTAACCCTATGTGAACAATGTATTGCAGGATTCAATACTTATTTTCAATGTCAGTTAGCATAATATTATGCAACTCCCCTAAATACTTCAAATCTAACCTAGGTAATTGATCTTAGGTTAAATGTGTAAGAGGTGATTTATGTAGAGAGTTAGAGTTGTCACAAGCTACATAACTCACTTATTGGTACCATCTCAATTGTTATTAGGATTCGCGTAGGCTCGACAAGGAGTTATAATGTTGAGGAGTTGGAAAGAGGGATTGTTATTGTTGTTGATGATGGAAAAATAATATGCTGCCCCTAATATATTGTACATCACTATGGCTATGGGGGTGGGGCTTGTAGTGGACATGATTAATTTGATTACCCCATAAATGATTGAGATCTTAATGGTTTTCATGGGGTTACCTTGAAGTGATTTATGTGAGTCCTAGGGATGATTTTAAGGATGAAAAATTATTTTAAAATGTAGAAACCTTGGTGAATCTTACTAATCATTCATATGCCAACTATAAAATATTGGCGATATTTTTGTAAAAATATTCAAATTTCTAAGGATTTTATATAGTTTGTATACAATTTTGGCGATTTTAAGGTAAAATAATTGTATCCTATAGAATTTGAGCGAATCAATTTTAGAATAGAGAATCTTTTTTTGGGAAAAACCATGGAAAATTAGCCCATGAGAGAAATTTAGCCCCTATAAGCATCCTTGTATAATGTGACTATTATGTCCTCCTCTAGCTAATGAAAAATGTAACGTCCCCGCCGTTATGACAACAAGCGACAACAACAGGTAAATTTTTTTTTTGAGGGCGAAAGGGAAAAATGTCAATTAATGACAACATCATTGGCACGTCATCCAAATATATTAATGAAAAATACTAACACAAAATCAACAACAACAACGATAATCATATTTCATCAATCCATCAATCCTAATCCACGGCTAAACACGACGTACGAGTAATCATTCACATAACTCATCATATATCATATTAAATCAAAGGTGCAAGAGAAAATAACAGTCATATTCATGGCCCAAGAGCAAATAATAGTCATATTCGTGGCGCAATCCCAATCACAGTACACAATCATCCGTCATAATAGAGTTTCATTTCGCGCAAGAAGAATACTATCTAAAACCATCATTCATGACATTAAATTTCATTCGTGCGAGAAGTCCAATATCTAAACATCATACATTACATTATATCCCAGTATGCGCAAGGAATCTAATTACTCAACTAGTCGTACATCACATTAATGACCTTCACGCAAGCTTTCTATTCAAATAATCCATCATTTATACATCAACAAAATAAGAGGCAAGAGATAGCTATCTTATTTTACAAGGTGCAAGAGAATAAATTAATAGATCAACCTATGACAACATTATTCTAAGGCATGCACGTGATCTAATACTAAATTAACATAAATCAACATCATTACCATGTGTGCAAATAAATCTAAGCACTAGGAATCTCGTAACAACATTGTACAACCGTGCGAGTAGTTCCAAAGCGTAAACATTTATGCATCATCAAGGCCCATTGAGCAATGCAAACTAACTACTAACAATCATGCAACAAGGGTACTTAAAGGCGCGAGGTACATTAATCACATTATCTTTCAAGTCAACATTATCCAAGGCGCAATATAAATATCAACTAGGTTTGAGGCACAAAACGTAATCTAATTTATTAAATTCAAGGCACGTGAGAATAAATGCAAGCATGAGAATAATTACAAGCAATCATCCGTCAAATTTATTGGCACGCGAGTAAATTAATCACCAAATTAATCATGCATCGTCCATAATTAATGCGCAACGATCACAGATATTAATCAATCATCAGCCTTCAATAATCATGGCGCTAATGTAATCATTGGTTTTATTATCGTCGAGCTAAGGAAATCTAAGTACTCAATCAAACACCACCTCCATGATTTGAGCCACAAGGTAACCTACTAAGCCTTATCACTTTGCAACAACTAGGTGGGTGAGGTAGTGAGGGGGTGTTTCATAAGAATCATAGAATCATTAATGCCATTACAAATATACCACCAGAATGTCTCATCTTACTTAAGGGTACAACATAATTTAATATAATCTCAGCACTTTTACAAGTCACTTGAAGAGATAGTACTTATTTTGAAATAAAAGAAGACAACCTAAATATTATAATAGGGAAGGGTTCCTTTGTAAACAACACTTCCATCAATCTATAAGACAACCTAGGGAAGTTAAGGTTCCTTGAGAGGATACCGAATTAGAACCTTACAATAAATTTTTATTTCTAAGGTAAGAAAAGGGGGGTCCGAAAATTTAGGTGGATGAAAAAGTAATCAAGAGCGAGAAGGATATGGCAAGGGACTTTAATTGTACAAGATAAGTAATGGTTATATAAAAAGGGATCCAAGGATCCTTGATAAAAATAGCTTATGAAACCGATTGTTTTTTCATCTGTTATCTTTTGTATTCGACCCTTTTCTCGTGAAATTTTACGATAAAAAAAAGGAGTAAAATAGAAATACCTTCACTGACTTCATATGTTTGTCAATTGTGAAGGTGAAGACGCTGGAAAAGGATTCAACAAGTTGTTTAAGCCAACAAAATCGTGCCACAAGGCAGCGCTGCTCCTTTCAAGGAATTTAATTCCTTTGGTTTTTGTTTTGTTGCCTACGATCTTGAGTTTCCCATGGGCAGAAGGGCAACAAGAGCAGGGGCACCGCCAACTAAATTTACCCAAATTCGGTGTAGAAACTTCGGGCCGTAAGCTAACCATAAAAGGCGCTGGAAACGCTGAGACTCGACCTCCGCACAACAGAAATTAAAACATTAAAAAGAAATTCCAGGCCTCCTTCTCTGTTCACACGCAGGGCAGTCCGAAATTTTTGCTGAGTAAAACAAGTTCAAACGGTAACGCCAGGTCTCTCTCCTACGCAGGGCATCACGATTTTTCTGCTATGTAAGAGCAGTAAAAAAAAACACAGCGTCGAGTCTCTTTCACTCGCAGGAAAAACGAATTCTTGGGGCTGTGTAAGAACGATAAAAGCGAAATCGCCAGGGTCTATAAACTCTGAAAATCCGCAGAGCCAGCTTAATACGCAGAGAGAAGCAGAAACGCTGGGTAAGAACACGAAGTTTGCCCGAGTAATAAATCGAATTCCGCCGAGCCACGAATTCGCTGAGTTGTCAATATGCAATGGGAGTTTTTTATTTATTTCTCAGCGTGCTAAATACAACAAGAAACCACAGTGTTTCGTTGGGACACAGTGGGAGTTTTTCTTCATTTCGCAGAGTGATAAACATAGCAAGAAAACCACAGAGTTTTATGAGAATACGATGGGATTTTTTCTTCAATTCACAGAGGTTTAAAGGGATAACACAGGAGCTCTCGTTGGGCGAATAGGTATGGCCAAATACATAGAGATTCTGAAAAAGGGAACTCACAAGGCTGGGCGAAATCGTTTAGGGAGAAGAGATCATCAGGGCCCAGTCACCTTCCAAATGCAGAGAACCGCCATCGATTCCACCATACAGGAAGAATACTCATAAAGGGTAACCGAGGAAGATTTCAAGCAGCAAGGACTCCAGAAAAAGGGGTAAAATTTCACAATAAAAAAATCGATGAGTCTACAGACTTATTCTTCTTGGGAAGAAGGTTTGCAAGGGTGATTAATATGGTACAAGTCGGGAAGCCACCATGGCAACGAGGGTTATGCAGGAAATCATACCCACGTTTTAAAATTAAACGTAACTAATTTACATTTAACAGAATAACCAGATCCAGAATGGATATTTTCAACTAGGTCTTGAAGACTTTAACGAACTTGTCAATTCAAACAAAATTTCATACAGTCATGGTGGAATTCTATAACTCGATAGATAAAATAAAATTTGGAAATCACTTGCACTAAGTAACTTTGCACTAACAATATTATGTATATAACACAACAAATTTCTTGCGAAATAACAACGAAAATACGTCAATCGGCATAATAACTTGAGTCTGGTATTTCTCAATGGCTCTCCTTGCACTTCTTCGTGTTCTCGCTTTCTAACCGTCAAGACCTCATTGGTACCTCCCAACTAACGCTAGGGGTACTCTTCTTCCCCATGAGTCCCTCGAGCCGCAAAGGGGCCACATACACAAACCAAAGAAAAGATATCTCCCAACTCGCCTCGCAAGGTGGAGCTACCACTCTCTATTCGAGTTGGACATCTCAACTCCGACAAGAAAAATTAGTCAAGAAAAATTATGGCAGCATAACCTTACGCATGTCGGTCGTCCTCCGTTCCCCTCCTCCGCCATTTCTTTTATATATTTTTCTTAGTGACTTGTTGCCAAAACGCACATTAATTTATTTTTATTCAATTTATTAGTAGGTAAATTCTCCCCCGTACACTTGTCACCCGATCCCTTAGTTGCACCAGAAATTCATTTAATTAATTAATTGAAATTATCAATTTCTCTCATCCACCTAAAAGCGTTCCTAAAAATGTTGATCGATGTCCCTTTATTCCATCACATTCCCTTAATATTTGATGTCTTTCTTAAATCTTAGTTGAGTTCGAAAATGGAAAGTTCTCTAGACTAGATTCTCTCCTATGTTCTACATTCCTTCTGTAATTAAGTTTCCCCTTTTTTTCTAAGTTCGAATTTAGCAAGTTTGCACATAAACAACAATTAATCTTTTAAATAATTTAATCCTCCATTCATTTTTAAATTAATTTTTTACCCCATTTTCTTCATCCCCCACTTTATTACTTGCTTAATCAATTTTTAGTTCTCATGTCCTAGTTAGACCTATGCTTTAAATTCAACAGGCTAAGAAAAAATGGTTTTAAGAGAAAAATTTTAAGGATGACCAGGTCAAAATGAGATATTGTTTTCTAGGTACCTAGGTTCATTGAATCACTAGTGTTAAAACCACGATGTGCCCTTCAGGACGCACTACGTGCTCCAAGGGTGCCACTCACCTTTATCCATGTTACATTCTTGCGATGTGCCCTTCAAGACGCACTACGTGCTCCAAGGGAGCCACTCGCCTTTTGATTAATTTTGGTAGACGCCCACCCTTGAAGTCAATACTCTGTCAGGCAACCTTGTGGGAGACTAAGGGTCTCTAAAGAATAAGGAACTTGTCTTATTTCACGTCTCTTATAATATTCATGAGCGTTTGTCTCAGTCTGCCCTCATGACATCGTGGATCTCTCGAACTAGGTAATCGTTAACCTACAGTTCGAGCCATGATGGGAGTGTAGTAGGCTGTTGCAGGGTTATTGCCACACCTCTCTCTCAATATCTTTGGTTTTTGTGCATGACCCCTTTACTCCAAATGTGAGTCTGATTAGCAAGCTATCGTCAACCTGGATCCATCAACGAACATGTCAACGATCCACCAAAAACATCATAATATACCAGTCATATGTCACATATGCAATAACAGAAATACGTAAACCATAAACAGTCCACTCCCTGACTCAATCCAGAGTCCAAGGAGGTCCATCGATGCCATCGACATCCCCAACCTGACAAGAGTCCTGCACACTTAGGAGAAACCAGTAAATAACACCTGTCGACACATATATAATCAAATAACATATCATCGTATCCACATCATCATCATAATCCATAAGAGAAATAGTCAATCATATAATGAATCGGATCACTTGCACGCAAGTGTCCTCAAAGAATAAGTCGCATCAGGTGCACGCAAGAAAGGGATGTTACAAAAAATGTTTATTTCTCATTATCCTTTTCTTATGTAGCGCTAGTTATTCTCTTTTGTCATGATTCTTCCAAAATTAATGCAACCAACAACACTTTTAACATCAATGCATCGATTTACCATGCACCAATATTTCAACCAAATAATGTTTTAAGGACAAAGAGACAAAGTGTGTTGTTATACATGGTATTGAGTAGAGGTTTTCAATGTAGGTGGTGGGTATGCATGATTAGGGTAACATAAGTAGTTTTCCAACAATAAAGGGTTTGCATGGCATGCTTTAAGTTGTGGCATATGGGTTGAAATGTGATAGCACACATGATGAAATTCAATAATTATGGAAGCAAAAAATGACTCATCATCAAGATAGAAATATCAGGTTACAACAAAAGATTATATAGCAACTAAAAGTAGAACCATTTTATAGCAATAGGTGTCCATGTTCATCTTACATATATGTGCATTTAATGTACCATATGCATTGATATAGGAGGTCAAGATTGTATTCAAATCTTGTAAAGTAAAATGTATGCAAGGCCAATTAACCTTTATAATTTATTTATTTATTACAATAGAGTAGTGTCTTCCAACAAGGAACACAAGGTGAAATGGAGCGAGGTGGAGTGAAGAATCATCCCTAAACCAAAATTTGGTGTTTGAAAACATAAGTATTCCAATAGAGGATGAACATATTCAATAACCACTCACACAACTAGATCAAATATCAACACACTAATTTTTTGATGTGGTAAAACCCGTACGGGGAAACATCCACGACCCCAACCAACGTGGCCACTTGGAGAAATTTATTAATGCAAAAGAAAAATATTACAGAGAGATTTACAAGAAATTTTCTCACAACCAATCACCGACAAATGACCCTCCATACTCTTCAAATAGAGATCATGGTCCAATTGGGTGCTAATCCATGGATCAATGTAGTCATTAAGATTGAGTAGAATATGAACCATCATATCACTCTATTTCGAGAACATATCATGGCTGTCGAATTACCTAACTATAAATTCATACTAATGCATACTAAAAAAACACACTTTTACCTAATGATACATTAGACCAAGTTGATCTTAACCAACTCCTAGGTGTCTAAATATCCTAACATCCCCCCTTAAGAACACCTTGGGATATGATTGAAGGATTTACAAAGGAGACACAATAGGAGAAGGAAGGAAGAATTAGAGCCTATCCCCCTTTAATGACAACTTCCTGAACTACTAACATAGATCAAAGTTTGGAAAACTTCACTTATGTAAGAGACTTTGTGAATATATCAACAACTTGATCTTCTATAGGGAAAAATAACACTTCAATAACTCGATCATGAATGATGTTTCGGATGAAGTTCATGTGTAGCTCGATGTGTTTGTTGCGTTGATGTTGAACTAGGTCTTTGGCAAGCTTGATGGAGCTCTGATTATCCCACCAGAGGGTTGTCGGATCTTGTTGCTAGAATCCAAACTATGAAAGGATCTGTTAAAGCCACAAGGCTTCTTAACTTGCATTAATTATTGCTCGATACTCTACTTTTGCTGAAGAAAGAGCAATATCCTGTTGTTTCTTACAAACCCAAGTGACAGGTCTTGAACCAAGGATGAAAACATAACCTGCAATAGAATTTCGATCATCAGGGTCACTAGCCCAATATAAATCAATGAAACCAACAAATAAAGGAGCCCCCCCTAAACGATAATGTATCTTGAACTGAGTTGTACCCCAAACATACCGAAGTATCCTTTTAGTTTCTTTCCAATGTCTTTTATGGGGTGTTTTCATATACCGGGAAACAATACCAACAACAATGGAAAGATGAGGACATGTATGAGTCAAGTATAAGAGGCTACCAACTAACTGATGGAACAAAGTGGAATCAACTTTGGGAGAAGTACAGGTCGTAGTAAGTTTGAATCAACTGTACTGGAAGGGAGAAGGGGTTGGTTTTGAATCTTCCATGTGAAAGCGATGAAGAATGTCACAAGCATACTTAGACTCAGAAAGAAAAAATCCTTCCTTGGTTTGCAAAACTTGGAGGCCAAGGAAATAGTGCAAATAGACTAAGTCGGTCATTTCAAATTTATTCTCAAGGTTGGATTTCACGTGGTTCAAAAGTATAGGGTCACTACCAGTGAGGATAAGATCATCAACATAAAGAACAAGGATTATGAGATGGATTTCTACTTTCTTGGTATATACATTGGGGTCAGAATGGCATCTAGAAAAGTCGGTGTCAAGAAGAAAGTTGTCCATTTTGGCATACCAATCTCAAGGATCTTTCTTAATACCATAAAGAGATTTCTTAAGGTGAAAAACAAGGCTAGAGTCATTTTGGACATATCCAGAAGGTTGTTCCATGTATATTTCCTCTTGCAAATCCTCATGCAAGAAGGAGGATTTAACATCCATCTGATGGACCTCTCATTTATGCAAGGCGGCAAGGGAAAGAAAAAGACGTATGGAATTCATTTTGGCTACAGGGGAAAAGTTTTACTTATAATTAATTCCTTCAACTTGAGAGAAACCTTTTGCAACTAATTGGGCCTTGTGTCTTTCAACACTTCCATATGATGCATACTTAGTTCTGTACACCCATTTACATCTCTCCACGCTATTGATCAATTGGTGATAAAGTTCATTGTTAAGACAATATCTATGATGTTGTTGATTCAAACCTCACCTAACCCTTATGCCATGATTTGGATTTACAGTGCAACTAAGATAAAAAATAAAAATAAAAACATATCAAAAAGTACATCAAAGAATGTCATTCATTATAAAAAGAAAGAGAACTCAAGACTTGCAACCCACGTTGTCGTGATGAAAAAATTGTTTAAAGAAATCATTAGGACCTGTGTTGTGAGGTCGTAGGTCAGAATAATAGGAGGAATGCATGGAGCATGAGAAGTTTCCCATGAAATAGAGAATCGATACGGGGAAACCTCAATTGACATAGATTCCATTGCATTCTCCTATATTTGACTTAGAAACTTTAATTGCAAGATACCTCCTCTATTTCTCTTCTTCGAACTAAATCCAGCAAATGAGGTCCAAATAGTAATAGGCATGGTGAACTTTGATGCCTTAACCCTTACTCGATGGAAAAGGTGGTTGATGGTGAAGTAAATATATATACTTACAATGCCTTCACTTGCTCTTTGTTGGATTACTTGATTGGACTGCTCATCTTCTCATAGTCACCCTCCAAAAGGAGAATCACTCCTCTGGTGACATCCCATAATTGTTGAAAATATATTTTAAATATCATTGGTGGAAAAAACTATGAATCTTATATGAATGCTTGGGAAATAGGTGAATGAAGGCTTGAACCTATACTCTGGAAAATTCAATCAATTAAAGATTGCATCCACCTTTATCCAAAGTTAAGGTTAGTAACATAATGTTCTAAGTAAAACTTTCTAACATTGGGGTTTTAAATTAGAAATAGTGATTGCAACCATAATAAATATGCAATGATAAAATAAAAAATGAAAAGGAGATTCCAACGTTGGAGGAGTATACTCATTCTTGGACTTCCTCCAGCGATCTAACTTTTTCTCCATCAATCCTCTATTTGTCATTCTCAATTCTCTTCCATGTGTTCTCATCTCCTATTGTTGTCGTATCAAGTTTGAGTTAATGCAGGGTGGGGTTTGTGTTCACTCTACGATTTGGACTTCATTCCTTCAAACTCGTCAGGTGATCAACGTTCAAATCATTGCGTCCTCCCTCACAAATCCCTTGTTCTGTTGTCGATGAACCTTGAATGTCGTGAACATTGTCAAAGATGAATGCAATGGACACCTAAACGTCATGGTTATTTATCGAGCTTTATTTGGTGACCAACCAGCTATGTTCCACAAATTGCAAGTAAGCTCCTCTTTGCCATCACGACATTGAAAACTACTTCAATTGTGGCTAGTCAAGTTGAGGCTAGAATTTGAACGATGCTTCTTGGGTTCCAAGTTAGTGTAGCAGGAAACAAATATTCAGTGGGGTTTTTTTAGTAAAAATAACTTTGGTTTTTTCTTTATCTAGTGGTTGCATCGACTTTGCAGGGCGGCCATGATGAGTGCAAAAAAGAAACTAAAAATCCTTGCTCACAAAAGAAGGCAACCTATGATCCAAATTCATTCTACTATCAAGCAAACTTAGAATACAGTTGTGTGATGAAAATTGAACTCGCAAGTTTTGAAAACATTTCCAACTAATGAAAAGCATAGGCCAGCCAATAGATTAAAAACACAGTCTGAAATCAAAATTGAATTAGTCATTGCTATTCAAGAGTCTTCTAACATGTCCATAAAATTATTTTCCATACAAATGAAAATTAAAATTAAAAAAAATAGCACATGAAATTTGAAATTAAATTATTTCAGATTTTTTCAATTAAACCATAAATGTTTTTTAGTTGTTGTTGTTTTTGTGGGGTTTTCTTTTTTTTTATTAGTCATTTTCCCTTATACCTTAGCAATAAAAAAAGAATGTTCACATTTTTCAGTGTCCCGTGTCAATTCAAAAAAGGACTTGCTTTCATTTTTGTACAATACAATTATGTTGAGTGCAATGTCCCTCTGGTTAATCGAGGAACATTACTAACCAAAAATACACATAAATTCGAAAAAAATTCTACTAACTAAAGTCTTGTAGATTACAACTACGAATTTACATAGATTTAATTATTGCATATAACATTAATTAACTGCAGCTACATCATGTTGACCAACATTAATGTCGTGTCTTCATCGAGACAAACCGCACACACAACAACCTTTATACTACGTGTGACAATTGTTCACATCGCCCACGCAACCAACTTTGTACTACGCGCGACAACTATTCTCAGCACACACAACGATTTGAACACCGCACTAGAGTCCATTACCATTGTAACTATTAAAATTGTTTAACATATGAATTTAAACACTAAATTATGAACAACATGATAAGCGAGCTCATGCAATTTCCCATGCTAGTTAAGAACATAAAATTCAACTAATAAATTCCAACACAAGAACATACAATTCATTTGCATGCACAAAGTAAAACGCACAGTACTTAAACTCATAAAAATAGTTGTGCAACCAGCTACTTACGAATGATGTTCTACCCAATCGTAGACTCGTTTTTCCAAATCTCTACAACAAGTCACCCCTGAGCTGGAGCTAGGAGTCCACAAAAAAGGGGTGTCTCTCATAGTCCAATTACAACTCAATATCCCACAACCCATTGGTATTCTCCTACAACTATCATGAATTTCCTCCAACTCTCTTCATCTTGACCTGCCCAACCCAAGGAATGTACCCCTTCATTGCTCTCAGTCTATTGGGCATCTGATTCATTTATCAGGGTCTCTTTGGCACATGTATCTAAGAATATCTCTACTGGGAACTCAATGCCAGGAAAACTACCAACAACAACAAAACCTTGTTGTTACAGTGCAACTCACACAAGACTTCACTCTTCAAGCCTAAAAACTTGGCTCTTCGTCTTCATCTCCAGAGCGCTCCAATACACTTTAGCGTGCTCTAGAATTCACCCATTCCTCTTGTTCTATCTCCCCATGCTCTTTTTCTCTGCTCTATGCTTGTTGTTCATGTAAAACTCAATGTGTAAACATTGTTTGCAACTTCCCATATGAATTTCCTCTATTTTTTCTTACTTGTTTGACTTACACTCTTTCCCAAATTGATTGTAATCAACCCCATGCTCTCCAATAACTATAGGATGTGACTCTCAACCCACCCCCTTACTTGATTTTAATGATTGGACTCTCATACACTCAAACAAAAAATTAGAAGTAATCCCCAATGGTAATAAAATTAAGGAAAATGGGTTGAATTAATACCCATGATTAATTTCCCCCTTGGACCCCTCTTAAACACTCTCTTATCTTATGTAAAACTCATCCCCCATATCTATCCATATTCTCAGCATCGCTTGGCCATAGCTACATTCATATCTACATTATGCATAAATTAAACTAGGGATTATAGTGGAGATATTACACTCCCCCTCCCCTACAATTGCGCACCGCCCTCAATGCATAGAACCATACCAAAAACATGTACAAATTTACATCATATTACAATATTCAGAAAAGAAAGAAAATTCTGCAATTTTTTTTTTACCCTCCAACAATAGTCCCAACCAAAATCTCATATTTCTCTCAACCTGTTGACCCAAGAAATGTTCCCCCTTCACTTCTCTCATTCCATCGGGTTGCACCATTATTTTATCAGGGTTGTCAGGGTAGGTGATCAAAATTCATGAGATGTGTTTTTTGGAACTCTAGCTGCCCAAAAATGGAGTCTTGCATTTTCAATTTTTGTTTCCTTCAAAATTGACAAAAAATTATGGGTATTCCTCCCGCATAGTTTCTTCATGATCCCATGTTTCATATTTAGGACCTTAGAAATTCCATTGAACCTTTACCATCCCTATGGATTTGCTCCTGAGCACCTTGACTTTTCAGTCCAGGATGTGTACCGGTTCCACCCAGAAATCCCCTTTGTTTTCCACCTGGATCACAATCCAATCAATTATGTGGTTAGATTTAGGTACATATTTATTTAATAATGATACATAAAATAAATTATGCACTCTCATGGATGCAGACAATGCTAGCATGTATGCAATTGGTTCTATCTTCTCTAAGATTTCAAAATTCCCACAATATCTTGATGCCAACTTTGGGCAACAACCAAATCTTAGCAAAAAAAAATTCACTTACACTTTTAGAAAAATGTGTTCTCCCACTTTAAAATCTCTAAAATATATATTCGTGTTTTTATAACTTTTCTATCTATCCTGGGAAGCCTTTAAATTATGTTTGATTTTTTTTCATTTGCTCTTCCATTTCCCTCAACAAATATGGCTCAATGATAACTATGTTTGCTCGGTTATCCCAACTCAATGCTGTATTACACTTTCTGCCATACAATGCTTCAAATGGGTTCATTTTTAATGATGTATGATACCCATTACTATAAGAAAACTCTACCAAGTGGATATATTTTTCTCACTTTGATGGTTCGTACATAACATGCATTCTAAGCACATATTAAATAATTATGTTAATCATCTTTGTTTTCCCATCTGACTCTGGGTGATACATTGTACCGAGATTTAAGTTTGTCCCAAAACCTTTGAACAAACATTTCTAAAAATTAGATGTGAATTTTGAATCTCTATCTAAAACAATTTTCTTGGGCACCCCATGTAGCCTGGAAACCTATTTCATGTAAATCTCCACAATGTTTGATGCCTTTTGTGTTGTCTTCACAGGAATAAAATGTGTTTCCTTGGTTAATTTATCTACCACCACCATGATGGAATCATGTTACTTAATAGTTCTAGGTAGCATTGTAATAAAATCAATTGTAACCACTTCCCATTTCCACTCAAGAATGAGCAATGGTTGTAGCAACCTTGTTGGATGTCTATGTTTTATTTTCACCTTTTGACATTCTAGACACCTAGCAATATAATTAGCTACTTCTTTCTTCATTCCTAGCCAAAAGTATTGGCTTGTTACAACTGCAATTGTCTTTTGATATCCTAGGTGCTCAACATATGGCACATTATGCATTTCCCTCAACATTGTATTTTTTAGATCTCCAAAATTTGGCACATATATCTTTCCTTTGTACATAAGGATTCCATCATCTTTTAGCTCATAATAATCAATTATTTGTTGTAAATTGTCTCGCTATAATGTCTCTCTTATTTTTAGGTACCGTTGATATGAATTTGCAACCTCTAAAATTTTCTCTTAAATCTATGTTGAACATGCTAATGGTTCAAATATGCACTTCATGAGATCTTCTACTAAGTGCATCGGCCACCTGATTTTCCTTTCCTTTTATATGCTTAATTTTAAAGTTATAATTGCTCAGGAATTCCATCCACGTAGTTTGTATGGCATTTAATGTTGGTTGTACAAACAAATTCTTCATACCACAATGGTTTGTCCTTAGCTCAAATATTCGACCCATGAAGTAATGCCTCCACATTTTTAATGGACGAACAATGATTGTCAATTCCATTTCATGTGTAGCATAATTATTTTCATGCTATTTTAGTTTTCTAGACTCATAGCACACCACATGATCTTTTTGACTAAGGATTCCCTCGAGCCCGTCCTTGCATGCATTTATGCACACTAAAAAATATCCATCTGGATCTGCAATCTTTAATATGGTTGCACTTGTCAATATGTCTTCCAGCTGCTGAAAGATTTCTTCACACTTGGAAGTCCATTCAAATTTCACTCCCTTCTTTTTAAAATAAGTGATTAGGCTTGCAATATTTAAAAAAAAAATTATGAATATTTGGTAATAACCTACAAGACCCATAAATAATTTGACCTCTGTCACATTTCTTGTTGTTGGTCACCCTCTAATGGCCTCTATCTTCTTGGGATCAACTGTTATCCCATCTGCTAATATAATATGCCCCAAGTAGTGAATATTCTTTTGATAAAAGAATACTTACTTAGTTTGGAATATAACTTATACTCTCTTAAAAATTGCAGTACCATTCTTAAATGTTGTTCATGCCCTTCTTCCTTCATTGAATAAACAAGTATATCATCTAAGAAAATAATCACAAACTTTTACAGGTATTCCCTGAACACTCCATTCATCAAGCACATGAAAACAACTGATGCATTTGATCATCCAAAAGGCACTACCATAAAACTCATAATGGCTATATCTCGTTTGAAAGATTGTCTTGTTGATATCCTCCTCCTTTATCCTCACTTGATGATAACCTGATCTTGATTCAATCTTATAAAATATCCTTGCACCCTTTGGCTAATCAAATAAATCATCAATCCTTGGAAAATAATATTTTTTCTTTATTGTGACATTATTCAGTTGTCTGAAATCAATACAAAACCTTAAGGTTCCATATTTCTTCTTCACAAACAGATTTGGGGTTCTCCAAGGTAACACACTTTGGTGTATATATTGTTTCTTCAAAATCTCGTCAAGTTGCATCTGCAACTCTTTCAATTATGGTGTGTCAATTCTATAAGGTGTCTTAGACACTGGGGAAACTCCTGGCACCAAATAAATAGAGAAGTCAATGTCTCTCCTTAGTGGAAATCCTAGGATTTCTCCAAAAGTATCTTTGAAATCCTTCAAGATTGAATGGTCTTCAATACTTGCCACTTTATCTCTAGTTTCCTCTTCCATATGGGTTGAAAAAATATGACATACTTTCATGAAACTCTTTTTCAGCTACATGGCTGGAATCTCTTTAATAGCTATAACTCTTGGAATGCCTTGAATTTTTCCTTATTGTCCTTTCTCATCAAGACACGTTATGGTCTTGTTATAACATTCTAGGACAACATGGTTTTTTTTTCAACCAATAAATTTCAATTAGAAATTCATATGAACCCAATGGTATGATGTTCACATCTACCTTTGTCTTGAGTCTATTCATGTCTATTAGATAATATTTAACCAACCCATTAATCTTTCTCTCAGCCCCTGTGGCTAACTGAACTAATCAATATTTCTTATGCTTACTCCTTTGCAAGTGAAATATTTCAACGAAGTTAGAGTTTATGTAACTATGGACATCTCCATAATCAATCAAAATAGATATGGGTTGGTTACTAATATTACCTTCCATTGCAATCATGGGGGATTGATACTATGTTTTCTTGTTGATTAAGGCTGCATAAATCCTTGGCAGGTTTCCTCCCATGTCTTCAACTATTTCAACCTCCTGAATGTTGTGGAAAATACTCATTCTTTCTTCTTTGTGAGGGAGGTCCCTATACAAGTGATTTCCATCACATCCCCAACATTGTACAAGGTGTGTCCTTGTCCTTTTCCCAAATGAATCTATTGTTGTGTTCTCATTTTGGGTTGACTGTCCTTTTTTATTTGTTTGGGAGTTGTTCTTGAAAAAGGGTGGCTTAAAACCTTTTTTCCTCTGATCCTTCTTTCCTTTCATCTTATCATTCCAAGATTTTTGGAAGAATGGCCTCTCTTTGCTTTTTTCATAAAGATATTTTATTCTCCTTATGGTCTCCTCCAAAGTTTGGGGGTTACCATATTGTATATTTTCACTGTAGAAGGTGTAGAAATTTAATGACAAAATCAACAAGCTAATATTATGTCATACACTTAGCAACCTAGAGATAATTGTCTTGTACGAACTCTAAAATGTCTAAAACCCACATTCATAAATCACCATAAGCAAAAATACACATTGCTAAGCAATTTAGCAGCGGAATAAACACAATGAACAACATTCAATCAACCATGAATAACTCAGAAATTTAGGCAAATGCCAAGGAAAACCCCAATGTGGGGAAACCCAATGAGAGAGAGGTAGATCTTATTATTCAGCTTCAATAAAGTACATATCAGCAACAAGTATACAATTTCCAACAAAGAGAAAAATACCTCACAACACCAAAATTGTCCCAAAATATGCCTTGATTTCTGTGCCCAAAAAATCCATACATCTTTACGGATTTTTCCTTTCTAGCACCTCAAAATCTGTGTCAAAATATTTGTTGTACGAACAACATAACTTCCCTCTTCTCTAATAGAAAACACTGAAATGGATGCCTCGAAATCCTTGCATCAAGTTGTCTCGATTTGCATGCCCTCCCAGCATGTTGTATGGACTATATGGATCTGTACAGTACGACCTCTCTAACAATAGAAAAATTTCAGCACTCACAAAACAAAAAACTCTCTTGGGAAATGTGCCCTCTTTTCTKCCCTCTTTCCTCTCTCAAGCTTACTCGAAAATTCTCTTTCAATCTCCTCCTCTTGTGTCTTGCACACTACCCAATGCATTCTTTTATAAAATTTGAAGATGACCTTTTACCTCCCAAGTGTCTTTTCACCTTCCCCAACCCTAAATCCAAAGGCCAAGATCTAATCTTTCCTTTACAAGATCAAGGGCCATGATTCATTCCCTCCAAAATAAATCACTTAAAATATTAAAGTACATTTCACTTTATTACATAAGTGCACTTTATGAAATAAATTCACTTTAATATTAGAAGGTACACTTCATTAAAAATTCACTTTAATAAAATAACCACTTTATCACAACTTTATAAAAACCCACTTCAAAGTCAAGTGTCTAGTAGTGTAGGTACAAGGTAACTTTTGCATACAAGATACATATGTGGAGTACCTCCCAAGATAAAAAACTAACACTCCATCTTAGTGAGGTAAGTACTTTTTGCCATCTCCATCATCTGGTCCCATCACATTGTGCTCAGTAGGAGCTCCCTCTGAACCTGGAGCCATCCTCAACACCTGCAAAGAACTCGAACTAGAATATCTTCTCTTGACAGTTATTCTGAACCCTGAGCTCCTAGGATAATCCACTCCACCCTAAGCATTAGTTCGACCACACCAGTTGAGCCTCATGTCGGTGCTTAGAAGAGACTCACTCTCTTCTTTCATAATGCAAGACTGAATCCTTGGTATCACCACAGTCTCAGGAGCCTCCCCATGCTCCTCATCTGACGTTGAATCATACCCTTAAGGTTGTCCTTGCAACATATACAACTTGTCCACCAGATCACCGATCAACTACAATTCCACCGATTCCACTCCCTCCATGTAGATAAATACATGTTCCCTCTTGAACAATGTACAATGTCGTACATCCTCCAAGGCTAAGACTGAGAATAGGTTAACCCTCAACCTTGGAACAAAGAGAACTCCATCAAGCTCTAGGAATCCTCCATACTCAAGTCATAATCTAACCTTTCCAACTCCACGTACAGCTTGTTCCATACCACCTTCACTCTCCACCAGTTGGTCAGGACCTGTCTCTGTGATAATAAGGAATACTCGCCAGATTCCCGTCATGTGGAAAGAGGCTCCACTATCCACAATCCATCTGAAATCACCCCCAAATCCTCCACTACCGACACTGGATACTAGAGTAACCAAAGAAAATTCCATGTCATACTTGGAAGCAAATTCCTCCATGGTTGTTGTAGCATCTATCTCAGGCCCCTCTGGTTCCTTATTCTTCTTCTTCCTCTCAGGACAATGAGAAGAAAGGTGCCCCAACTGGTTACAACGGTAACTTTTGACTTTACTCCAGTCCCTCTTGGAGCTTCCTTTCTTCTTTCTCTTTGAAACAAGAGAAACATTCTCATCATATCCATATGTCTTTTGTCCACTACTCTGAGATCCTTCCTAGATCTCCTCCTGAGTGAAATCGTCCCACAATCTACTCCAATCTGGAATATGCTCACGACCCACCACACACTTCATGAAGACTTCCCATTCCTTGGTGAATCCTTTCAAGGCTATCCTCACCAAATTTGAATCTGATATGACCTCTCCAACTGCAGCCAACTCATCTTTCACTTGAGCTATCGGGTAAGATAAGAAGAAACACTCTCCTCCTTACCCATCTTGGTATCATGCAACTTAGACTTCAAGGCCATCTTTCGGTTTTCATTCTTCACCTCAAATAAGTTCTTAAGTGCATCCCACATCTCTTTGGTTGTCTTCTTCTTAGCTAAGTGTGGGATAAGGTGATCCTTCACCCCATCCAAAATAATCCTCTGAGCTTTTGCCTCCTTGACCTCATGCAAATCCAAAGCAATGGGATTTGTCGTGGGAACCACAACAATAGAATTGACATAGTTCCAAATCTTGTTCTCCTTGAGAACAACTGACATTCGGACCTTCCACTACAAATAGTTGGAAATTCCATCCAATCGATCCTCAAATCTAATGCATGCAGCCATATTCCCTGTCACAACTTAAGGAAAACAATCCCAAAATTTCCCCCTTCAAACTTGCCCAAAAATCTCACTACTCACTGTCACTCAGAGCCCAAGCTCTAATACCATGTAGAAATTTAATGACAAAATCAGCAAGCTAATATTTTGTCATACACTTAGCAACCTAGAGATAATTGTCTTGTATGAACTTTGAATTGTCTAAAACCCACATTTAGAAATTACATAAGTAGAAATACACATTGCTAAGCAATTTAGCAGTGAAATAAACACAATGAACGACATTCAATCAACCATGAATAACTCGGAAATTTAGGCAAATGCCATGGAAAACCCCAATGTGGGGAAACCCAATGAGACAGAGAGATATAGTATTATTCAACTTTAAGAAAGTACATATCAACAACAAGTATACAATTTCCACCCAAGAGAAAAATACCTCACAACACCAAAATTGTCCCAAAATTTGCCTCGATTTTTGTGCCCAAAAAATCCATACAGTTGTATGGATTTGTCCTTTCCAGTACCTTGAAATCTATGCCAAAATATATGATGTACGGACAGTAACAAAATTATCCTCTTCTCCAACAGAAAATACTAAAATGGTTGCCTCAAAATCCATGCAGCAAGTTGTCTCGATTTATGTTCCCTCCCATCCTGTTGTATGGACTGTACAAATCCATACAGTATGACCTCTCTAACAACAGAAAAATGTTAGCACTCACAAAATAGAAAACTCTCTTGGGAAATGTGCCCAATCTCTCTTGGGAAATGTGCCCTCTTTGCTTCCCTCTTTCATCTCTCAAGCTTACTCAGAAATACTCTCTCAATATCCTCCTCTTGTGTCTTGCATACTACCCAATGCATTCTTTTATAAAATTTAAAGATGACCTTTTACCTCCCAAGTGTCTTTTCACCTTCCCCAACCCTAAATCCAAAGGCCAAGATCTAATCTTTCCTTTACAAGATCAAGGGACATGATTCATTCCCTCCAAAATAAATCACTTAAAATATTAAAGTACGATTCACTTTATTACATAAATGCACTTTATGAAATAAAGTCACTTTAATATTAGAAGGTGTTAAATCTCCAAGAAACTCTTTGGGGTTGAATGCCAAAGATGCTTGGTAACTTAATAATATGATAATTAGGTATGATTGGATCAATGGGACAACTCAATGACTAATGAAATGGACAATATTATCATGCATTCGAATAAGACAGTGCTTTTAGAAATCAATAATCAAACAGAATAGTTTAACAAGGGATGAAGAATACTAACATTGATAACCAAATACAACAGTGTGCAGGGTCATACAAGATAGCAAGAAGTTCTTTAATTCAATTTTATGAGCTTAATAAAGAGATGACAGTCCTTAGAAGCTAAGACAAACTGAAGTAAAGTATAGAATGATGAAGTACATGGAAAAATCTGATATTTAAGGCAAAAGAAGACTGTGATTCTATTATCAAAATAAGATTCTATTACAGTAGAAAAATGTATCCAAGATTGAACCCTTTGTTCATCTCATATCTTTAGCTTTATAGCTTTACAATAAAATATTCAAATCCTATAAAAATGGATCAGATTTGCCAAAGATAGAAAGACAAAACAATTTTTACAAAAAGAGAGGAAGAGATCCTCAAAATGAGGTCAACTCCTCATTCTATGGTCTTTAGATCATGTAGAACCTATGTTCTATGCAGATAATCCTTCCAAGGCTGTTTGATATCTCTTGAGGAAGATGAAATTTGAATTTGCCAAGTTTAGAAAAAACCCTGATTTATTTGCCCAAAAATAGGTGCCAAATCAACTTGAACACCTCTTCTAACTCCTTTGCATCAAAAGTGGATCTTAGATTGGATCCTATAATTCAATGTCTATCTTTAGAAACAGTTTTCAAGAGATTCGGCTGAGAAAAACTTCGATCTCGGCAAAAATACCCCTTCGCTGCCATGTAACAGGTTTCGGTGGTTAAGGGAGAAAAATTTGGGCCTGTTAACCACCGAAAATCTCTTCTTTCGGTGGTTAAGAGAGGCATATTTTAGGCCTATTAACCACTGAAACCTGTAACTTTCGAAAAACGGATCTGTGGTAAATTAATTTGCATGAGAATCGCAATGACTCGGCTTCTGTGAGACAGAGATGAGGAATAACAACAAACTAGGATTTGATTCCTAAATCAAAGGGATTTCAAATGAAAAACTTAAATGGGAAATCATCATGGTGATATCTCTTGGAACTTGAATTTATTAAAGCCACGTGAATTTAAATAGTTAGGGAGGATCGAACTAATCAGGGCTTTCTGTGTATGCAAGGTTTTAAATGTGAATGGACAGATGGGGTTTAACAAGTACCACAATGCTTCAAACTTCGATCAAGAACAATCATACCACATTACATCACCAATTAGCTTGATTTTTGGTGGTTATCCATCCATTATTGCGCTGGATTATGCAAAAACATGGGCTCTGATCTTTCCACGTTGACACGTTTTCGGTGGTTAAATGAGTATTTATTTTTCTCTTTTAACCACCGAAAGCCACGACTTTCAGTGGTTAATGAACTCTTCACAAGTTCGCCTAAACCACTAAAACCTATAACTCTCCCCTTTGCTTAAGAAAATCAATTCCGATGTTTGTTTCAAGTTTATTTACAAATAATAGGCTCTCTAACAAGCCTATAAAATTTTAGAAATAATTTTTTAGAGTTCTCACTATCACCTAAAATTGAAAAAAATGATGGTGTTATTTTAGGAGATAACATCTGGCTCCTACTTGGGGATGGAATCCTCCCAGTGAGGTTCCAAGAACAAGCAGACATGTGCCTATCCATTTAACCTGAAAAATCCGCCACCTGCTTAGCAATCATTCGCAATTTTTTATTGTGTCTAGTCCATTGGGCTATGGAGTCATCTGGCCTGAGCAAATTATCTTCGGACAACCTATAACTTGCTCTGCTTATTCAACCAAAATCTGAAAACAATCTAAGTGCTCATATGAAGAGCTTTTTCTTCTGTCTACTCCTACACTAACCAACCATACTGCCTCTTGGTTAAGTAAATGCTAACTTCCATAACAACCATCCAAGTAACTTCAAAACTGAAGAAACCTTGTCTTTGTCACTGCTCAACAACTGATGTTTGAAATGTAACAATAGTGAATAAAACTCATTCATGAAACTATACTTACCCGTAAACATGAGAGAGCTGAAGAAATCTGAAATTTTCAAGTTTCCTGAAATGTATGATTCCATGAAGGTTTCCACCGGGTCTTGGAAATAGAGATCAGAAACATACTAATCCTCGGGAAAAAACTGTACATCTATAGCAGCCTCCCGCTCAGTCGTGACTGTTCTTTTGCTAGAAGACTGATCACCTTCTAGTTCTCTTGAGATTAACTTGTGATCATTAATCATAATGACTTTCTCTTCAAAAAAATGGTCAGAGGATGATGATGAAACAGTGTCAAGATCATAAGAATAAAAATCAGTTGAAAAAATGTAATTGCTTATGCAATCATTGATTACCATAGGCTCATCCTGGTTAGCAAACTGATCATAACATTCTGTCTCATACCTGTTTCTAGAGCACTCAACAAATATTGAAAAACTCTGACTTGAATTTGAAATAGACTCACATGCTCGTTGTTGTTCACAAACTGCTTTACATTCATAATTTCCATGTTCAAAATCTAAACCATACTTACTGTCTTCTTGATCCAAAATGGAAACATACTGACAGTTTTCCTACTCATAAGGATGCAGATTTTTAGAATGTGATAGCTTATAAGTCCTCTTGGCAACACAGATGTTCTCTTCTACCTCATGAGCATCTTCAAACAATTGAGTTAAGAATGAAGACTTCCTTTCTAGCAGAAGAAGGTCAAGTTCTGAATGAAGACACATAACATAATGTATCATGGCAGCTGTCTCTGTAGGTCGGACCTTCAAAGGCATGTCATGGTAGATGCTGTAAAATATTCGATTGAAGATAGACAAAGTTTCACCCTGCTCTCTCTTCAAAGCATGAAAATCAGCAAGGTATGAATTTAGTGATTTGTACTCACCCCAGTACTTCACAAAAGAATTAGAGAACTCAATCCAAGAGACAATAAAATCATCTCTCAGACCTTTAAACCATGCAGCAACATCTCTGATTAGAGATTTCGAGAAAAATATCATGATTACATCTTCATGAACAATCTGAAAATGATCAACAAAATCCTCAAAGGATTCCAAGTGCCTCTCAGCTGAAACTTGATTCTCTCCAGAAAACTGGGGAAGATATTCATAACAGTCAAGAGGATAAGGATGAAGGGGATAGGGCAGCCTTAAAGGTTTAAACATCTTCATCCTGATCTTGGTTTGAAAAGTAGTGGGCTGCTCTTGAGGGATAAGAGATTGATGAAAAGTTACAGCAGTAATGACAGCAGGTACTGAAGTCTGAGTAGGTTTAGAATCAATTTCAATCTCTGCAGAGTTAAATGGTTGATCAGTTTCAAAAGGAATTTGAATACAGTGTTCGTTTTTATGAATGGGTTGAGGTAAAGTTGTTGAATCTACTTCTACAATGCAAGCAGGTTGCAAGCTTTACTCTTCTAGGGTGGTATATATACAAGAAGAATGATAAGTTTCCGAATATACAAAACAGAAAATAATTCTCTTAACATGCGAAGGAAAAAGCATGAAAGAGATGGTAAAGAAATACAACAGTTCATGAAGCAAACTGATAAACTAATATCTGGAATCAAACTTTAGCCTCTTCATCTTTTGTCAACTGGATTTTCCCCCAGTGGAGTCTTTGAAAACTCAGATGGATCAAGGAAATTAGGAGATTTGTAAAACTTCCCTAGCAGAAGGGCTAGGTTTTCTTATTGAATAAGCAACAGGAGTTGTTGGTGGCCTCTATTGATTTGCTCTGATATGAGCCCTTCTCTTCGAAGCCACAATTATTCAATGGAGTCGCCAGATAGAAAATTTCAACCAATAAAACGTCTAGGCTTTGTCTATCATCAAAGCTGGATCTATGTCATGTCCCAAGGAAGTTGAGCTTCAATCTCCTCTCCCCTGCAACGGCGCCAATTTCTTAACTCTCCAAGAAACTCTTTGGGGTTGAAGGACAAAGATGCTTGGTAACTTAAGAATATGATAATTAGGTATGCTTGGATCAATGGGACAACTCAATGACTAATGAAATGGACAATCTTATCATGCATTCAAATAAGACAGTGCTTTTAGAAATCAATAATCAGACAGAATAGTTTAACAGGGGATGAAGAATACTAACATTGATAACCAAATACAACAGTGTGCAGGGTCATACAAGATAGCAAGAAGTTCTTTAATTCAGGTTTATGAGCTTAATAAAGAGATGACAGTCCTTAGAAGCTAAGACAAACTGAAGTAAAGTATAGAATGATGAAGTACATGGAAAAATATAATATTGAAGGCAAAAGAAGACTGTGATTCTATTATCAAAATAAGAGTCTATTACAGTAGCAAAATGTATCCAAGATTGAACCCTTTGTTCATCTCATATCTTTAGCTTTATAGCTTTACAATAAAATGTTCAGATCCTATAAAAATGGATTAGATTTGCCAAAGATAGAAAGTCAAAACAAATTTTACAAAAAGAGAGGAAGAGATCATCAAAATGAGGTCAACTCCTCATTCTATGGTCTTTAGATCATGTAGAACCTCTGTGTTGTGCAGATAAGCCTTCCAAGGTTGTTTGATATCTCTTGAGAAAGATGAAATTCGAATTTGCCAAGTTTAGAAAAAAACCTGATTTATTTGCCCAAAAATAGGTGTCAAATCAACTTGAACACCTCTTCTAACTCCTTTGCATCAAAAGCAGATCTTATATTGGATCCTATAATTCAATATCTATCTTTAGAAAGAGTTTTCAAGAGATTCGACTGAGAAAAACTTCGATCTGGGCAAAAATACCCCTTCGCTGCCATGTAACAGGTTTCGGTGGTTAAGGGAGAAAAATTTGGGCCTGTTAACTACCGAAAAGCTCTTCTTTTGGTGGTTAAGAGAGGCAGATGTTAGGCCTGTTAACCACTGAAACCTGTAACTTTCAAAAAATGGATCTGTGGCGAATTAATTTGCATGAGAATCGTAATGACTCATCTTCTATGAGGTAGAGATGAGGAATAACAGCAAACTAGGATTTGATTCCCAAATCAAAGGGATTTCAAATGATAAACTTAAATGGGAAATCATCACAGTGATATCTCTTGGAACTTGAATTTATTAAAGCCACGTGAATTTAAACAGTTAGGGAGGATCAAACTAATCAGGGATTTCTGTGTATGCAAGGTTTTTAATGCGAATGGACAGATGGGGTTTAACAAGTACCACAACGATCTTTCCACGTTGACACGTTTTCGGTGGTTAAATGAGTTTTATTTTTCTTTTTTAACCACCGAAATCCAAGGCTTTCGGTGGTTAATGAACTCTTCACATGTTCGCCTAAACCAATGAAACCTGTAACTCTCCCCTTTGCTTAAGAAAATCAATTCTGATGTTTGTTTCAAGTTTATTTACAAATAATAGGCTCTCTAACAAGCCTATAAAATTTTAGAAATAATTTTTTAGAGTTCTCACTATCACCTAAAATTGACAAAAATGACGGTGTTATTTTAGGAGATAACAGGAGGTACACTTCATTAAAAATTCACTTTAATAAAAGAACCACTTTATCACAACTTTATAAAAACCCATTACAAAGTCAAGTGTCTAATAGTGTAGGTACAAAGTAACTTCCGCATACAAGACACATTTGCGGAGTACCTCCCGAGCTAAAAAGCTAACAGAAGGAGGGTAACCCACTTAGAAACCTTTGGGTTTTTACCTTCTCATCCTGTATGAACTCCACATACTTGAGCAACTCAAAGGACCTCTTCTCATACTCATCCATTGTCATGCTTCCTAGCTTGAGTTCAAAGAAATTTTTCATCTTCCTTTCATAGTAATGCTCAGAAAAATATTTCTCTTGGAAATATCCTTTGAACTGGCTCCATAAGACCTTCCTCTCATCAAGATGTTTTTCTTTCTTAAGTTGATCCCACCACATGGTTTCCTTTCCTTGCAAGTGGTAGGTTTCAATTCATGTTTCTACCATGGAGGGATAATCATGTAGCTAGAAATATTTCTTTGTTTCCAACAATCAGGTCTCGGCCTCTTCTCCCTTCCTATGCTCACCATTGAAATTTGGTGGCTTTTTCTTCCTGAGTTCACCTTTCAAGATGTCTCCCTTGGGCCTTCTCCTCTGTCTCCTGACAGGAAACACACTTGGGCTACTTTCTGTCCATGAACTTGCACGAGCTCTCCTAGTGAATTTCCCTGGGGAATGATGGTGCATGCTTATACTCCTTGACTGCCTATCATTCCCATGCTCATCTCTTCTGCTATGGAATCTGGATGATATCACTTTTCTAATGCTAGTTGTTGGCTTTGTGCCACAGTCTTTATTGGCTTGCCTCTACAACATATTCAAACTCTGAAGTATCTCATCTTGAGCTTTCATAATTTTTTCATTATCAACTCTATATATTTGCACTTCTCTCTGCAACATTCTCATAGTTACAAGAAATTTCTTGCCTCTTCTTCCACTAGATTATGTCTCATCATTTCCCATGCTGACATGTAGGCCTCTGAACTCCTCTTCATGATTGTAGAACCCTTGGGCATCTTCCATGACTGTATTTCTCATACATGAACCAAATTTCCTTCTTGTACCTCAAAATTCTGCAAGAAAGTGTGCATGCAAACAATTTTTTGTTAGACAAAATGTATTCACAATTTTGGAAAGAATTCATAAATTGTTTGCTCTTTAATGCCACCAATCATCTTATTTTTTTGTTGTTGGTTGTCACTTAAATTACCCAGATCAATTTTTTGGGTTGATACATGGATCCCCCTATCGGATATGTTTGCAATGACTACTTTCTTGCTCAATTATGAGTTATAAGCATAAATTTATAGTCATTTGAATATTGTTAATTCACCCCCTTTACACACTTTTCATTCTGGTGCAATTAATCCCAGACACCAACCTTTGTCACTCGTAGAAGTAAATATGTCAAGAAATAGAGAAAAATTTGTATGAGACGTAGGTAAAATGATGATGGGGAATTCATAAAAAATCTCATATTTTCAGTTCAATGCTCTTGTCAAAAACTGCAGCAATCTAGAAATGACAACTTTCTCCTTTTTCATCCATTTTTCTAGACTTGGAAGTTTTTATCCAAACCAGTTATCTTATAAACTGCACACTTCTGGAAAAACTTCATTAAACCAAATTTGTTTGGCTTGATGAGTATACAAAATGTTGAGTACATGAATTTTTCCATATTTTCCATTTGGGAACCCATTTCCTCAAAAAATTCCAAAAAGTATCCCAGAATAATGGATTTTTCCCTCTTTCAGCATCCCCATTCCACACCCCTTAGAATCCAACCAATTTATTCACACAATATTTTCATGTATGCATTTATAACACTTTTAAACTCTCTATACATGTTTCAACAATAAGTCTACTCCTGCCACTGAGTTTGACCGTGATATTTAAAAACATGTAATTTGTATTTTTTGGAAAAGCGAAGCATAATTGGCTAGTGGCCCTCTCTAGAATTTATGTATACCTCGACATTGTGGACAAAAACCATAAGTTTCATCTCAATCTGAATTAATCTACTCCAGTTATTTCCAAACTATTTTTTTGGCTCCATACTTATTTTTTAGACTATAGGACAAGTTTGTCTGTGTGATATCCTTCTTCTCTTCATCCTTTTTAAAGCCCGTGCATGCATCAAATGTAAATTATGCACCAATATTCAGTATGCACCAGATTCAGAATGCACAACGCCAATATTTAGCACACACCTCGCGCACCAATATTAAGTGCACACAACTTATATGCCGCACACCAATATTCAATGTGCACAAATTTTTATATCATGTACCAATATCTCATGCACGTGAATTTTTATACTGCGCACCAATATCTAGTGTGTGCTACTTGTTATATCGTGCACCAACATCCAATGCGCACAACTTTTATACCACACACTAATTCTCAGTGCACGCGAATTTTTATACTATGCACCAATCATCCAATGTTAAGGACCTAACCTCCCTAACCCCTCACGTAGGTAGAATAATATAATTCCATGTAATAAAGGTCGATATTAATAAGGCCTAGCAATAAGGAAGAATAAGTCAAATGTAAGAAGACCTAATAGAATCTTTAACTTCTAGAAGGATCTTCATCTAGATTTTTCTTTTGGATAGATAGTGTATAAATAGAAGTAGAGGGTATGATAAATCGTGTCTTGGATATTATTGTAATAGAGCTATGCTTTGCTCAAGGTTTCCCCTCGAAGAGGCAAGTGAACATTGCTATCAGTAATCAAAGTGCTCTTTCTAGTGTTATTCTGGTATTTTTCTGGTATTGTTCTGATTATATCATTGCTTCTCTACAATTTCTAGCTAAAATATTTATGTTATGCATACTATTTTATATCTGGAATACTACAAGTGGTATCAGAGCACCTTCCTCGGAAAAAAATTGTGGGTTAATTTTTTTTTTCCAGGGTAGAGACATATTCTAGCATCTTAAAGCTACGAAGATCTATCATTACATGCATAAACCCACGGTTGTGGAGTCATACACGTAGGAAATGCACGTGGTACCTAAGCGCACATATGTTGGCCACCCTTGTAACCCATGTTGGTAACCCTTCAAGTGGTAGCACATCAGACACTACCTATATATAGATCGACCTAGATCTTCTGAATCTCTCCATAGATAAATCGATCACTCGCTTGACTGTTATAGTGTCACCGATAATACCACTCAAGAAGATACTCTCTAGTACCTGGGTAGTCGGGTAGTACGGTTAAGGGCACGGTCTATCCTCCCTGGTCGGTGCCTTGAGATATTGGGTCGAGTACTACTGTTGGACCTCACACATATATCAAAGATCTATAGAACAGGGAAAACCCTTGTCTGTAGAAACCCTAAATATCCTACCCCTGGGGACGGAAACAAAAAATAGAACAGACAAGATCTATTGTTGTGCAACTGTGCCTTTTGTATTCCAGTTGAGAAATTACTAAGCATTTCTTCATGTTAAGCATTTGGGCATTTCATCACTGCATTATTATTCAGGCTGAAGTATAACTCCACAGGAGTAAAAAAAGAGTATAGTGGTCTTGTCGACACACTTATTTGGGACCTGTTCCACTGGGTTCCTCTCTTCGCCCCGATTCCAGTGATACCTATCATTTTTAACACATTTTTTTTGTGGACCTGACCCGTCTCTAACACCCTTTTGGCTCTTATCCCTTGAGATCCCCCTTTTTTCCATGATAGTAGTGGTACCTATAATTTGACACCTTTTTTCTCTGTGGTCCCACCCACCCCTCCAGACATCTTTTGTTTCCCCTATACCATTTGCCTTCTTTTTTTTCCAAATGACTACCACACGAGCCTAAGAACTCAATGCCTTGATTACTGACAACCACCAGAAAAAGGATGACATCAAGCATCTCAGTTCCAACATTAGCTCCATCAATTCAACTATTGAGATCCTCAAGGAAATATTTTCCCACATCAAAGACCTCAAGGAACAATGTTCCCACATCAAATACCTCAAAGAACACTTCCTCGGTCGTTCCCAAAACCCTTCCTCTTCTAAACAACCATCTTATCAGGATGACCGTAAATCTTCCCACTACCAAGGCCCTCATACTACCCACTTTTCCCAATACCTTCGCCCTCCTAGAATTGAGGTGAACAAATTTGATGGATCGGATCCTATAGGCTGGGTCACCCAAATGGAACATTATTTCTCTTTGCATGGCATTACTGATGATTTAGCCAAGCTTCTATATGGTGTCCTGCATCTGTATCTAAAACGATGGCAATGGCGAAATAAGGCACGCCAAGGGTATATTGCTTAGACACATTTTGTGGCCGAACTTTATGATTGCTTTGACTCTGACACCCACCATTTAGGTCGTTTGACCAAGTTAAAGCAGTTTGGGACAGTGGAAAACTTTATTKTTGCATTTGAGCACTTGGATTTCAGAACAAAGGGCGTGTCAGATGATTTATTTAGGGAATTCTTTATCAGTGGCCTCGAAGATGAAATGTGTGCCCATGTTCYCATGGCACGTCCCGAGACTTGGTTGGAAGCTACTCAATAAGTCAAGGAATCCCAACATATTGTGTCCTCCTAGACCTACAAACCCTCCTTTCCTCCTCGCCCTAAACCCACCAATTTTTTCCCTTMTGTAAGTCCCCTCAAGATMCAAAAATTAACCAGGGCTGAAATGGTTGAATGTCAACTCAAGGGTCTTTGTTATAATTGTGATGACAAATATTTTCCCGAGCACAAGTGTAAGGAACAAAATATTTGTATGTTTGTGACTAAGGATCTTTCTGATGAATATGTTGTTGTTCCACATGTGGAGGAATTGCCACTGCCTTCTGACCTCACCCCACCCTCTGACCCACCAGACGTTGACCCGGTGATTTCACTTAATTCCCTCACTGGTTTCTCTGCTCCCAGACTCTCAAATTAATTGGTTACATCAAAAATAGGAAAGTCATCATCCTTATGGATAGTGGTAGCACCCATAAATTTATTCATCGTTGCATTTCCCAAGAAGTCAATTGTTACATTTGTGTCGTCAATAATTTTGAAATAATAATTGCTAATGGTGATCCCATGAAATGTGGGGGACGATGTGAAAATTTGTGACTCCAAATTGGTAAGTATCACCTAAAATCCCATATGTTTTCTATAGACATGGGTGGTTGTGACATTATTCTTGGTGTTGAATTGTTACGCACTCTAGTCCCCATTCTCATGGATTTTAAGGACTTATCCATGCAATTCCAACAGGAGTGACAATAGTATAAGTTCCAAGGCATCATCGCAGGATCCCCTGAGATCACCAGTTCCCATCGCATGGAAAATCTCCTCAAAAAAAGTCATTCGGGAATTATAGCCCAACTCCACTCCATTCATGTTGTTGAGACACCTTCGATGCATCCCGACCTCAAATCTATCCTCTCCCACCACCATGTTGTTTTTACCACCCCCCAAGACCTTCCTCTTCTCGTGGAGTCCATTATCATTCCATCCCTCTCATCCCGGGCAGCCTTCCTCCCAATGTTCGGCCTTATCTTCATCCCTTTTCACAAAATAATGAAATTGAGAAAAAATTTCATGAATTACTAGAAGCTAGTGTTATCCATCCCAGTACCAGCCCCTATTCTTTCCATGTGGCCATGGTACTCAAAAAAGAAGGTACTTGGCACATGTGTTTTTATTTACGTTCCCTCAACAAACTCACAATCAAAGACAAATTCCCCATTCCTCTCATTGATGACCTCTTGGATGAATTGAGTGGTGCTCGGTACTTCACCGAATTGGATCTACGTTCTGGCTAACACCAGATTTGTATGAAAGAAGCAGACATTACCAAGACTGCTTTCGCACTCACGAGGGTCATTATGAATTCTTGGTAATGCCCTTTGGATTGTGTAATTCTCCTTCCACTTTCCAAAGTCTTATGAATCATTTATTTCATCCTTTTCTCCATCATTTTGTCTTATTTTTCTTTGATGATATTCTCATTTATAGTAAAACTTGGCCATCCCATCTCTCCCATGTGAATCAAGTTCTCCATCTACTATCTAAACATCAACTTTTCCTCAAACAATCTAAATGTTCCTTTGGTGCCTCAGAAGTGGAATAGTTAGGTCATATTGTCAACAAGGATGGTGTCCACGTGGATCCTAAGAAATTTGAATCTATGCAATATTGGTCTCGCCCTAAAACTCTTAAGAGTTTGTGTTGTTTTCTAGTTTTAACGGGCTATTATAGGAAGTTTGTTCGGAATTATGGAAAGATTGCAGCTCCTCTCACTTCCCTCCTTAAAAAGAATTCTTTCACTTAGACTTCAACTGCAGATCATGCCTTCCATGCCTTAAAATATCCTATGTGCTCAAACCCTGTCCTAACTCTCCCAGAATTCACAAATACATTTGTATTGGAATGTGATGCTTCCGGGAAAGGAATTGGAGTCGTCCTCATGCAAGACGGAAGGCCCTTGGCCTTCACTAGAAAATAAATTTCATAGCGACATTTGGGAAAATCCATTTATGAAAAGGAAACTTTATCTATTCTGCATGTTGTGGATCTTTGGCGTCCTTATTTATTCGGTCAACGATTCCAAATCAAAATTGATCATCAAAGTCTCAAGTATTTCCCATAATAACAAATTTCATCCCCGAATAACCAAGCTATTCGGCTATGATTGTGAGATAATTTACAAGAAGGGCAAGGAAAATGTAGTGGTCGAATCTCTTTCTCAAAAATATGAAGAAGACGGGTCCCTTTTCTCCCTCTCCTTCATTGTACCAGATTGGCTCCAAGTTGTTCATCAGGAATGGTTGCAAGACCCCAAAATTTCTATCATGCTCCATCGATTGTAACACAATTCTTCAGTTTGTCCAGGGTACTCTTGGCATAATGAAGAGCTTCTCTACAAAGTTTTTTTGTATTTATGCAAGCAATCCCATCTTAAATCCACGGTGCTTCTAAACTTCATGCCTCACCCATAGTCGGGCATTCAAGGTTTACCAAAACCTATGAACAGGTCAAACGTTCTTTTTTCTGGGAGTCTAGGAAACATGACATCCGCACCTTTGTGGTTGAATGTGAGGTATGTAAATGAAAAAAGGGAGAAACTATCAAATCCCCAGGCACACTCCAACCACTTTCGATTCCCCCTGTTATTTGGCGAGATATTTCTATGAATTTCATTATGGGCTTACCTAAATCGGGAAATAAGTCAGTCATAATGGTGGTAGTAGATCGCCTCTCCAAATATGCTCATTTTTGTGCTCTTCAACACCCATTCATAGCCACCATAGTGGCTCAAATATCCATGGATAATATCTTCAAGATTCATGGCATGCCTAACTCTATTGTCTCTGATAGAGATCCCACTTTCACCAACAATCTTTGGCAAGAATTGTTCAAGCTACAGAGAACCCAATTGCATATCAACATTGCCTATCACCCCCAGATGGATGACTAGAATGAAGTTGTCAACAAGTGTTTGGAAACATATTTAAGGTGTTTTTCATATGAGTGGAAAAATAGGTGGGCTCAATGGTTACCCCTAGTTGAATGGTGGTACAACACATCTTACCATACAACTACTCGCATGACTCCTTTTGAAGCATTATATGTCCAAAATCCCTCATCGGTTCTCTCCTATATGCCAGGGGTCTCGAAGGTTCAGGAGGTTGAAAAAAATATTAAATTCCATAAGGCTATTCTTCGTGCCCCCAAAGACAATTTGGTCATGGCTCAGAATTGTATGAAGGAACAAGAAGAAGAATTTCATTCTGAACGCCATTTTGTTGAAGGGGACCAGGTATTTCTTCGACCACAACCTTATAAGTAGACTTCATTCAAAGCTCAACACTGTCATAAAATTACACCCAAATTGTATGGTCCTTATACAGTGCTCATGCATGTGGGATCGGTGGCCTGTCATTTATCTCTACCCAGTCAGTCGAAGCTCCATCCAATTTTTCATGTTTCCTGCTTAAAGAAGGTTATTGGAACTAAGTGCCAAAGTCAAACTAGTCTCCTTGACTTGGATGAAGAAGGTTCCATATGGTTGCATCCACAAGCAGTCTTGGCCCAGAGAGAGTTTCATCTTCATCAGTGCACCATCTAGGAAGTGTTAGTCCAATGGAAATATACACCTCTATAAAATGCCACCTGGGAGTCGGCCACCATTCTACAACAATTCCCTCATCTGAAGCCTTGAGGAAAAGGTTGTTCTTCAAGGGGGAGGGAATGTTAGGGACCTAACCTCCCTAACCCCTCACGTAGGTAGAATAATATAATTCTATGTAATAAAGGACAATAATAATAAGGCCTAGTAATAAGAAAGAATACATCAAATGTAAGAAGACCTAATAGAAGATTCCCCTTATAGAAGGATCTTCCTCTAGATTGTTCTTTTGGATAGATAGGGTATAAATAGAAGTAGAGGGTATGAGAAATCTTGTCTTGGATATTATTGTAATAGAGCTATGCTCTGTTGGAGGTTTCCCCCTCGAAGAGGCAAGTGAACATTGCTATCAGTAATCAAAGTTATATTTATGGTGTTATTCTGGTATTATTATGGTATTGTTATGATTATATCATTGTTTCTCTTCCATTTATAGCTAAAATATTTATGTTCTACATATTATTTTATATCTGGAATACTACATCCAATGCGTGCGTTTTTTTATATCGTGCACCAACATCTAGTGCACACAACTTTTATACTACTCACCAATATTCAGTGCGCATCGTGCACCCATATTCAGTGCACATCGTGCACCCATATTCAGTGAGCACAAATTTTTATACCAGACACCAATCATATTGTGCGTGCAACTTTTAAAATTGTGCACCAACATTCAGTGAGCGCAAATTTTATACTACGCACTAATATTTAGTGTGTATTGTCCACCCATATTCAGTGCACGTGAATTTTTATACCACACACCAATATCCAATGCACACGACTTGTTATACCATGCACCAACATCCAATGCATGCAAATTTTAATACCACACACCAATATTCAATGCACACAAATTTTTATACCACGCACCAATCATCCAGTGTGCACAACTTTTTATATCGTGTACCAACATCTAGTGTGCGCAATACCAATTTTTCACTGCGCAACACCAATATTTAGCGCACACAAGTCCTTTCTTCACTTAGCTGATTTTCCATATTTTTTTTCTCGCGACCATCATGAAAATGTTTGACTTTCCTTCTTCCCCAATTTGACACAGCTCAAATGCTAAGATAACGAATTTACTAACTTCATGTTGATCTATGGCCCATACAAGTCCAGTGTTGAACCAAAATATCTAATACCATTATGTAACGTCTGTCGGCTTAACCGAGGAACATTGCTAGCAAAAAATACACATAAATTCGAAATTTTTGTTGCTAACTAAATTCTTGTAGCTTACAACTATGAATTATACAAAGATTTAATTATTGCAGATAACATTAATTAATTGCAGGTACATCATGTTGACCAACATTAATATCGCATCCTCACTGAGACAAACCACGCGCGTTGTTGGACAGGCACTATGGAAATGATATGTATGAAAATCCTAAGTATAGAAGATGTGCGCAGAAGAAGAAGGAAGAATCAGGAATGCGCAGTTAAGGAACATTCAGGAATATAGTGCACACTGAGAGGAATAAAGCAGAAGAATAAAGTAGGGAATAAAGCAAGAGAAGAAAGTGGGTGAAAAGGAAGGATGACAGCTCGATGTGCTAAAGATAGAAGGACGTGCAAAAGCAGGAAGGACAACAGTCAAAGTGCAAAAGAAGCATGCAGAAAAGCAGGAAAAACATCTTGAACAACAAGTCAACTAGAGTTATCATGCATTTTAATGGGGTCTTGGGATGAACAAAGTAGGGTTTTAATCCCTTGAATTTATGTATAAATATGTAATGGGTTGGGAGAATAGAGATTCCTCTATTTTAGTTCTTCTGAGTTGTGTTGTTCTGGTCTAGAAAGGGAGTCATTATTGAGTCTATGTATGATTGTTGAGGATATTTTGTAGAGAGAGACAAAAGCTTGCACTGCAAAACAACTAGGTTAGGAGAAGGAAAAGATAACATGGTGTATCTTTGTAAATACAGTGTGCAAGCCTGGGACAATTGCATAAAGAATAATAAAGAATCAAGTCCTTGTGGATGTATCCCAAATTTGGGTGAACCACGTTAACTATTTTGTTTATTTTTATTTTATGTGATTGATCATGGATACTTTCTTAATACATGTTAGACTAGAATTAATCTTTGTGTGATCAGTACGCAATAGCATGGATGCTACAAAAATTGGTTTCTTTTGTAATATGAAGTATAATGGTAATGCATAACGAAATTCACTAAGTAATATAATAAGAGCAATTATAGAATAACACGCGCAGAATAGATAAGTAAGAATAAAAAAGATGATCACCTCCCATCCCCTCTCTACTGTTATACCACAGGTTGTAGGTTGGGAGAAGCCCGGCCCAAACACAAAATCAAGTGCTACAATTTGGGAATCCTACACCCAATGTCACCTCTATGTAGGTCCCACACTTCAAGGGTGACTAGGTCACTCTAGGGAGGCGATCTCGGTGACCCTAGGTGGAATGAGATGTGGATGGATAGATATTGGAAGTGGATCCCTAGAGTTCAAATATAAATGGAGTGAAATGTGGGAAGAGATGCCTTGTAAGTCAAGTGATTGTTTCCCAAAAGGTATAGTACTTCTCCGAATGATTGTACCTGCCCAAGACACAAGAAAATCCAACTTGCAGTGATGTATGTTAGTATGGATCAGCAAGTTAATATTTTTTTCCCTAATTTGCAGCAGTAGATGAAAGTTTATATCATAATATAAGGCACCTAAATAAGCATGCAAAATCATAAGATTAACCAATGATATTATCAATGAGTTAGGAAATCAATTGTAAATGAAATATGGCACTTTGAGGTTGAATAAAGAAATCTGCTATAACATGTATATTTCTATAGAAAATTTCAACCTTATGGTTGCAGATTTTAGTCACTTATATCATCAAATTACACCATCAAAATATTCCAATAGTTAGCCCAAAAGATGTGCCCTAGTTAGTAGAGTAAATGAGAAAAATTTAAGAGTTAGTCTAGGCTTAGTTTAGGAGTTAGGATTAATTATTTATCTAGGTTAGATCATCCCTAATTGTTGTAGGTTAGGGTTTGTAATAGCAAGTAAAGTAGTGGGAGAGAGGGGACACCCTAGTAGGGGGGATTCCTCTCAAAGTGGCAAACCAACTCCAAGCAAGAGATCTTTCAAAAGACAAAAATTCATGTTTCCCAAGGAAGTGATTTTATATCTCCAATGAAAAAAATAAATGACTAGTGCCTTTAATATTGGGTTAGTGGAGTAAAATAAATGAACTAGAGATGCTACTTCCTTGGGGGTATAAATCCTCTTACTTCCCAAAGCAAGTATCTCTAGTTATGGTTTTAGAATGATGAGTGTAAATCCTCTTGCTTCCTCAAAAAAACCCTTGCAACATCAATGAACTTTAAGCAATAAATGATGGAGACTAGAGTGGGGGTGTAAATACGCTTACTTCCCACTTAGCTCCTAGCATAACAATCCTTGACTTGAAAATATGATATAATAAGAGTAAAATACCATACCAAAATCAAGAAAGATGCTAAGATAATCCACCATAAAACTAGAAAGCATTCATCCAAGGCTAGCTCCTCACTCCTCCATCAACCATTCACAAGAGATATCCATAAACAAGTGCAAAAGAGACAAATATATTGAAGTGTAGAGAAAATTTTAGATCAAGTACTCTCACAAGAGGGAGAGTTATGTCAAAATGAGATCTTATGATCTCTTATTTATACAAAATGTCACCAAGGTGACTTGTACACATATTAAGGGGTAAACCAAAAGACTAGGGGTCAACAACCCTAATATTTCCCCTTTTAACAAAGTAATATTAAACAATTCATTTAAAATTTCACTTTTGCACAAGTAAAACCCTAATTTACATGGATGTCTCCCCTTTAGAGGATGTTTTTCCATTTAGAAGAAGTCATTGGTGTTGGAGAAGCATTGGTAGGCCTCCAAAGGCCACATGTCAAGCATCTAGGAAATATCCTCATGGTAAAGACCTCCTCCTCCTAAAAATGTCCATGTGTCAATGAGTGGCTATATCACCACCAAACCCTAGCCCCCAAAAGTGGTGTCATGCCCTAGGAGGTGACATTTTACCTCTCCTAGGCAAGTTTTTTTGCAAGTGAAGCATGGGCTAGGTCCATCCAGTTGTCCTCTAGGCCTTCAATATTTCATCTATGTGATCCGACTTGTGGACCCTTGGCATATAACCTGTGGGATTGTAACCCCATGGAAGCCCAAGCTAGGCTTGTTCTCCCAAAATTGTCCACCAACTAGGTCCTGCAAAGACAAATAATCATGCCCTCCAAGGATCTCAAGTCATAACATCATGATAAGTGAATCCAATCAATAAATGAGCCACCTAAGAATGTGCATAAAAGATCACTATATCAAACAATTAATTGCTCAAAGACACTAAAGGACTTGTCAATCTTGAATATGGAAGGGTTGGCGAGGTTTCCTATTGGGTAGATCTTTCCCTAGGTCAAGGATATTTTCCAAGAGATCCCTCTCTAATCCATGTAAATTAGGTGAAGTGGTTGGGGGCAAGACTCAATGGGCATAGGGCTCATGACATACAAGGGGCCGTAGTGTCTCATTCATGGGTGCCTTTGTAGAGGGTGTGTGGTACATTTTTCCTCAATGCACTTTTCCCAAGCCAATTAATTGTCCATTATTTTATTCTTTCATAATTTTAAGGAGAGTTTGAAGGTCATTGCCATGGCGTGGTGACCAGATAATGGCAATGTCACACAAAAACACCTAGTGGAAATGAGAAGGTTGGCTCATGATGATACCCTCTTTCTCTCATCCATGCAACTGAGATCCATTACCCTGGTTTGGTATCCAGATGATGGAAAATTCATACCACTAGATATTCATGGACGTGATAAGTCAGCTCGTGATGAGATCTCCTATCTTTCAACTAACCTTTTAAGTATTATTTATTATATTGTGGGTCCCCTTTACTCAAATATAATTGGTTCACTGCTTTCTTGGGTGATCCCTGGGTGAAGCATCTAGAAGTTGCATACAAGGATTTTATATTTTACCCAACATCAATCCCTTTGGGCCTTCAGCCCCTTCTTCCCATAGAATGAGGGACAACCCCTTCTTGGTTCAATACACCCTAAAATTCCAAGAGATAAGGAAATTGAGGGGAATAATGATGGAAAGTGGTAAGTATGGTCGAGAACGATATGATGTCTCTTTAAGGGAGTTCCTAGTAGCAAACTCATCCCCAAGGAAAACCACTTACTAGGGAACAATTTCAACCACCAAGGTGAAGTAGGGAAAAAGGCATAATGTCCAAGCATATATCATGAAATCTAGAGTAATATAAGATACAACATACTCAAATGGCTTAAATATTGAAATGATGCTCACCATAATACTGACTTGTACCTCATTGAGCAAGGCATGTTGCCTTCCAAAATCCAAATGATGTGGTGGATGCCATCTGAAAATCTGTGACCGTATGTGGTGGTGAGAGGGGTATCCATCTGTGCAAAAGGGTAGTGTTGGTCATGTAGTCTCTCGGCACTCCATATCTGAAACCTGAGGGCCTCGAGACATAAACCCCTTAGTTATCCAAAAATTGGGGATAACAACTACTACAGAAACTTGGTTCCTACAGCCCCAATAGATACCTCAGGTGAGCCTTCACTTGCATGCAGGTGATGCCGAAAGGGCCAATGTCTGAAGGGTTTTTCTTGGTCAATATAACTTGAACCTGGGTTTTACAACCACACACAGTGCTAAAAAATGGTTGTGTTGTCAAGACCCAGAATCTGCGATTGAGCGAATGTTTTGGAGGCCAAATAAGAAAGAGATATTAGAATGGTTATAAGGGAAGGAACAAGATTTTTCCCAAAAATAGAATAGAAACCCTCGGTTGAGTGATGACAAATGGATGCAAAAGTATGTGTACATAGAGATGCATGAAATTTTCTTTAGCGATTTTTTTATTATTTTTACTAAGTGGTTAGAAAGACTAGTAGAGAACACTGGAAGGTATCGAACCACATCACTAAGGAATTCAACTCCTAAGTTGGTAAGAAAATTGAATTATGTAAGTAATCAAACTTCTCACGTAGTTTATTTCTAGCTAGATAATATATTAGGAGGATGTATTACAGAATTTCCAGTAGATTGTACCTAATCATATAGTGTTGAAGAAAGGGACTTCTTCAAGGGTTCGTGCGGAAGGTTCATGAAATCATTGGGCACGTGGATAAAGATGTTATTTTGTGACAAGTGCATGATGACAATGGATTATGACTGCTAAGGGGATTCACACACATAGGGGGACCGGGGGATGAAAAGAGGATAGTCTGAGGACAAGAGAGAATGAAGGAAGTGATGAAGAAATAAGGGAGGAACTAAGGATGCAAAGAACCGAAGAAGGTATACCAGAGGAAGAAGACAAATTTGGAGAACTGCGTAGAGGAAGTGTTGATATTTTGGTAGTTGTGAGAAGTATTAACCTCCACATGTAACCTTGACAAGAATATAATATTATGGGAAGCAAGAGAAACCCTAAAATCCTTGGACATAACCCCAGAATACAAGTCATCTAAAGAAAATAATTAATATTGAGTTTCTAGCTTCCAGAAAGAGAAGTCGCCCCAAACAGCAAAGAAAGAGTAGTATGAATACAGGATGTCGAAGCTCGTTTGGACACACACATCTCACAACTGCAGAAATTTAGTAAGTGCGCAAGTTTGGAGAGTAGTTGTAGTTGCAACTACTGCAACCTGTATTTTTTATTTTAGGCTTGGACTCTATCTTGGTTATGGTTTGTACTTTCTACTTGGTACACTAGCTCTGGAGAGTGATACGCTACCTTGATTGGCTATTAGGCCTAGGTTTTTCTTCTAGAATTATTCTCTGTCAAGGTTAAGGTGCTTGGGGGTGGCTTTAGCCTATGTTTGGGTGAAAATATTGTTATATTGTCTATGGTGAAACGAGCACGCCTATTTTTCTAATAGGTTATGGGCCCACACTATCTTCGGAAAGTCTAACCACTGGAAGATAGATTGGGAGGATTTGCTCATTTACAGTTGCATTTGCAGTCAAATTTTTTGCTGCAGCAACAAAACCCTAACCCTCTTGTTGAGGCACCTTAAGTGAAGTGATTGACCTAATTTTTGGATAGGCTAGTGCTCCCTAACTTAGTGCACCTCATGGTACTCTTAGCAATATAAGACATCAATTTTGAGTTTTTGGTCAACGTCAAAAGTTGACCAAGTCAAAGTCAAAGGTTGACCAAGTCAAAGAAGTCATGACTTACTCTGTGAAGTCAGAAAACAAGTTAGAAGGGACGTCTAACTTTAGAGCATGGAAGACAAGGATTGACCTCATCCTTTCCAAGAGTAAAGTGTTGGATACCATGAAAGGAAATATTGTGGAACCACAGTTTGAATAAGGAACCTCATAACGTTGAAATTATGGAGAAGTTCAAGGACAATGAGTATCATAGTGGACTCTATAAAATACCACTTGATACCATGCATATCTCATCTTGACTCGTCTAAGAAGATGTATGATGCCCTAACTAACCTCTTATCAATCAAAAACATTGGGCAAGTAATGAGTCTGAAGAATGAGTTACGTGACATGAAAATGAATGATGACGACAACATAACATCATACTTTGTAATAATCTCTCAATTAAGAGATCAACTACAAGCTATTGAATAAATCATTTCAGAAAAGGAACTAGTAAATATAGTACTTAATGGCCTTCCCAAGACATGGGATGCATTTGTTGCAAGCATGAACACAAGAAAGGAGTATCCCACATTTTAAGAACTTTGGACTTGTTGTGCACAAGAATAATCAAGGATTAACACAAAAGAGAAATCCCAAAATAAATACAAAGATCAAGTCTTCACAACAAAGTTCAATAATTTCAAGAATAAGAAGAAGTTTGGCTTGAGAAAGAAACCAAATTAAGAAAAGGATATGTCAAAGATACAATGCTTCAACTATTAAAAATATGTTCACTACAGGAACCACTTTCTTGAGTTAAAGAAAAGGAAGGAAATAGATGAAGCATTAGTTGTCGAAGAAAGGGAACCCTCAAAGAAGGCCAAGCAAGATAAAGAAAACTTCTTCTTCTAAGTCAAGGTAACAATATTCTTCAAATTTCTTGTACATATCATGTTTACATAGTTTCTGTATATATCTTGCATATCTATTTCTTAGAAGATAAGATGTTCAAGTGAAACAATACCTATGGAAGAATAACAAGATAAGGATATTTATCGCGATGACTGCAAGTCAAGAAATACACATGAAAAGATGAAGTACGTTGACAACCCTTGGTAACAATTCCTATGGAAGCTATTATATAAGTAACAACTGCCAGATAAGCCGAAATCATAATCAAACTTGAAGAGACCCAGAAGAAGTCAAAACATAAAGAAGTCAGCAATCAAGAGGAAATTAGAAAAATACTTGTGACACTTTGCAGAAGGTAATAAGGATGCAGACGAAAGCGTGGACTCTCTTAGATGGATTTGATTACAAAATTCCAAATGAAGAGCATGCAATCATGCATGAAACAAGGATTAGGAGGGAGCTAATCCTAAATTATATGATCCATTAAGGATTATGAAGTATCTGTCCATGTTCCCATTGAAAGCAACACATGTTTAGTTTTACTCTAGAAGAAGTATTCTTCGAAAAGAAGCCTTAAAGTATCCTTGGTTTTACATCTACATCCATGATCCTATGATGAAAGGAAGAAGTTGGAATCTTCAGGGAATGGAATCTATAGAAGACTCCATGGACCCAAGAGCCAAAAATAAACATGAGGAAGAACATGAAGATCCCAAGAAAGAAAGAAAATCTAGAACAACCAGTTATTATACTGAGAATCGCAAAGACTACAATCTTGGTTTGAACCCACTAGAAGCAAACAAGAAGAAGAAATGGAACTTATGATAAAGAACAGTGTGTGTAAGAAAATTTGAAAAAGACTTATGAATGGAAGCATTGCGAGATTTAGAAGTTCCTCCAGAAGAAGATAAAAGACTACAACAACAACTCGTTCCAGTAAAAAAGATATACCTCTTGTAGTATCCATGGATTTGAATTTACATATAAAATATTGTTCTTCCCAAATAAAGTAAATTGAGAAAGAAGCTTATACCAGAAAGAGACCCATGTATGCAGATATAAGAATACCTTGTATGGATTCAAACAACTTGATGCAGAGTATCTTTTATACAGTAGAAGTGTGGTGAAAACCTTCTATGACAGAAATAGTGTATCAGAATGGTTCCTCAAAAGTCTGGGATGATGGATTGTTAATCCATGACAAACTCTCATGATGATAGAATAAGTGTTACTTGGATATGTTTCAATTTAATCTTTGCTACGATGTCATGAGCTAGCAGGAAACATAATTACTGAATTCAACCACGATATATTGTAATGATCAAAGCTATGTGAAGCCTTCAGAGAAAAACCAGTGTTCCATGACAGATCGAAGTACATTGAGATCAAGCATTATATTATTTGTGATAAAGTCCAGAAGAGAGAAGTGGTTCTCCAGTATATCTCCACCGATGATAATATAGCATATATTTTGGTAAAGCCTATGTCCAAGATGAAAAGTTTTCATACTTAAGAAACAAGTTGGGGCTTGTGGAGAAAACTTCCTTATTGAAAAAGGAAGAGATTACTCCCAGATTAGGAGGGATCACCGATATTTTATTGATTTATGGATACTCATTTTTCAGTTCAAAAAATGGTCCAAGATGAGCAGTTCCCTTACAGTTCGGAAAGTGGTTTGAGATTTCTAATGGACAGGAATTTTCCAGTTCGGAAAATAGTCCAGATCGGACAATCATTTTTGTAATGAAAATGGTCTGATAGATTTTTTATGTACCATAGACAATGATTCCCCTTGTGCCCAGTGTGGGGGAATGGTCTAGGATAGTCATTCTTCTTGGAAGTCACTCTGAGTAGTGGCCAAGTAGAATGGTCTGCTTCGTCGAGAATTCATTCTTTCAAAGTTCACAGTTGTGAAAAGTTTCAAAGAATGGTTTGTTTTGGAGGTTGGTGCAGGACATTCATTTCCATTAGGAAATGGTCCAGACATTCATTCCCTAGGGAAGATGCATTCTCTCCATGTTGAACTATGATTAGTGTTGGAGGAATGACCTAGTTAGGTAAATGGTCCAGGTTCATCAATCAGGGACAAGCATTCCCTAGGGAAGACTCATTCTCTCCAGTTTGCACTATGATTAGTGCCATAGGAATGGCCTAGTTAAGTGAATGGTCCAGGCTTAGAAATAAAGGGCAATTATTCTTCTATTATTGAGAAGAATAGTCTAGATATCTCATGGATGATGTTTTACCTTCTGAGGGAAGATGCTCTTCCATATCTCACAGATGTGAGTGGAAGAATGGCCCAGATGACTTAGTTTATATCATGATATTGTTTTATGCAGGTTGATATCATATGATATGATTGCTATGGAGACTGTATGTCTATGGACAGTAGATGTATTCTACAGTGGTGGATGTGTTCCACTGGTTGTGACTATGTGTCATTGATTAAGTAGTTGTGTGCTAATTGTTGTGGTTGTGTACCACTAGATAGTAGTTGTGTACTACTATGGATAGACATAGTTGTGTTATATTGAATGGAATTGTTCTGATTTCCATGAAGACTATCAGTAGTGTTGGAAATGATTACCATCTATATGGATAGTCAGTGTGTTGGTGGAAAGACATTCTCCGGGGGGGAAAATGATCCAAGACATTTATTCTTCTAGGACGTATTAGAAGAATAGTCTGTGTATCCCATGGTGTGGCTTCCAACATCTGTTGGAACATTTATTCTTATAGGACATATGTCTGGATTAGAAGAATGGTTCTTATATCACTCTATGGAGTAAGTGACTTATTCAGCATCATGCATGATTACTCAGATGGAGTATGGATTCAAGAGATGATGTAGTTGATGCTATCAGATGAATCTAATAGTGATGATGGTGCTCGTGATTTTATCATGAGATATCTTGTGTGGCTATGATGATGCTACCAATTGAATGATTTGTTTGTGCACAAGATCATTTCATTTAATACCTCCCTAGGTTGGAGGGAATTTTGATATTTTGGTATTTGTGGGAGGTATTAACCTCCACGTGTAACCTTGACAAGAATATAATATTCTGGGAAGCAAGAGAAAACCTAAAAGCCTTGAACATAAACCTAGAAGACAAGTCGGCTAAAGAAAATAATTAATATTGAGTTTCTAGCTTTCAGAAAGAGAAGTCGGCCTAGGCAACTAAGAAAGAGAAATATAAATACAGGATGCCAGAGCTCATTTGGACACACACATCTTGCAACTACATAAATTTAGTAAGTGTGCAAGTTTTGAGAGTAGTTTCAATTGCAGCTACTGCAACTTGTATTTTCGGTTTTAGGCTTGGACTCTCTCTTGGTTATGGTTTAGACTTTCTGCTTGGTACGCTAGCTCTGGAGAGTGATACGCTACCTCGATTGGCTATTAGGCATAGGGTTTTCTTCCGAAATTATTCTCTATCAAGGTTAAGTGCTCGGGGGTGGCTTCAACCTATGGTTGGGTGACAATATTGTTATATTTTCTATGGTGAAATGAGCACACCTATTTTTCTAACAGGAAGGAGGTATAAGAGGCGAAAGACTAGGGATGAGAAAGGAGATTCGTGCAGTGAGCTAGAGGGGAGGGGACCTTGCACAAAAGTTCAAATAGTAGAGGTACCACACATAAGAGGAGAGGAAGAGGAATCCCAATCTAGTCCTATAATAGAAGAGTCATTAATTCATACTCATACTGGGTCATGTGTCAAATACACGACCCCATGTGCATCACCGCAATCATAAATAATAGTTGAATACTTATCAAAATCACTTATAGTTAGCAAGGGAGGACAAAGTAGTATAAATCATAGCACTGGAAGCAGTGCATAGAGTCAAAGTCAACCAACATCACCAAGAAGAGGGACTACACAAAGAAACATGGAAAGAGTAGAAAACACCCTCAGACTGCCTGCATTCCAGGGTGTTGGGTCAGAGGACCTAGAACAACATTTGTTTTCTTGCAAAATAATTTGGGTTGCTAAGAACGTCTAGGATGAGGCCATGAATATTGTGCAGTTGGAAATAACATTTAGAGGTCGTGCATTATCCTGGTACATGAAGATGAAAATTACCACACCTAGAGGAAAGGCCAGGACTTTGGAAGAGAAAAGACAAGCATTGTTAAAATATTTCAAGAAGCCAAAGTCAGAGTCACAATATATTATGGAGTTGAATGAAATTAAACAGGTGCATACTGAATCAGTCTAGGATTATGACCATCATTTTAAGGATCTGATGGGTAGACTGACTTTCCAAATCCCTAATAAACAACATCAAGAATGGTTTATTGTAGGACTTCTACCACACATTCGCAGGTCGTTAATTCAACAGAAGGTTACGTTGCAGCCCGAGGCTCTGGAAATTGAAATGAAATTGGAATCATCCCCTATAGGAGACAATGGAGGGATGGTGCAAGTTCAGACGCAGATGGTTTATTTGACGATTCAACTAAAATAAGTTACAAAATGGAAGAAGAAATGCGGACAATTCTAGTGTACCAAGTGTAGGACTAAAGGTCATCACAATAATGAATTCCCAGCATTCACATAGAATCTGGCAACTAGAGCACCGAATCCATTACCAGGAGGGGGGTATTGCGAGATATGTAATAAATGGGGACATCATCCAACTGAGTGTCCACTACTACAGAAGTATCATAGTACACCAAGGAACTTATTTTGCAACTTTTTCAATTCAATCAGACATGAAGAGAAGGATTGTCGCGCATTCGATTTGATGAGGGAGTGTACTATAGATATGTATAGGATTCAGGAGGAGAAAGTTGTGACAGAAGGAGGTGGTCCAAAATATAATAATCATAGGGGGATTTAATCTAGGGAACATAGGAAATTTTGGCAGAGGTTGAGGTGGAGGAAATTATGACAGAGGAGGAAGAGGACCGATCATATGTTACAATTGTAACCAATCATGACACTTAGCCCGCAACTGCCCAAATCCATGTACAATGTGCACATACTATCGATCACTAGACCATTCAACAGAATATTGTCCTCAACTAGTTGTGAAATGGCAGGAAAGAGGGAATCAAATCCAGAATCCAAAACAGAATGTACAGAAGATATCAGATGAAAAATGCAATGAAGGACCTAGAATAGCATTTGTTATGCGTGGAGGAGCTAGAATAGGAGTTGATGTGAAAAATGGAGGAAAGAAGGTTGAGAAATGGTTAAGGAAGTCAATAGATCCTATGCAAACTTTTGATCCTCGGCAAGAAAAGGAGACGTATCATAGGGAAATAAAATAGGTACTTGGATAGGATTGGGGAATGTCAACATCATTTGTGCCACAGATCAATGATTGTGTTGCGCTAGAGAAGCCAACTGGGAAGGTAAGCACTCTAAAAGAATTCTTGAGAAGTTGCGTAGAGCTTATGAGAGATGAAACTCCATTGAATGCACTATATGAAATGATTGATCATTGCATGCAAGGAAGGGAAACTTCCATTTCACAAATGGTGGTGAATCAAGTACTGCGTAGAAAGATGACCAACAGAGAATTTTGATTCGGTGCATAAATTGGGGAATATGATGTGGATAATTTCATCTTGGAATTGGGGTCTAATGTGAATGTATTTCCAAATAAGACCTGGGAGATGATGGGAAAACCCAAGTTGTTCTGGTCCCCTGTTTATTTAAGGCTCGCAAATCAACACAAGATAGCATCAATTGGTCAATTGACATGAGTACATGTAAACATAGATGGGGTGCACAGTGTAGTAGTCTTTGAAGTTATTGAGATCGTGGATGATAGTCAACCATATCCATCACTGATGGGACTTGAATGGGAATTTTATAATGACGCGATCATTAATTTAAAGTGGAGAGAAATGATATTTGATGTCAGAAATTTGAAAGTTATTACACCATTAGACCTGAGAGAAGTAAAGAGGTACATAGAACCAACAAGAGGAAACAACATTGAAAAATTGTATAACATGATTGTGTGGATGGATGATTATGTAAACCCCACTACAGATGGTATTCTAAGTTGGAGAAGTATCATTTTGTGTGCATTAGATTTCGAAGAAGTCCTAAATCATTGGCAGCAGAGGATGCATGAAGTATCAAGTAGATGATGTGCATGCATGACCCAATCCTTGCACTAGATTGGAACAATGTTATGTGATCCACCCAGGTATGATGGATTGACTACTATAAGATTGTTTGTAAAGGAATTTTAGTTGCAGGTAATTGAACAACAAAGGTTGTTGTCACTAGATGTTGTCCTAAAAGAGACTCCAGCAAGATGGTCGGTTGCACACAAAGCGGGAATGAAAGATTGGTCGCAGTGTATAAGGCTAATGCAAATCAGGTTTGGTACTAACATAGAAAATATTACGCAGAGGTATATAGGGGAGAGTGACCCAGTGGATCATGTGGAGCAATGCAAGGACAGATGGAATGTGACACGAAAGGAAGAATGGATACATATATTTATACATACATTGGATACAATTTCGAAGAACCGGTATCTGGAATTGGAAATGTGCAGAGAGACAACAAACTAGGATGATTTGTCTCAGAGGTTCAAGCCCGCATTTACATTTGAACATGAATCTCCATTAATAGTTGCAGTGCTACAGGATATTCGAACTAAGATCTTCTGAGAAGAAGGATTGATGGAGGTGGTACCAATCTGCGATGCGCACAGAGTTGTTATAATTGTTCATGAGTTATTGGAGTATTACAATGTTTCTAAGGAAGAATATGATGAATACGACCCTAGGAATGTGCAAGTACTTGAAACGGAAGGAGAATGGGAAATAGAAGGGCCAGAGCTTGAATCTGCCGCATACACACAACCCATAAAGATGCGGAAGGTAAACATTGGGATGATAGAAAACCTTAAGGTTTGCACAGATAGGGGATTACTAGAGCAGTGGGATAGTAGTGAATATTGCAGACTTGTTGCATGAATATCAAGACCTATCTCCAATTACATTTTTAGAGATGAAGGGGATAGTTGGGGACTTAGGCTAGATGAATATTCCCTTGAAATTGGGTGCTAAGCCAGGGCGACAGACACCTTATAGGTTAAATCTAAAGTACAAAGAGAAGGTTAAAGAAGAAATGGAAAGAATGTTGGACACAAGGATTATTGAACTCGTGGTGGAATCGGAGTGGATAATCCCAATGGTAGTGCAAGACAAGAAGACAAGAGGTATCAAGATTTGCGTGGATCTGAGGAATTTTAATGATGAATGTTTGCATGACCCATTACCAACACCATTCACAAATGAGGTATTGGAGAACATAGGAGGGAAAGAGACTTATTCTTTCGTATATGTATTCTTAGGGTACCATCAGATAAAAATTGCGTAGGAGGACTAGTACAAGATTACTTTCGCAACAAAATGGGGAAGTTATCAGTATACAGTAATTCCCTTTGGACTGAAGAATGCCCCTGCAATTTTTCAAGAGTTGTGGTTGCAAGGTTCAAGGAATTTATCCATAAGTTCCTTGAAGTGTACTTAGATGATTGGATTGTGTCTAGTCTACTAAAGGATCACATAGAAGTACTCGGGATAATGTTGGATAGGTGTAGAAAGTGTTAGATCTCGTTGAATTTGAAGAAGTGTGTTTTTTGCACATCGTTTAGAATTTGATTGGGCCATGTAGTCTGCAATCAAGGATTACTAGTGGATCCAACCAAGATTGCAGTGATTCTGGATTCAGAACCACCTACATTAGTCAGACAGTTGAGGGAAACTTTGTTGGAGAAATTTCTATTTTCGACACACTAGTTCAGTGGGAGTTAACTGACTAGTTCTATTTTAGACTTTCTATTTTTACCATCACTATTATGCATGCATGCATTCCTAAGGAAAGCTAACTGCTTGATTGTTTTTCTTAAT
>ML789308.1:166406-181545 GCA_009831015.1 Picea engelmannii
TTTTGGAGGAAAGGGCTCGCAAGGAAAGTAAATCGGCCCATTTTGGAAGTGGGCTTTCAATCGTTTTGCGATATTCCTCGCCATTTTCTCAGAAAGTAAGTCATGATATCATCTCTTGAAACTGATACAAATTTTCACCTAAGGTGTCATTTCTGTCGTGATTTCTTAATTTTTCCCTTGCAGATTAAGAGTAAATTTTTAGGGGTTCTTAGAAACAGTGGGAGATATGGATATGAAAACTATTATACAGTCAAACTTGGTGGTAATCCTCACACCATATAATTATTTTGATTGGAATCCCAAGGAAGAATTCCAACTCAGAAGGAAAGGATTGTATAATTTGACGATGGTGACAGAAACAAAATCTACATCAGCGATTGAGAAGATCAGATGGGCGAACCGTAAGGATGAGGCCACATGACTACTTCTTGAGTTAATCTCCACTAATTTATGGTTTCATGTTGTTGTATGAAAGACTCCAAATGATATCTGGACCACCCTGGAAGGACTCTTTGGAAAGAAGGATGAGATGCGAGGTCATATGCTTGAGGTAGAGTTGAATACCTTAGACCCTAAAAGTTTTGATAATATACAAGATTTTTTTAATAAATTTAAATCTTTGCTATTAATCTTGGGTGAATGTGGTATTGATAAGTCTACACAAGAGAAACAACTTATTCTAACAATCTTGGCCAAGCTAGGACCAGAATACGTTGTATATGTCTCCAATTTCCATTCTGGCAGATGTATTTTTGGAACCAATTGGAAAATGTCTACGTTGGCTCAGTTCATTGAGTCTCTTACACAAGAGTAGAAAAAACTCATATTGATGGGCCTCATGAAATATCCCAAAGAACATGCACTCACCATGCATGATGGAAAAGGGTCATCCAAACAGAATGGGAAGGAGGGATATTCCAAACCCTTTAATGATTCTTCAGGTTCCAAAAACTCTTCAAATTCCAAGAAGAAGAAGGGAAAGAAATGCACTTACTGCAATAAACCAAATCATGAAGAATCCACATGCATGAAGAAACAGATCGATCTTATGGCACAGGCACTTCAACAGAACAACCTTGGAAACTTCATTCCAAAGGGAGTCAAGAAGTAGAAGGAAGAATATCCTGCTCCTAAGAAAGGTAGTCATCATGATATGGTTGCAATTAATTCCTCTTCTGATTCATGGATTATAGATTCGGGTGCATCCCATCATATGGCAGCGAAAGAGGAAGTTTTCTCTTCCTTGAGTCCATGCTCAAGACCTCATATTCTCATGGGGGATGATACTCCAGTAGCAATAGCAGGAGAAGGGAGAGTGGAACTCCACAAGGGTAGTTTTGAGAATGTTTTACATGTTCCAAAGATTTCTATGAATCTACTCTTAGTTTATCAGATCGCTCATAAAGGTAAAAAGGTTGAATTTACATCAAATTCAGTTTCAGTAATTGACATGCATGAAAATTCCATCATTGCAATTGGTGAGGTGGATCACAAGTCAAGGTTGTATAAATTCACTAAGTTTTCTAACGATGACTCCTCTATTCTACTTACACGTAAGGAGATTACTTTGCATGCACCTCTAGTGCAACATGCATATACTCTTGTTCTTCCATCAATTTCATACATCAAAGATGATTCCATACACTCAGATTATGTACATGGAAATAAGCAGGTAGTACATCCAGATAAGAAGCCAGCGTCGAAGCTTCAGCAGATGCCCAAGAAGGCACATACCACACTTTAGGTAGCAGGAAACGTTGTAGGGAATCCATTGGATTCAAGGATGACTTGATCTCATCATGAGGAGCCTTCTCATGTACTTTCAGCTTCATAACCTGTGATACCCATGCATTTCTATATGGTTCAATCTACTGATCCACAGAACTAAAATAGGGTTGTGGGAAATCCATTATGGCAAGAAGCCATGCATAAGGAGTATGACTCACTCCTACAGAACCAGACTTGGAATCTGGTTCCATGTCCACCAGAAAGGAATGTTTTCAGGTGCAGATGGGTCTACAGGATCAAGAGATACAAGGCCCGACAGGTTGCCAAAGGACTTCATCAGATCCATAAATATTTCTACATCTTCACGAAGACTTTCAGTGAGTCGAAGTTTTAGACTTTGTTGGATCATCTTGCAGTGAAGAACGCAGTTTCCTAGTAGCTGTCATTTTCTTCTTTTGATACATTATCTTTTGAAGGGGGGTTTTGTTCCCACGTGGTTTTCCCTCTTTCCTCACTTTTATTTAGTGTTCATTAGTTGCATTGTACATGAGTACCTAAAATGGCCTAGTAGTCGGGATTCATTTTTTACTCCATAGTGATGTTCAGGGGGGGTGTTGGAGAAATTTCTATTTTCGACACACTAGTTCAGTGGGAGTTAACTAACTAGTTCTATTTTAGACTTTCTATTTTTACCATCACTATTATGCATGCATGCATTCCTAAGGATTATGGAATGTTTTTCCCTATATATGAGTGTATTCCAGTCATTCATTGTATCATATTTATCATGATCTATGTATCAATCATCAGCTCATTGGAGTAGTGTGAATATATTTTCTCATTCTTCCATATTGAATCTCTCTTCCTTTCTTGATAAGATTTGTTTGTACTTGCTTTAGCTAGATCTCCTGTGCAGGTTTCCATGAAACACTATAGGTCATACAAACTATTACAGGAATTTTATCAAAGGCTATGTGCAGATCACAACACCTATAGAAAAGTTGTTGAAGACGGAAGCAAAGTTTCAATGGAACAAGGACTATCAGAAAGGTTTGGACACCTTAAAGAAAAAACTAGTAACCGCGTCGATTTTGATCTTTCCATATTGGAACAAGAAGTTCTWCATTCATGTATATGCATCATCCATAGAGTTAGGTACATTACTATCTCAACCAAGGGAGGGAGACATAGATCACCCAATTTCTTTTGCAAGTAGGAAGCTATCCATATCAGAGAAGAATTACACCACCACAGAACATGAAGGATTGGCAATGGTATATGCGCTACAAAAGTCCAGACATTATTTATTGGGGTCTCACTTTAAGATGTACATAGACCATTCTACATTAAAAAAATTAATGAACAATCCAGTGTTAGGGGGGAGAATATGCAGATGGCTATTCTTGTTTCAGGAATACGATTTTAAGGTTGTGGTGAAACTAGGGAATTTGAATGTAGGACCAGATCATTTATCGTGCATCCTATCACGTGAATATGCAGGGAATCTAGATGATATCTTACCAGATGCACAACTATTTGTAGTTAACATGGTGGATGATTACTTCATGGACATCATGCAGTTTCTAAGTGCAGGAATGGCCGCATCAAACATGAAATTTGCATAGAAGAAACAACTGGTAGTTAAAGAAGMAGACTATCATCTCATTACAGATGAAATATTGAGACGATTTGTGTTGGAACATGAAAGGCCTATGATAGTCGCAAAAGTGGACGAAGGAATTGCAAGAGGACATTACACGGGAATAACAGTTGCGCAAAATATTTTGTGTGYAGGTATTTGGTGGCCCACAATTCACAAAGATGCTAAGGAATACTATCAGTCATGCGATGTATGTAAAAGAGTGGAAAAGTGATCCAGGAGGGATGAAATTCTTTTAAATCCACAAGTTACGTTGCAAACATTTGATAAATGGGCCATAGAATTTTTGGGGCCAATCAACCCACTAGCATGAAGATCAGGGGCAAGGTAGATAATCACAACGATGAAGTATTTGACAATATTGGTAGAAGAAGTACCAGTCCTATATTGCATCGTAGAGACTGTTGCATGATTTCTATTTGATAAAGTAGTTACACAATTTGGATGTTTGCGCATATTACTCAATGATCAAGGAACACACTTCCTAATTAAAACAATTGCATCATTGACCAAGAAGTTTCAAATTCATCATCAGAAGAGTTCCCTGTATCATCCTCGGGCCATTGGGACAATGGAAGCTTTCAATAAAATTCTAGAGAATGCTTTGACAAAGATCTGCAATGTAGGGAGAGATGATTGGGACTTAAGATTTTTTGTAGTTTTATGGGCCTATAGGTCGACAAGCAAAAAGTTGACAGGGAAGACATCTTTCATGTTGGTATATGGGCAAGAAGCAGTGATGTCAATGGATTTTATTCTACCTAACCTTTGAATTGCAACGATCAATGATCTTTCGGACTCTGGCACAATAGAGGAGCAATTTTTATAGTTGGTACAGCTTGAGGAAGATCGGTTTGTCGTACGTTTCCATCAGCAAGTTTAGAAAGTAAGAGAGAAGGCCTAGCATGATAGATACATCAAACAAAAAAAGTCTCAAGTGGGAGACTTGGTATTACTCTATGACAGCAAGTTCATGCATCATCCTGGAAAGTTCATAATGCATTGGTTAGGGCCATATGTGATTAAGAATGTGACGGAGACATGTGTCATGCAATTGGAAACCTTGAATGGGTAAGTCCTTGGAGGAATGGTGAATGGAAGTCGACCAAAAATCTATAGAGACGACCGATAGTTTGCACAGTAATCTGGGTTGCACTAGAACACATGTATCATAGTAATTGTACTATAATAGGAAGGTAAGACACATAAAATGTAACATCCCCAGCCACCCAGGCCAAGGGCTGCCACATTGAGAACTTCTCATGTTTTTGATATTCAAAAAATATACATACCCATCCATAGTCCCGCTGAGCTATGGTGCACATAAAATCTTGAGGAAATTCATACATATAAAACTTAACAGACAATTACATTTTTCTAATACACAGATTAATGCAGAAATAATAGTAAGCCTATACATACAGCATATACAGGAAAAACTCATAAATATAAGACATGTACAAATACACAGCATGGAAATGAACACATAATTGATACGTATATTTTAATAGAAGACCACCAATTTCATGCAAACCTCCCAGCCTTAAACCACACTGCTCATCACTCTCAACAGTGGGTCACTCTCGAGCTGGGACTAAACTCCACCCGGGTAAAGGGATTCCTAGGCTAGGCTAAGACAAATGGAAGTTGCACATTCAACATGAAGTATTGCATCCTAGGAGCCAACTCTGACTAACAACCTACAACCTCTCATTCACCACATGTTTGTCCCACCCCAGAAAATGTGCCCCTTCTCTGCTCAACAGTCCCTCAGCTGCCCCACTTCCCTTCCAAGGTTTCATCAACATGTCGGACAGGAATTCTTATATAACTATAGCTTCCATTGGGATTCCTCTGGGAAAATCACTTCCCCAACAACCTCTCTCACCTGGAGAGAGTTGCTTATAGGCCTAAAAACCTTCTTCTTCAGTCCACGGGTCCAACAACCCGCCTCTTCAAACCATAGTCCTGGCAACCTGCTTCTTATTCCAGCTCCTTAGTCAATTATGTAAGGGTGATGACAGCAGCAAATCTCGAGTATAGAACTGATGATGGCAGAAAAAACAAAACTATTAAGGTACGGTATGAGCTCAGGAAAAGTACAGGTGTGTCGTGCTTCACAGGAAAAGTACAGTATAGCTCAAGGTGCATGCTAGTTCCATAGGTGTGTGCAAGTTGCAGGGGTCAATGATGGAGGGTATGGCTCTGTGCGTGAGTGCATGAGTGAATGGGGAAAGGATCCAAAACATAATTTCACCCCACCTATATTTTCATGCGCGATGATTGACACGTGGCTCTCTTGGATCTCGTTTCTCTCCACTTGGGATTCATTCCCTCTTCCATGAGATTTAGGATAAATCAATTATCCTCACCATAGTCTTTAGGAAATAATAATATAATATTCCTTTTGAGATAATCCCTCTAGTTTAGCCCATTTTCTAGGCTCTTATCCCTCCCTTTCCCTTCCTAGTGGAGTTTAGTCCCCCGTACTTTGTTATCGTGGTCGGTCTACATGCAGCGATGTATTTATATTAATGATATGATTATTTACATATACAAAAATAGGCTCATTGGCCTTAAGCATCTAGCCTCTCCGGCCTAATCATCACATAAGCCTCCTATATTATAATCGCTTGGCTCACAAGCCTATAAAACATGTTTACAATTCAGTTGGGGCTCGGTCTTGGGGTATTACAATCCCCTCCCCTTATTTTTGCACTGTCATCAGTGAAATTTATTTACATATTACCATCATGATTTTCAAAAATATTCAAAAAGATGAAGGTGTTTTCCCCACATAGCATCTTCATGCTCCCACGTTTCATCCTCAAGATCGTATCAGGTCCATTGGACCTTTACTATCTCTATGTCTCGATTCTAGTGCTGCTTGATCTTCTTTTTCATTGCGCACACTGTATGCACTTGAAAAGCACCTTCTTGGTCCACCTGAATCACATTCCAATCAATAACGTGATTAGCATCATGTATATACTTCTTGAGCAATGATACATGGAATACATTATGAATAGACATAGATGCAGGTAATGCAAGCATATAATCTACAGTTCCAATCCTCTATAGGATTTCAAATGGCCCACAATAAAGAGCTTCCAACTTGGAACAATTTCCAAAATTCAGGGAACTTCTATTGGCCTTCACTTTCATGAATACATGATCGCCTACACAGAATTATCTATGAATTATGCCCTTATCAGCATAGCTTTTCTTCCTGTCTTGAGCATCCTTTAAATTCTAATTTATTTTTTACATATGCTCTTTCATTTCCCTAAGCAACTCTGGCCCAACTACTTCTCTATCTACTGGGTTTTCCCAGCTTACAAGTGTGATGCACTTTCTGCCATAAAGTGCCCCAAATGGGCTCATCTTCAGAGATGCTTGGTACCCATTGTTGTAAGAAAATTCTACCAAGTGTAGATAGTCTTCTCCTTTTGATGTTTTATCCGTCACATGCATCCTCAACATATCTTCAATCACTTGGTTCACCCTTTCTATTTTCCCATCAGATTATGGATGATAAATTATGCTAAAATTTAGATTTGTTCCAAATCATTTAAATAAACCTTTCCAAAACTTTGAGGTAAACTTTGTGTCTCTGTCAGAAAAAATTGTCTTGGGTACACCATGCAATCGAGCTAATTCCCTCATATAAATATCAGCAATGTTAGTTTACTTGTGAGTGAGATTCACTGGAATGAAATGGGCAGCTTTAATAAGCTTGTCCACCACTACCATGATAGAATCATGTTGCTTGTTTTCTTTGGGCAGCTTGGTGATGAAATCCATTGTCACTATTTCCTACTTTTACTCAGGAATGGGTAATGGCTGCAGCAAATTAGTTGGGTGCCTATGCTCAGCCTTGACCTTTTGACCCACCCAACATTTGGCAATGTACTCATCAATTTCTTTCTTCATGCTTGGTCAATAATATTGTCTCTTGATAGTTGTAATAGTTTTATGATACCCTGGGTGCACATCATAAGGCACATCATGCATATCCTTCAATATCATAATTTTCAATTCCTAAGAATTGGGTACATAAATCATGTTTATGTACATGAGAATTTCATCAATTCCCAGGTTGTAATCTTCAATTTTCTGCTGCAAATTACCTTCTTGTAATTTTGCCACTAATTCCATGTAATGAAAATCTGATTTTGCAGCCTCTGAGATTCTTCCCTTCAAATCAAATTGAAATGTGTTGATCGATGTAGCATGCAAATAATGCACTCTCATTTTGAGTGCATCAACCACCTTGTTCTCTTTCCCTTTGACATGCTTTATATCAAAGTCATACTCACTGAGAAGTTTCAACCACCTGCTTTGCCTAACATTTAAAGTTGGTTGATCAAACAAATATTTTAGACCATTATGGTCTGTCCTCAGATCAAACATTTTCCCCATGAGGTAGTGTCTCCACTTCTTTAAGGCATGCACTATGGCTTCCAACTCCAAATCATGAGTGGCATAGTGTCTTTAATGCTCCTTCAACTTCCTTGATTCATAACATACAAAATATCCATTCTGACTAAGGACTCCACCAAGTCCTTCTTTACATGCATATGTACATACAATGAAGTCTTCATTTGGATCTGCAATCCTTAGAATTGGAGCACTAGTTAATAATTGCTTCAAGTGCTGGAAGTTGTTTTCACACTCCAATGACCATTGAAACTTCACTCCCTTCCTTTGTAAAGAAGTGATCGGGTGTGCAATCTTTGAGAATCCTGTAATAAATCTTTTGTAGTATCCAGCGAGACCCATGAAGGATCTAACTTCTGTCACATTCCTAGGTTTTGACCATCCTCTAATGGCCTCAATATTTTCAGGATCCACTGTGATCCCTTCCTCAAATGTGATATGCCCCAAATAATGAATTTGGTTCTGATAAAATGAGCACTTGCTCAATTTGGCATACAATTGATGCTCTCTTAACACTTGTAATACCATCTTCAAGTGTTTCTCATGTTCCTCTTCCAACTTGGAATATATAAGAATGTCATCCAAAAATACAATGACAAACTTATCTAAGTACTCTCTGAAAGCAACATTCATTAGACACATGAAGACAGTTGGTGCATTTGATAACCCAAATGGCACCATTGTGAACTCATAATTCCCATACCTTGTTCTGATAGTAGTCTTGTTGATGTCTTCATCTTTAATTCTTACCTGATGATAACCTGATCTGAGATCAATCTTTGAGAATATTTTTGCATTCTTCAATTGATCGAAGAGGTCATCGGTCCTTGGAAAAGGATACTTATTATTTACAATTACTTTGTTCAACTTTATGTAGTCAATACATAGTCTCAATGTCCCATCCTTCTTCTTCACAAATACAACTGGGGAACCCCAAGTTGAGACAATTGGGCATATGTATCCCTCCTTCAAAATCTCTTCAAGCTGCATTTTCAACTCCTTCAGTTATGGTGTACTCATCCTATAAGGAGTCTTGGATGCTGGAGTTGCTCCAGTTATCAGATTTATAGAGAAATCAATATCTCTTTTAGGGGGTAATCCTGGTATTTCTTTAAACACATCCTCAAACTCCCTTAGGACTGCATAATATTCAATATTTGACACCTTATCCTTAGGTGTTTCTTCCATATGAGTTGCAAATATTTGACATCCTTTTCTGTAACATTTCTTCAACTGCATTGTTGAGATTTCTCTGACAGCTACTTCCCTGGGAATTCCTTAAACTGTCCTTAGGTTACCTTCCTCATCCAGACAATTAAATGCCTTGTTATGATAGTCTAAGACAACATGGTGTTGGTCCAACCAAACCATCCCAATTAGATAGTCGTAGGAACCTAAAGGAAAGATGTTCAAATCTACCTTGGTGATCATCCCATTCATGCCCACTGGACATGACTCAACCAACTCATTAACTTTTCTCTTGGCTCCGGTATCCAGTTGCACCAACCAAGATTTCCCATGCTTTCTTCTTGGAAAATGAAATCTTTCCACCACCTTAGGATCTATATAACTATGACTAGCTCCTGAGTTAATTAAAATAGCAATGGTTTGGTTGTTGATCATATCTTCCACTTCAATCACGTGTGAATGAAATTTTGCTCGCTTGTTGTCCAAGGCTGCATAGATCCTTGGTACATTTCTGCCCATGTCCCCCACTATTTCAGCTTGTTGTACATTGTGAAAAACTCTCACTTTGTCACTTTTGTGAGGAAAATATCTATACAAATGATCTCCTTTACAACCCCAATAATGAATGGGAGGTTGCATTGGCCTTTGCCCACTTGTTTCAATCACCATGGGCTCTCTAGGAGTTGGTTGTCCCTGAGGACTATTTCTGAAGAAAGGTGGCTTATTCCCCTTCTTCCTCTATTCCATCTTGAACTTATTCTTGTCTTCCAAAGATTTTTGGAAAGTTGGCTTTCCTTTCTATTGATCTTATACGCATTTAGCTTGCCTTATGCTCTCTTCCAATGTCTTGGGATCATCATATTGAATCTTGTCACTGATGAAAGATGGCAGCCCACTCAGATACCTCTGAATCTTAATGGTCTCATCCTTGATGAAGGAGACATACTTCAATAGTTCTAAAAACCTTCTTTCATACTCATCAATGATCATACTTCCAAGCTTGAGTTCAGAAAAATCTTTCATTTTCTTCTCATAGTATCTCTTAGTCAAGTATTTATTTTCAAAATACTTCTTGAATTCCTTCCAAGTAACATTTTTCTCTTTGATGTGTTGCACCTTCAAAAGATGATCTCACCACATGGATGACTTTCCTTTGAGATGGTAGATATCAATTCTTCCTTCTACATGAGAAGAATAATTATTCAATTGAAAATATTTTCTCATGCCTAACAGCCATGTCTCGACATACTCATCCTTCTTGTGCTCACCATCAAATGTAGGAGGCTTGATTTTGTTCATTTCTCCTCATAGTTCATCCACCCCAGACCTCTTTTGATGCTTCCTGGCAGGGGATGAACTGGAGTTGTTGGGATCTCTTCTATTGGAATGTCTTGGGGAGTGATGGTGATGTCTACTAGTACTCCTTGATCTTCCTTTCTCATCAGGAGACCTATGACTTCATGATTTGCGTGAGCCATTCTCCTTATCCAATTTCTTTTCAATTATGTCCAGGATCTGCATTAAATTCATGTTGAATTCTTCCTGTTGATCCTTAGATTTCATAAGCCTTTCATTATCAACCTTGTGACTTTGGAAATCATTCTAAAATTTTCTAATGGTTTCTGCCATAATCAAGTTTTCATCCTTTCCTTCTCCATGTCCATTGGAGTTTGTTCCTTCAATACCCAAATGGACATCCATTCCTCTGATCTTGTCTTCTTGGTTGTAATCCCCCTATGTATCATCCATCTCTCTGCACTCTATGTTGATTCTGATCTGATCTAGTTGTTGTTAATTCTGCAAAATGTGCAGCCAACAAAACTCTGTCAGGCTAACTGTCTCAACAATTTAATGAAAAATATGAACCATTATGGTTCAATAATATATCTGACTTATTTCTTCTGATTTTCTGAGAAATTGATTGTTCAAATCAATTTTCTTGGGGAATAGTTATGTTCTGTTGTCCCATATATTTCCAATGACTTCTCCCTTGCTCAATTCTGATTTTTGAGCAAGAAGTTATGGATATTTGAACAATTCTCCTTCCTGGAAGGTAATCTCTGTACATCTATTCTTCTTCTTCAAAGCTGAATTGGTTGTTGGAACCGTGATGGATCCTCTCATAAAGTACATAGGCCCTCTTTACATCTTTAGGCATAGGTTGGTATAGCTTGGAACCCCACAGATTCCTTCTTCTATCCCCCTTATGTCTTTGAAAACAACAATTCGGGAACTAGCCCTCTTTTATTTCGACTGAAGTCACAGAGGACCAAGGGATATGACCAAGTTCTTAGCTGATGTGATATTATCTGGAGCTTCGGGACTTCGAGGCTCCAGAACTTCGAGCTTCAAGGGTTTCTCCTTCATCGCACTTCATTTTCCCCAAATGTCGAATTGGTGAGGTCCCGAACAGGCCTTTCTTCGGAGCTTCGGGGCTCCGCTACTTCAGAGCTTCGGGGCTTCGCTACTTCGGAGCTTTGGGGCTCCGCTACTTTGAAGATTCGGGGCTCCGCTACTTCGGAGCTTCGGGACTTCGAAACTTTGGGCTTCAGAAGTTCCGCCAACTCCACATAACATTCCCTCTGAACGTCGAATTGACAAACTATTAGAGCGGCACTTCGGAGCATCACTACTCCGGTGCTCTAGAACTTTAGACTTCGGAGGTTTTTATACCTTTATACCTTATTTCTCCCAAACTCCGAACTTCTGAATTTCCAGGCTGGTGCTTCAGCATTTCATTACTCTGGCACTTCATTGCTTTGGGTTTGAAACATTGGACCACACAAAATTCAAAATTTTTCCAAACATCGAACGAGCATACTACTTCGTTGCTCCCAGGCTCTGTAGCTTTGGCTTCAGAAGATATTGCAACAACATACACGCATACCCCCGAATGTCGAATACTCCAAACTTTCGGAGTCTCGTCAGCAACCACGCACCAGGGGGGTGCTGCGTGGTAGAAATAAGGAGAGGAAACATGGCCCAATCTGACACATGACACATGTCATATGCTAACTGGCATGAACGGTCTTTGAAAAGAATGGAACATGGTGGCATGTGGAAAGCATCAAGTGTGTACACGTCACCCTAGGTGACGTCAACATGCCATGTCACTCCAGTGCTTCGAAACTTCATCACTTTGGGACTTCAGAACTTCGGGACATCGGAGGTTTCTTCCACAACATCTTTCAAACTCCCGAATGTCGAACTTCTGAACATGTCCACGTCACTCTAGATGATGTCATCATGCCACATCATTTCGGTGCTCCATGAATTTGAAACTTCGGTACTTTGGGACTTTGTAGGATTCTTCCACAACATCTTTCAAAACTCCCGAACACCGAATTTTCGAACAGTTTAATCTGTGGACATGTGTCTTCGATTAAGGGGTAGTCCTGATTGGTTCTAGACTTCGGAACTTCGAGAGATTTCTCCACACTACACCACAAATCTCCCGAACATCAAATTCTCAAATACTTTATAATCTGTAGACATGCGTCCCAGACCATGGACGGTCCTGATTTACTCTAGAGTTCGAGACTTTGGGAGATTTCCCTCCTAGAAGCTTAAGGACTCGCTTCTCCTAGAGTGTCAAACCTTCGAACTGTTGTGATATATACGAATCACATTCATTCGCATGCAGATTTGACAATTGGGATATGATCTTAACCATTGGACCTCACTTTCTGATCTGTGCTTGATCATACGGCTCAGATCTATCCTTGGCCAAATCCAACGGTCAAGCACTTATCCCAGTGATCTACAACGTAGATCCACTCCATAACTTCAGAGCTTCAGGGATTTTACCTCCTTTTCATCAAAGACTTAAAAATTTTTGAAGTAACGAAGTCCGAAGGACTTGAGGGATTAACAACCGCACTACTTTCTCAGTTCTGATGGCTGTGAAGGATCTGCCTTCTCCCGAACAAATCCGACGACCCCAAATCTAAACTTTGTGGCCCCCAAAACCACGGTTACTGTGGTTTCTTTCCTCTATTGGATTTATCAAACCGCTACACCTTTTGAGCTTTCATACATAGTTAAGGTGTTCTCAGCGCCCTCTTGGCACTCATGGATGTTATGAAACTCCAATTTTGTCCATTTCGACAACAATTCCCTCTGAAAATTTTTCTTCAATTTCCACTTACACGACCCATCGAGGTTTAGTGTTGAAAACTAGAGCTCTGATACCATATTGTAACATCCCCATCCACACAGAATAGGGACTGTCACATTGAGAACTTCTCATGTTTCTAATATTCAAAAAATATACATACCCATCCATAGTCCCGTTGGGATATGGCACACAAAAACTCTTGAGAAACTTCATACATATAAAACTTAACAGACAATTACATTCTGCTAATACACAGATTAATGCGGAAATAATAGTAATCCTATACATACAACATATACAGGAGAAACTCATAAATATAAGACAAGTACAAATACACAGCATGCAAATGAACACATAATTGATACTTATCTTTTTATAGAAGACCACCAACTACGTGCATACCATCCATGAACCTCCCAACCTTAGACCACGTTGTTCACCACTCTGAGCAGTGGGTCACCCCCGAGCTGGGACTAAAATCCACCTAGGTAAAGGGATTCCTAGTCTAGGCTGAGACAACTGGAAGTTTCACAGTCAAGGAAGGATTTTGTCCCAAGATACAACTCACACTAACATCCTACAGCCTCTCATTCCCCACATGCATCTCCCACCCCAAGAAGTGTGCCCCTTCTCTTCTCAACAGTCCCTCAGCTGCCCCACTTCCCTTCCAGGGCTTCAACAATATGCCGAACAGGAATTCTCAAATCACGATAGCTACCGTTTGGATTCCTCTGGGAAAATCACTTCCCCATCAACCTCTCTCACCTGGAGAGAGTTGCTTACATGCATGACAACCTGCTTCTTCAGTCCATGGGACTGACAACCCACCTCTTCAAACCACAGGCCTGACAACCTACTTCTTAGTCCAGCTCCTTAGTCAATTATGTAAGGGTGATGGCAGCAGCAAAGCTCAGGTATAGAAAAGATGATGGTGGAAACAACAAAACCATTAAGGTATGGTATGGGCTCAGGAAAAGTACAGGTGGGATGTGATTCACAGTAAAATTACAGTATAGCTCAAGGTCCATGCTGGTTCCAGAGGTGCGTGTAAGTTGCAGGGGTCGATGATGGTGGGGATGGCTTAGTGCGTGAGTGCATGAGTGAATGGGGAAAGGATCCCAAACAGACTATTTTCCCCCACCTATATTTTCATGCACCATGATTGACACACGTCTCTCTTGGAGCTCATTTCTCTACACTTGGGATTCATTCCCTCTTCCATGAGACTTGGGATAAAGAAATTATCCTCACCATAGTCTTTAGGAAATAATAATATAATATTCCTTTTGAGATAATTCCTCTAGTTTAGACCCTTTCCTAGGCTATTATCCCTCCCTTTCTCTTCCTAGTGGAGATCAGTCCCCCATACTCTTTTATCGTGGTCGGTATACACACAACGATGCATTTAAATTAATGATATGATTGTTTACATATACAAAAATAGGCTCACTAGCCTTAAGCATCTAGGCTCTCCGACCTAATCATCGCATAAGTCTCATGTTGAGGAAAATATATGAAATGATCTTACTCAAGAATTTTCAAATCTTACATGGCTAAAGAAAGATAGACGGGAATATCACCTTATGTTTATAGCCATCAAAAATTGTTTCATAATCCACAAGTATTGGTTACAAGTGTTCACGATGATTTTTTTTTAAATAAAAGTTTGTTGAAAAAATCAATATTTATTTAATTTAATGAATATAACAAATGAAGAAATAAATGTAGAGACGGAAGTAAAAACATCAAGTCAATAATCAACACAGATGAGACATAAAGAAATCATTTATTCCTCTCCAATTTATCAACATATTTGTTCCCTTTACAAAATTCCCCGGGGAAGTTTGGACCAAAGTCAAACTTAGATGTCCCTGATGAAAACCATACAAAAGGAATTCTGACAGAAAGTAAAAAAAAATGAACTTTAAAAGCTAGATCAGCTTGCCACAGATTGTTTCCCACTCGACTCTACACAATAGCCTTTATCAGTGATGAAATTTAATTCA
>ML789308.1:198612-220441 GCA_009831015.1 Picea engelmannii
GGGACGTCTCCCTTGGACTTGCCCTCCTAAATAGAAAGAGCCCCCCATCGAGGTGACAGTGGGTGGGGAAGCTCCTGTTACGCCGGTTTCAAGCCCTGACTCAAGCCCTTGGAACTATCCTACAAACCGTACGATAACAGGTCAATATAACTAGAACCTAGGGTCTTACAACCACGTGCAGCGCCAACACATGCAATAGCCTTTATATTGCATGTGGAAACTGTTCACAATGCCCACGCAACCAAACTTGTACTGCGTGTGACAACTATTCTTAGCGCGTGCATCGATTCAAAAACCATGCTGGAATCTATTATCGTTACTATTAAATTCACTCAATAGATGCATTTAAACATTGAATTACAAACGACATGATAGGAAAGATCATGCCATTGTCAGTGATAGTTAAGAACTTAAAATGCAGCTAATAAATTTCACCACAACAACATATAATTCATTCTTGTGCAAAAAGTAAAACGTTGGGAAATTAAACTCATAAATTAACACAGAAAAACATATAAACATATAAACACGTATCTTTTAAAAATAGGTGTGCAACCAACTGCTTGGGAAGGACATTCCACCCAACCGTACTCGTTGATCTAAATCTCAACAGCAAGTCACCCCCAAGTTAGGGCTAGGAATCCATAAGAAAAGAGTGTCTATCACAGTCCACTTACAACTCAATATCCCACAACCCACTGGTATTCTCATACAACTATCTCAAATTTCCTCCAGCTCTCTTCCTCTTGACCTGATCAACCCAAGGAATGTACCCCTTCATTGTTCTCAGTCCATCAAGAATTCCATTCGTTTATCAGGGTCTCTCTAGCACAGGTAGCTAGGAATCTGTCTATTGGGAACTTAAGGGAACTCATTGCCAGGAAAACTACCAACAACAACAACAAACACTTTCTATTATAGTGCAACTCACACAAGAGTTCACTCTTCAAGACTGACAACCTAGCTCTTCAGTCTTAAGATCCAAACTAATCCAATACGCTCCAGAATTCGCTCATCCCTCTTTCTCTATCTCCCCATGCTCTTTTTCTTTGCTCTCCACTTGTTTTTCATGTAAAACTCAATGTGTAAAAATTGTTTGTAATTGCCCATACAAATTTCGTCTATTTTGGATTACTTGTTTGACTTACACTCTTTCCCAAAATGATTATACTCAGCCCCATGCTCTCCAATAACTATGGGATGTGACTTTCACACCCACCCTCTTACATGAGTTTAATGATTGGACTCTCATACACTCAAACAAAAAATTAGAAATTATCCCCAATGGTAATAAAATTCAGGAAAATGGGTTGAATTAATACCGACAATTAATCTCCCCCTTGGACCCCTCTTAAACACTCTCTTCTCTTGTGGAAAACTCAACCCCCATCTCTGTGCATATTCTCAGCAGTTGGTATCACGTTTTATTTATTTCAAAATAGAAAATACATTCGCATATTACATCACTTGACCATAGCTACATTCATATATATTTCATGCATAAATAAATTGGGGTTTAGAGTGGGGATGTTACATTGAGATCATGCATGCATGTATCTTATATTTATTGAAGCTACAAGTTATCGATGGAGATTGAGGATCAAATACTTTGATGGTGGTGAATTATTTTGTTGTTCAAAAAGACGAATGATTTAATTCGAATTAGCCCCATCGTCTTGCTATTTGGATTTATGAACAATATCTACATGTGTCTTATTTATGTCTACTCCACTTGCTCGGATTTATGATCAGCCACACGTATTTTTGTGCAAGGTACCCACGATTGGTACGTACCCATCATCTTCTTGTGCATGGTACCTGCTACCCATCTTCTACATATCGATTGCACTTGCTACTTACCCATCTTTTGCAGCCATTTGTTTATTGTGAATGGTACCCATTTCTTGCTTGTGCATGGCAGTTGCTTCTTGCACAAGGTACTCATTTTATTTGTTGTAGTCTAAATGTTCTATGTTTTGGTCTTTTTTCAAGGATATTTTATGTTTAATTTTTCCCAAATTTTGGCTAGAAATTGTTGGATCTGCAGATTTGAGTGGTTAAGTTTGTATAATGCTAGTGCCATAAGGATTTTTCAGCATGTTGAATCCATTTATGCATTCAGAAATGCAATTTAAACAACAGAAATTTGTTATTTCATCTAAATTTACGTCCGGCGAAAAGAAACAAAACGTACAATGTCATTTTGTTTATTGATCGGCCACTTGTCTTCTTCTGCCACAGTAAAAGATGAGTAAGAGATGAGTGGAGTAGTAATAATTTATTTTAATTGATTTCTAATATATGTCAGTAGTTTCCTGTAAAACATGTTAAGTGTCGGTTCTTTAGACATTGTTGAGATCTTTTGGTGAAAAGGACCAAAACGTACAACGTTTAGACAATGTCATTTTATTTATTGATCGGCATGTGTCTTCTTCTGCACAGTAAGAAATGAGTGGAGTAGTAATAATTTATTTTAATTGATTTCTAATATATGTTAGTAGTAATTTATTTTAATTGATTTCTAATATATGTTAGTAGTTTTCCTGATTAGTGAAATTTTGATTTTCTTTTTTCATTTTCATATGAAAAGAATAATTTATTTTAACTTGTCAACATAAATAAGTTACAATGAAGATAAATCTTCAATTTAAAATATAACTCTTCCCTTCAAATTTGATCCCTCAACACAGCCAAAACAGCCAAAGACTATTGTTCTACCTTTTGGTTGTTTTACGACAACTTTTCCCGTTTGATTTTGCCTGAAATATGGTGATGAATGGTTGGATCTGGAGGTTTGAATGGCTAAGTTTTTATAATTTGAGTGCCCCTTCAGCACGTTGAATTCATTTATGCATTCAGAAATGCAATTTAAACAACAGAAAATAGTTATTTTGTACAAATTTACATCCCCAGATTCCAGTGAAAAAAAACCCAAAAAGTAGAACATTTCCTTAATAAAATGCAATTGTACTTTTAATATTCAATGAGAATGAGAAAATTGGCAACTTGTCGTCAACATCTAATTAGGTTATGAAATTAACTCTAACTGCTAATACTATAAACTTTTGAAATCAAAATTAACACACTATAAACGGTTAACATTATAAAAATCAAAATTAACAATCTTTTGAAATCCTTATGCAATCTCAAGCAACTAATTGAAACACAATACTATTTGACAAGAAAACAATTACACTATACATTATATAGGTAAAAACAATTACAATATACATTATATATACATTACCTTTAGACAAGTATAATAAATGATTTTATGATTTTAATTTAAAATGATCATATAACTTACTAAAAATATTACATGTGCGTGATGTAGGTTAATGAATTTTGGGATCTCACATTAGTATAATGCAAATCTTTTGCAAGGCATTAATATGGGAAGAGAAACGTGAGAAAAATATAATATATCTTAAACATCATTTTTTAAATGGAATTTACAATCTCTTGTTGATGAACAACACTTATTTGATGATAAATAGTGATAAACATTTCATCTATTTTGAATTGAATTATTGAGGTGAGTATATTAATTAACATGGATGGGAATTTACAATCTCTTGTTAATGAACAACACTTATTTATACTTATTTGATGATAAATAGTGAAAAACATTTCATCTATTTTGAATTGAATTATTGAGGTGAGTATATTAGTTAACATGGATGGATGATTGATTGATGGATTTTGTAATTTTGTTGATTATTGAAATATGAGTATTCAATTGTGGATTTTTAAGTGTAAATTATGAAATTGGTTGTGGATGGTTAGGTTGGCACGAGGGTAGTTATAAATGTAGATCCATGTTAGGGAGGATTTGGTTGTACAATCTGTGAAGGAAATCTAAGACTTCTTCACAACTCCACTGCCCATGTTAACTTTGTTTAGGGAAAATCTCACAAAACCTACCAAATAATATCTCCCCTCTCTTAACTTCCTTAAACAATACCAACAAGTTTGAGCACATTTTGTGATAATAACCCAAGTTCAAAACTCAACAAGAAAATGCCTCATAATAATATGGTTATGGTTGATTGAGTGAGTCATTTTGAAGTGTGGTACATGTTGATTATTGAGTGAGTCATTTTGAGGTGTGGTGCATGTTATTATGGTGACATTGCTTTTGTATTATTGAGGAGGCATTGTTAATCTTGGTCTTATGGTCTTCTTTACAAAGGAGGAAAGAGGTGATTGGTAATTTTTTAGAAATAGGAAATGCTTAGTCATGGTTTTGTTTCTTGTAAGGAATTACTTATATTCTCCATTCAATGGAGGTATATCAAACCAAAAAGTAAAAATGGAAAACAGTTTAAAAAAAACTATGGAGGTATATCAAACCAAAAAGTAAAAATGGAAAACAGTTAAAAAATTCTATGGATAGTACTTAATTCTAATAACATGCAATGATTATAATAACTTTGAAAAATAGTTTTTTTTATATAATCTATTTAAGCAATAATGAAAATTGTTTTTTTATACAATATATTTGAGCAATAATGAAAATTATTTTTTTATACAATCTATTTGAGCAATATTGATTGTAAGTTTTCATTAAAATCTAATTTTCTTTTTCAAATAGATTGTTTTTTCCTTTTGAAACTGTTGTCCTCTTTTCTCTTTTAAGTGAATAAAATAAGAAATAGATTGTTTTTTCCTTTTGAAATTGTTGTCCTCTTTTCTCTTTTAAGTGAATAAAATAAGAAACAGAGTTTAAAGAACAATCAAATATGAGAATAATAAGGAAATTTTATAAAGAACCCGTAAACAATTTTCCATTAAATTTTATATCATAGTGTTTTTCAAATTGGAATAGGTACTCAAATATCATAGTGTATGAGGGTCCTAATGCCCCATCCACCAATAAAATTGTTTTGTCACATTTATGTGGAGATAAAAGAGGAGATGAAATAAACATCAGTATTGGCATGTGAGGGCTCACACTTAAGAGATAATTGTTAGAATATAATGGATGTGCTCGTTTTACCATTGACAATATCACTATTGTCACCCAACCATAGGCCGAAGCCACCCTCCGAGCACCTTAACCTTGACAGAGAATCATTCTGGAAGCAAACCCTAGGCTAGATAGCCAAACAAAGGGTAGTTCACCTTTCCCCAAAGATAGTGCATCAACAAGAGCTGATCAGATAGTCCAAACCCTAACCAAGAGATAGTCCAAGCCAAAACGTAATTGCTAGCTACAGCGGCTGCACCAACAACTCTCCTCAAACCTGCGCACAAAACTAGGCATTGCAATGCGCACAAGTGTTTCTCTGCAATTCTAAGATTGCCTGCTAGAATGAGATCTAGCCTCCTGTATTTATACTAATTCTGGCTAACTGTCTGGGCCGACTTCTCATTCTGGATATTTGTCTGTTCAGTATATTATTATTTCTTCTAGTCGAATTCTTCTCTTGGAGGCTAATAACCTAATATAAATTATCTTCTTGAGCCGAAAGTCTTCTAGTGTTATTAGCCAACTCATTAGGGTTTCTTCTTGCTTCCTGGAGTATTATATTCTCGTCAGGTTTACACGTGGAGGTAAATACCTCCCGCAGCTACCATAATATCAACACTCCCTCCTAGCTAGGGAGGTATTACAGGTAATGGTATTAAGCACAAAACATACCATTCACCCAATAGCATCAACATAGTCGTCTAGACTATCATCATCACCATCAATGTCATCAGCTACATCATCTCTCGAAACCATACTCCATCTGAGTAATCATACCACGGAGTGATACAAGAGTCGCTCTTTTGTCCTAGAAGAGTAGATGTTCTTAACCATTTTCCATTTGGGAAATATCTGTCCTTTAATCATTCATCTGGTTGATAATCATTTACCAAATTGTTGATAGTCTTCAAGGTAATCAGAACAAAATAGAACACAATTGTGTCTATCCATAGTAGTACATAACTACAATCCAGTGGTACACTACCACACCAAGTAGCAAACAAGTACTTGATCAGTAACGTATAGTCACAAACAGTGGAACACATCCACCACAGTAGTATACATCTACTGTCATACAATCTTCACAACAATCATCTGATATCAACCTGCACATAAACAATGTTATGATATAAATTGAATCATCTAGGCCAATATTTCACTCACATTTGTGAGATCTGAAATAATATCTTCCCTCAAAGTAGAACATCAACAATGTGTTATTTTCCTTATTCTTCTCAAACAAGGAAGAATGATTGTTCTGATTTCTGAACTTGGACCATTCCTCACCCTGGGCCATTCCTCCGACACTAAACAAAGTGTAACCTGAAGAGAATGAATCTTCCCTAAGGAATGCATGTCCCTGATTGTTGAGCCTGGACCATTCCCCACCTTGGGCCATTCCTCTGACACTAAGAAAAGTGCAACCTGGAGAGAATGAATACACCCTAAGGAATGACTGTCCAGACCATTTCTTCTGTTAACCACAAGAGGAAAATATTGTATTGTACCAACCTCCAAAACGAACCATTCCTCATGTTAACCACAATGAGAAATCGTTGTCTGGTGAGGCGAGCTAGTCTTCTTGAGTAACCCTCAAGAAGAGAGACTGCCCTATACCACTCCCCATGTTAACCACAATGGGAAGTCATTTTCTATGGTACATTAGCAATCTGGACCATTTCCCATGTTAACCACAATGGGAAATCGTTGTCCGTCAGAAATCTCAATCCACTTTCCGAACAAGAAAGAATCTGCTCATCCTGGACCATTCTTGGAACTGAAAAATGACTGTCCATCAATCAATAATACATCAGTGCTCCCTCCCAACCTAGGAGTCATCTCTTCCTTTTTCAATAAGGAAGTCGTCTCCATGAGCTCCATCTTGAGTATGCAAACTCTTTCATATTGGATAGAAGCTTTACCAAAATGTCTACTTATATGCTCATCTATGGATATATGTATTGGAGAACCACTTTCTCCTTTCTGAACTTCATCACAGATAATGTAATGCTTGATTTCAAATGTACTTTGGTCTCGAACATTGGTTTTCCTTGAAGGCTTCATGTAGCTCTGATCAATAGAGTATATCATTGTTGGAAAACTAAAACATATCCATGTGGCACTTCTTCTATCATCATGAGATATGATCTACTGAGTAATCATCTTGATACAATATCTATGTTATAGAAAATCTTCACCACGCTTATGTTGTGCACTGGAGGTTCTCCACCAATTTGTCTTCTTCTATCTGCATAGAAGGGTCTCTTTCTGGTATGCCTCAAAGTCTTGAGGTTGCTCTTCATACGCTCTTTATTCAATTTCTCTAGAGAACATTCTTTGCATTCATCTGATGTAGAAATCCAACTCATGGATGTTGCAGATGATATAATGACTCATGTAGAGATATGTCTGGTTTACTGAAAAAAGTAATCATCATAGTCTTCTCCCTCCATATGAGAGAACCTCTAGTTCTAGATCTCGCAATGCTTTCATTCATAAGTCTTTCATACACTGTTCTTCATCACGACTTTCAGTTCCTCTTCTTGATTTCTTTTATTGAGTTCATATCAGGCTGGAAATCTTGTGATTCTTAATACAATGATTGGTTGTTCTGGCTTCTCTTTCTTTCTTGGAATATTCATGTTCTTCCTGATGTTTTTCTTTAGCTCTTGGGTCCATGGAGTTTCTTATAGATTCCATGCCCTAAAGATTCCATTTATTTCCTTCATCATAGGTTCACAGATGTGGATGGGCAACCAGGGACACTTTAAGGCTTCTCTTCGAAGAAGACTTATTCTGAGGTTGAACTGGACACGTATTGTCTTTCATGGCTGCTACCATGGATATACACTTCACCATCTTCAATGGATCATAGGATTAGCTCCCTCTTAATCTTTTCTTCATGTATGAGTGCAGATAATTGACTCCCTCTGTCTAACAGAGTCCATTCTTCCGTCTACATCCTTATTGTCTACTGTAATATATAATTGGCTCTCTCTGTCTGACAAAGTCCGCGTTTTTGTCTTGTTGTCTTCTACAAAAACGTCATAAGTCTTTCTCCAATTTCCTCTTGATTGTTGACTTCTTTCTGTCTTTGCTTCTTCTAAGTCTCTTCATGATGGATTCAACTTATCTTGCAATATCTTTCACATGATTTGTTTGACATATTTCATCCTTTCATGTGTATTATCTAATGATATCCATCCTTATCTTGTTGTTCTTCCATAGGTATAGTTCTTCTTGGAACAAATTATCTTCCAAGAGATAGATATACAATATATGTACAGAGACGATGCAAACAATATATGTATAAGAAATAAGAAGAGTATTGTTACCTTTAGAAGAAGAAGTCTCTTTCATCCTGCTTAGTCTTCTTTGTAGGTTCCTTTTCTTAGGCAATTGATGCTTTGTGTTTCTCCTTCCTTTTCTTTAGCTCGGGACAATGATTCTTATAGTTACCATACTTTCAATAGTTGAAGCATTGTATTTCTGAAATATATTTCTCTTGATTTGTCTTATTCTTTGAACCAAACTTCCTTTTGTTCCTGAAGTTCTTGAATCTTGTTTTGAAGGCTTGATCATCATACTTCTTTTGGAGTTTCTCTTTTGCATTGATCCTTGATTCTTCTTGAGCACGGCAAGTCCAAAGTTCTTCAAATGTCGAATACTCCTTTCTTGTGTTCATGCTTGCGGCAAATGCAACCCATGTCTTGGGAAGACCATTGAGTACTATGTTTACCAACTCCTTCTCTGAGATGATATCTTCAATATCTTGTAGTTTATCTCTTAACTGAGATATTCTCACAAAGTATGATGTTATGCTATCGTCATCATTCATCTTCATGTCACGGAGCTCATTCTTCAGACTCATTACTTGTCCAATGTTTCTGACTGAGAAGAGGTTTGTTAGGGCATCGTACATCTTCTTTGATGAGTCAAGATGGGAGATGTAGGGTATCAAGTGGTCTTTGATAGAGTCCACTATGATACTCATGGTATTGATGTCACTGTCTTTGAACTTCTCCATAGCTACAATGTTTTGCGGTTCCTTCTCTTTTCCTTCTTCAAACTCTGGTTTCACGATCTTTCCTTTCATGATATCCAACACTTTATTCTTGGAAAGGATGAGGTGAATCCTTGTCTTCCACGCTCTGAAGTTAGAATCTCCATATAACTTGTTCTCTGACTTCATAGAATAATTCATGGTTGCTTTGACTTGGTCAAACCCTAGATTTGACCAAAAACTCAAACTTCACATCTTGGTTTGTTGAGAGTACCAGGAGATGCGGTAGGCTAGGGTGCACTAATCTATCTGAATATTAAGTCAATTCCTTCACTTAAGGTTCCTCAACGAGAGGATTAGGGTTTCTACAACTGCACCTGCCAGTAACCCCAGTGGCAGTGCTATGGTGACTGATCCTGTTAGAAACCCTAGCGGCAGTTCTTCAATGATCTTAACATCCTTACGACTATGTTTCCTTCTAGCGGTTAGACTGAGTGAAGGAGGTGTGGGACCATAACCTGTTAGAATATAATGGATGTGCTTGTTTTACCATTGACAATATCACTATTTTCACCCAACCATAGGCCGAAGCCACCCTCCGAGCACCTTAACCTTGACAGAGAATCATTCCGGAAGAAAACCCTAGACTAGATAGCCAAAAAAAGGGTAGCACACCTTTCCCCAAAGATATCGCATCAACAAGAGATAATCAGATAGTCCAAACCCTAACCAAGAGATATTCCAAGCCAAAACGTAATTGTTAGTTGCAGCAGCTGCACCGGAAGCTCTCCTCAAACTTGCGCACAAAACTAAGCACTGCAATGCGCACAAGTGTTGCTCTGTAATTCTGAGATTGCCTGCTATAATGAGAATTGGCCTCATGTATTTATACTAATTCTGGCTAACTACCTGGGCCGACTTCTCATTATGGGTATCTATTTGTTCAGTATATTATTATTTCTTCTAGCCGACTTCTTCTCTTTGAGGCTAATAACCTAATATAAATTATCTTCTTGAGCCGACAAGTCTTCTAGTGTTATTAGCCAACTCATTAGGGTTTCTTCTTGCTTCCCGGAGTATTCTATTCTCGTCAGGTTTACACGTGGAGGTAAATACCTCCCGCAGCTACCATAATATCAACAATGATTGGATAAGGAAGAGGATGTATCCCAAAGGAAGGAAAATTTGTTAGTGGTAGGGCCAATGAAGGATTGTGATATGTAAGGTGATCGAGTGTCATAACCTTTCCTTGATGAGGAAACACCATGAGATGAAAAACCATAGAGGTAATAACCTTCATAGCTTACATATAACTACATGGGATTGCATTAAAGTGTGTGGATTCACCTGAGACTATATCCAGTATCGATAGGGAGGCATCAAGAATCAAGGCAACCCCAAAGTTTGAAGCCACCATTTTGGTTAGATACATTGTATGCACTACATCTCTATCTCTTGTGTTCAATAACGTTAGAGGTGATTATATAAAAAAATTACCAAGGATGGTTGTAGATAATTTTTCATTATCCAAACCTTATCACAGATCACTTCTCACCATTGTACAATCATAGCAAATAAATCACTACCTACAAAGGTTCATCTTAGTCAATTGTATGAGAAACAAATTTCAATGTTGACTTTTTGGACAAAGTATAGAAGGGAAGGTAATTATCTTGACAAAGAAAATGGTAGGTACAAAACATTTAGTCCAAAGGGTTAACTCAATCAATTGTTGCCAATGTTGTTGGGCATTTGGCTAGTTCCATGTTGACAGAAGTTCAATTTAAATCTTCTTATGTGAGGTGCATAGTAAATGGCAATGATTTTACTAGGGATGCCATCCATATATGTGGAGAATTATCCCTTGGATTTCTTTGCTAGATTTTCGTTGGAAAAAGAAGGTACAAAAGATCTAAGAATGTAGTCACAAAATGGAGAAGGTCAATCATATGTTGATTGTATTTTCATGTGGAAATTATAGTTTTAGATTATTTGGTTTCAAATATGGATGTTGGACTTCAAGAGGACAAATGTATAATAAATTCAATGGCTATGCAAGAGTGTGAGTGAGTAGGAGAAGTATTGAGACCATTGATTATATATATATATATATATATATATATATATATATATATATATATAGTAGTTATACTACAATTTGATGCCCAATGTAATCTTACGCATGTATGTTTGATGTAAGAGCTTGCCAATAAGAATCATTGGAATTTACCAAATAGTGGCTTTGAAATTCAAAGTAATCTCCAATTGGGAGAGTATGAAAGGAGACTTACGATATTTTTCCTTGCATTATGTCTACAAATGGAAACTTATTTATGATGGTGGTTTATTGTGATCCTTATTGCGGTGATTGCAAACATCTGAAAAATTTTACAATAATTAAAAGAGTATTCATTTTAGCTGGTGCAAGAAATAATAGATACATTAATTCTATTATATGGAACAAAATAGATCATAACAATGGAAGCTTTCATTATTAGCAGACATGTTGCCAACATAAAGTTGGTTATCAAAAATGTTATACAAGGTATTTTACACTATATATATCTGGAAACAATTGTGTAGGGCTCCAAACAAGCCACACCTTACCTGAATCAGTAGCTACTAAAAACACAAAATTCATATATGTTCTCAACATTCAAATAGAAAAAACATGGGTCTTCCTATAGGTGTAAAAGCCTAGTATTATTTTCATGGATTACATTCTATTTAATAATTTCTGATTTAGAATGAAAAGTATATTGGCAATTCCTTGCATACTTATATAACGCATACTATAGCTAGCTTGGATAATCTCTAGTCTTTTGAGCACAAGAAATAATCCAAACAATACTTAGTCTAATTAACAATCATTGTAAAAGTGATGTCACTAACAAGAATGGAACTTAAGACTTGCATCTAAAAAAATCGTTACTTTGTTATTAGAGTACAAGCTATGTCTACATACAATATCAAATTACTGAATAAACAATATTTATCCACTACTATTAATAATGTTAACTAATACAAGATTTTTTAAATAATATTAAAAATTTAATTATTAATAAAATCACAATAAAATTTTATTAATTGATAACATATATTTTATAATTTATTATAATTAACATCCAAAATATAAGCTTTGAGATAGTGAAAAAAGTTCATATACCATATAGGAAAGAAAAAACAACTTTATTATTCTCTTGTGAATGTTCTTCACTATTGTATTTACATACTTCCTGGAGGATGATAACAACCATATTCAAATTGATTTCTCTCTTGTTGTGATTACCCTCTAAGATGATGAAGGACCAAGCAACTTTTAGAGCTTCGATCATCAAAGCTAGTTATATAGATCAAAACATCAAATGGTTTGAGAATGTCTCTTGCTTACTGCTTCTAATTTCAAAAATATAATTTAAACATACATTGATCTTCATCTTCGTTGATAAAAAATTATTAAAGATATTAGTTAAGAAAGGAAGTAATTTATATTAATATTGTTGAAATATTGAATCTTATTAATGCAATTAAGTTATATCTATTTTCATTGACCATTGAGCTAAATGTAAATCAGAAAAAAAGAATTGCTTACTCTCAAAATATATGTGATATTACATAGAATATATTAATCCCATATATAATAACCCCTTCAATGCTAAGGAAAATAACTACATGGTAGACTTGTTAAAATTATATTATAACAGAACATTGTTTCTATACAAAACATAAAATTTCACAGACAACAATCATTTTGCATTCATTCTAGTTGGATATCAAATCAATTTGTATGTCTCATTAGTTACTAAAAATAAGATAAAATGGTGCATTTTCATTGATAGGTAAAGCATGTGTACAATACTATTGAAATACTATTGAGTAGGATTAAAACAAAATTGTGCTAAATTATGACCACAATGAAAACAACATAAATCAATCAAGGTGTTTTCTTGCTTTGTTTAAAGAGGTTTTGAGCTTTCTTTCCAAGGAAAATACCTCGTGGAAAACCTTTCAAGTAATTTCTTGTGATCCATCGATGGTAAACGGGGTAAATGGTCAACCCATATTACAGAACCTAAACCTAAGGGGATCAAGAAAGTCAAACCCATGACCTCCCCAACTTTAGAGTGTAGATCTCTCTTCTGGCTCATAACCAATTGAGCTAACCCTCAAAGATCAAGAAGGTTTAAGTTTAAAAGTAAATCTATTATTATTTATCACCCACACTTTAGCATGGTTTTGAGGATCGATAATCATTGAAAGGATCTCACATGTAACAAAGCATTAGTGACAGTTCACAAAATAATCATTCAAACTGGAAAAAACCTTTGGGTTATTTTTCTTGGTGGATAATACCTATAAATCCGCTCCCCAAAAAGTGATCAAGTCCAACCAAATGTTGCCATTACATTAATAAATATAAAAGTGTTTTTTTTAAATAGCATTCAATTATCAATACTTGGATTATAATACAAAAGAATCTTGCACTAGATTAAAGTTTAATGTTGAGCATTTAAAAATGTTTGGGTGTGTTGCACACATGCACATACCATATGACAAAAGAAAGAAAATAGACCCAAAAAGGATTCAAGGTCGTTTTTTTTTATGATGTTAATGACACAAAAAGATATAGATTGTATGACCCCAAAAACAAAAAGATAGACATCAATAAAGATTTGATTTTTGATGAAAATAAACTAGTCAAGATGAATGGTAAGCCCATGGTGATCATGTTGGTGTGAATACATTCATACTAATTGAAGAATCCAATAGTGATGAATAAAAAGAACCTAAGAATGTTCAACAAAATGAATATCAATGAGAAGATGTAAATGTTGAAGAGTAGAGAGAGGACGACACATTGATTGAACAAGGATTGCCTCTAGTTTAAGTACAAGAAAATGAGGTTAAACAATGATGTTGCATGGTACATGAGCATCTTGAATGCCCTACTAAAATATTCTTTCTAAACGAGATAAAAACAAACCACTTGGAAGGTTCAGGGAAAAGATGACCCAATGGAAAAGAAAATCAACATGTGGACAACTCAAGAAGATGAGGGCGTCACTCTTGCTTCTTATTATATTTAGGGTTTTCATGCTTTATCCATTGTTGTAGAGCCTAATTATTTTCAACGACGTATAGTTGATAAGGAATGAAAAAAGATTATGGAGGACTACGTTTTTCTAATAAAATTGAGACATGGGAATTCGCTCCACTTGCATAGGGGAGAAATTCAATTGGTTGTAATGGGTTTATAAAATTAAACATAAGGTAAATGGTACCAAAGATAGGTACAATATAATTTGAATGTAAGTTTTAAACTTGTGAAGTAAAGCAATGCATACAAATTCTTAAGTAAAACAAAAATTAACCAATGGCTCATACACATAGTACATAAAGATTTACGTTGGAAACCCTTAACCGGGAGAAAACCAATGTTATGTGGTGTTACACCTATCAACTCTTCATTGTATTAATTTCACCATACACAATAAAATATGTACAATATTTTAGGTATTTCGCAGCTACCAAAACCCTAATCCCTTAATCTGGGGCTAATTCAGAAAAATCACTAAAAATAGAAAAAAATGGGGCATTGTTTCAGACTAGCGCTCAGAGTCGAATGATTCATGTAGCGAGGGGGAGCCAATCCTCCCCCCCTGCGACACCCCTCGGGAAACACCCAGTGCAGGCACACACAGCGTGCACTAAAAAGTGATTGGATCGTCGGACATTGTTGTCAAATCTGACACACCCCCCACACACACATGCAGAGAATATAACACATACCCAACATTCTCCCACTTGTTATTTTCTTATCATATAGGGTCCCACAGGATTACATAGTCAACAATCCAAGGAAGAAATGCCCATTGTTTCTATACACCACAATAACTTCGTAGTGCTCACATATTTTGTCAATGAATCTGCAACATTCTTCAAAGTGTCAACCTTCTCCGGCAACACCTTCTTGCCTTCAACCATGGATCTCAGAAAGTGGTATTGAACATCAATATTCTTTGTCTTTGAATGATAATATGGGTTATTTGTTAGGAATATTGCACTATGACTGTCACAATCTATTTTTGTTGCGTGTTGTACTTGTTATCGCACAGATTGTAGCTTGGGAAAATCCCAACCCAAGCCACAAAGGTTTGACAATTATGGGAGTATGTACCCACTGTCACCTTAGATAAACACTCCCCTCTCTTTAGTGATTATGAAATCACCACAAGGGGGGAATCTTGGGTGACCCTAAGGGGATTGAGATGGAAAGTGAAAATATATGAGAGGATTCCCCTAGAGGTCAAAGTTAGGAGATGGAGAGAGGCTTGATAAAGAGTCTTGATGGTTGGTGAATGATTTTCCAAGGTTGTCCACCTGCAAAATAGTGTTAGCCCTACCCAGAACAAGACAATAGATGATAAACAAAGCCTTTAACTAGTGGGGAATCAGCAAGAAACATTGTTGTCCCAAAATTGCAGCAGTATGGAAATATATTTTCTATGGTAAACAAATTATATTAGCTACAATTTATACTACCAAAACCTAGTGAAAGATGACAGAAACAAAGCTAGCAATGACTAGATAAATTCCCAATAGTTAGAGAAAGACTTTGGTAGCATTTAAGGGGTTGTTAATTAGTGTTATCATCAAGTGTTTTCACAGCCTTGTGGATGTAGAAAACTGTTGCTACAGCAGAAAATTCTAGCCACCAAAATAAACAAACAAACCACCCAAGAGATAGCATTCAATCAATGGAATAATTATGGCAGCTTGATAGTGACTTTTAGCGGTAGAAAGTGAACAATAAGTGAAGAGAAGATGATTTTGCAGAAGACCTAATGTCTGTAGCATTAAATGTATTACAACAATAAAATTTCTTGGCTAAATAAGACACCCCTAGGGCACAATTAAGCTTGAAGCATGAAGAATTGCTTCCAACAAGAACAATTGCAATATCTCAAAAATTCACGCATACAAATGCAAGAATATTATATCTCCAATGAAAATTAGACTAGTGCTTTATCAATTGGGTTAATGGAGTCTCTTGTGTGTGGGATAGGGTTTTTTACTTCTTTAAGGGTGTAATCCTTTTTACTCCGTAGAGAAAACAAAACCTAGCAAGTTAAATCTACAAGGGTGTAAGCCCTTTTACTCCTTGTAGCAACCTTTGCAAAATAGCTCTTTCAATGAAAATAAATATATATCTTGGTGGAGGGTGTAATCCCTTATACTCCAAATATTTTAGACAAATTAACCCTAAAATAAGAAGAAACAACACAATCTGCAGAGAATTCCTTACCAATTTCAAGAGATAACATGAAAAAAACTTCTTTACCAAGAATATTCCATCACAATTGCAAAGAGAGAAGCATCAAGAGATAGTGCCTTAACCTTCCTTCCAATAGACAATTAAATAGCATCCACAAAGCATCAAGAGAGAGATAGAGTGAATTTCCTAAGGAGGGCGAAAATTTCAGCCAAGAGTATGTAATTCTCAAGTGAGAGTTATGTTCAAATGAAATGAAAGTGACCTTTATTTATACAAGGTCACTTAAAACCAATTTTCCACTTTTCAAAACGTCAACAACAAATTAGAGATCCCGACCTTCTCTATTTTCCTTTTACAAATTTAAATTACAAAATTACATAAAATAGCCCTTTAGAAAGGGTGACTTATGCCCTAAAGGGTGATGTTAGGTCTCCAAGAGAGACGTTTTGCCTCTTGATGAAGATCATTGGGGCTCCAAAGGCCATGTACCTTGCCATAGAGTGCTCTAGTACATGCCATGTGTCTCTCTCTCCATAAAACCATGTTGCATCACCATCAAACCATGAAACCCCATCAAAACCCTAGCCTCCATGTGACATCAAGGGTATAGAAGGTGACATTTTGGGTCTCCAAAGGCCAACATTGAGGTGCAAGGGGCCACTATGTGATCATATCATGGTTTCAAAGTGCCTCCAAAGGAAACATTCACCCTCTCAAGTGTCTAATGAGAGGGTGTGCATCATCCAACCTGTGGGCTTCATGCGCCTATGATGATCCAAGCAACCTTGTGTCTCCATGAACAAGCTTTCACCTAGCAAGGCCTTGAAAAGACAAACAAGTACGCCCTCCAAGGGTCCACAAGTCACAAGTATCATGCCAAGTAAGCTATATTTATTAAAATAACCACCCAAACATGTGCATCATATCGCCCCTTTTCAAAATAAACAAATGCTCAAATACCTTATACAACTTGCCAAATTTAGGTATGGGAGGGTTGTCGCGACACCCTATTGGGTAGATCATTCCCCAAGTCAAGGAGTTTTTCCCAAGAATACCCTCTCTAAGTAATGTAGAAGAGTATGAGGTGGATGGGAGTGTGACTTTTTGGAATGGTGTTGTCTTGACATACAAGGGCTCATATTGTCTCATTTATGGGTGCCTTTGTAGAGGGTGTGTTGCATCCTCATTTTCAATGCAACATTTTTCCAAGCCCTTTTATTTTCCATTAATTGATTAAGGTCCAAAAATTGAGTACTGTATTCAAGGGAAAGTAAAGAGTATTGCAATGCCACTTGATTTTAGAACACATTAAGTGCCATGTGCAAGGGAAGTAAAAGACACCGCAATTTATTCCCTCAACAAGCGGGACATTTAGTTATGTGTTTTATTTTACAGGTCCTTGAATTTTGTGGAGAAGCATTCCATTTCTCTCAGGACCATTATAGAGAGCATATAAAGGATTAATTTTTTGGCTCTTACCTTTTTCCAACTACAAGCCTATGGGCCTTTAGTCCCTTCTTCCCATGAAATGAGCTACAAACCCTTCTTGGGTCAATATGCCTGAAAACCCAAAAGATGAGGAAACGAAAGGGAAGAAGTGTGAAAAATGATAAGTATGTGCAGGAATGGTATGATGATCCTTCAAGGAGACCCCTAGTAACAATATTTTTCCTGAGGGTGACCCACTTACTAAGACAACATGTCAACCACCAAGGTGAAATGAGACAAAAGGCATAATTTCCAAGAAAACATTTTCAAAATCAAGAAAGGACCCTTTGCAAGATGCTCAAATGTTATTTTTATTAAAATGGCACTTACCAAGATACCAAACTTGTTACCTCATGAAGCAAGACCTGCTATCCTCTGTGGGTCGAGATGGTGTGGTGGATGTTGTTGTCATCAATAAAATAGTGATGAATGGTAAGTGGAGACGCTTTGTCTGCTCATTCATCTCTCGTCACTCCATGTATACAACCTACGGGCCTTGAGACATCATCTCCTTATTTATCCCTAGGAATGGGGGGATAACAATACCAACCCAATACCTAAACACAATCTTTGTAAAAATACTATTTCCTTGTAGGCATAAGTGGCTACCATGTTTTCAACTTATGTAGTTGAGAGTGTCACTGCATCCTCTATTTTCCTCATCCAACTGATTTCTCCTCCAAATAGGTTAAACGCACACCCTCTTGTAGATATTATGTGATTCAGATCTCCAACCAAGTCTGCATCAACAAACCCATGTATGTCCAATGTTCTGTCCAATCTTGGTCTTTATTGGTATCACAATCCATAACTAAAAGTGCCATGCAAATACCTAAAAACCCTTTTTATTGTTGTCCAATGCTCATTTCCTGGTTTTGATCATCTCATCAAAGTACCTCCCCATGTGCTTGATTATATAAAACAACAAAGATAAGTCAAGCATGTAATGATCATGAGCATAAATAGATATATAATCAATAGTGAAATGAAACTCATGGAGATGGGTGGGAAGGAGGAAATATCGCTGGAAAGAATATCCACAACTTTGATCATCCAAGGAATCTTGCCTGAAGTGATAGCCACAAGCTCGATCAACCCATCTCTGAAGAGGACTATCGTATATAGACGAAGGTTTATCTTCATTCAAGCACAAAGATCCATCGCTTGTCAAAGACTGAGAGGAGAAAAGAGAGCGAAAGAAGAGTGCATGGGATCCCGGAGAAGATGATAAGAGGTAAGGGATAACTTCATGTCTAGAGAGAAACTCCTCCCTCGAACTTAGTAAATTTTGCTTCTTTATCTGTGAGTCCCCACCAAAACTATCAATATGAAAGTACTTATGTTTGGTAGTGTGGACCTTGAAGTGCCCTGGGTTGGCCACGACCTGGTTTCTATCAAAGTATGATGGCTGAAAATCCTCACAAAACAAATATTCATCACAACTCCCAAGGGGTGGCAGGAAATCATCCTAAAAATGTTGTGTTGGGTCATCCTCGAATGGATGGAACAAATCCAAAATCATATCATTATCAAGACGCAAAATATATGAATCATACATGCATGAAGAACGGTACTTTGAAGATGACACTTCAACCCCCTCTGCCTGAGGGAAACCCTCAATGTCATAAATGGGATCTCTGTCAATAATGAAGCAACCCATATCCCATCTAAGTCTCCTAACATATATTAAATCATCAATGTGGTTGCCAACTATATCTGAGGATTGTTCCATGAATTCATCTGCATCATAGGAGCTTATTACTTCTTCACTATACTAGAGAGATTCATTGTCTTCAAAAGGGAAAACAGATAACAATGTCTCGTTCAGGCCTTCTATAAGAGAAACTTCATCGAGATCCTTTTGGCAGTTTTCTTCATTTCCACGGTCACGGAACAAATCTTTAAAGTTTTCAAAAGGATTATAACTCATCATGTTTTCTTCTTGATGTGCAAGAGAAGCATAGGTTTGGATTTCCTCATTAAGTGGAAGGGCAGATACTTCATCTTCATCATATATCTCATTCGGATCTTCTTCAAGATTTTCTTCATCCTCATCTATAGGAAAACCTTCTCTACAAAGAACGTCTTTGAGCTCCTGGATTATCTTGCAAATTCTGGGTAGTTGGCCGATAGTGCTTGAGAAATTATCTAATGAGATTGGTAGAAGAAGGGATGATCTTCGGGTTACATGAGTGTGCAAGTAATTTTCTTTGACATGATTCCAGTGAAGATACAAAAATGTCTGTTAACACATCCTCATGTAGCACATCTAGGCTTGAAGCATACTTCATATAATTGATGACATGGGTCACTACTAGAGATGAATCACCATCAAATCTAAGGCAACCTGCCCTCCACTCTGGGGAGCAATGATTTGGATATCCAGAGATATCTTGAACATCAAAGGATGGGCAAAACTTACGGAAATCCCATGGTAATTCACGTGAGGCCATTGTTCCATTAGTTAGGGTAATTCCTCAATGGAGTCACCAGATGAGCTCAAGTCTCATCAAAGGATGGAAAAGGGAAAAAGGGGAAAAGTGGGTTCTTGGGAAGGTGGAGTCGCCATATGAGATTCAAAAATAGCTCATAAAAAACGTGAAAAGGGAATGTCCCTTGGGTGGAGTCATAAGGAAATCCAGGGAAAATTCTTTGGGATAGTTTCCCAAAGTGTCATTAGGGTTTGGAAGAGGATTCAAAATGCTCCCTGGCAACGACGGAAAAATGCTATCGCACAAGTTGTAGGTTAGGAAAATCCCGACCCAACCACCAATTGGAGACAACTCAGAGAACATCTACCCATTTTCACCATAGGCACGTGTTCCTGTCACTTTAGATGTGAGGTAGTCACCTCAAGGGGGGAATCCCAGTGACCCTAGGGGGGATTGAGATGGAAAAAGTGATGTATGAATGGATTCCCCTAGAGTTCTAGTTTCTAGATGGAAAAGGGAAATTGGAAATGAGTCTTGAGGGTTGCTTAAGGTTTCCAATGCTTTGAGCGACCTGTTGAAAGAGAATACCTACCCGAGACACAAGGAAAATCAAGTATACAATGCAATATGTTAGGTGTACAAGCAATTTAATCTTGTTGTCCCTAATTGCATCAAAAATCCATGATATATATAAGCATGTAAAATATAATAGAGGATGCAAAATAAGTGCTAAAATTCTAGTTGAATAAGCAAGAGACACACTAGTAAAACTAGTTCAACTCATGAATGAAAGAGAAAGACTTTAGCATAAAAGCAAGGCTGCAACAAAAATCTTACTGTAGTGATATTTATCAGCCTTATGGATTTAGAAAACCAAGCCTTATAACAGAAAAATAATCCAATGAAAATCACCCCAAACTAGCCTAAAAAGTGTGCTAGGGTTAGTAGTTTGTTAGCGCAAAGTTATAGCCAATTTCTAGGGTTACTTTAGCAGTTATCTAGGGTTAGAGGGTTAGCTTTTTGCAGCCCTAATGGTTGTAGGTTGGTTTTATTACAGCAACCATTTTTAGTGAGTGAAAGAGGAAACCTCAATTAGGCAAGATAGCCTAGGGCTCAAAGAACAATATCCAAGTGAAAGAACTTCAAAACTTCAAATTTTCACGTTTACCAATGCAATGTTTTATTTCTCCAATGCAACGACTAGTGCCTTTGATTAATGGGTTGATGGGGTCAAAAGTAAATATCTAGAACTACTACCTCCTTGGGGGTATAAATCCTCTTATTCCCCAAGGCAAGTAACCTAGCTAGGGTGTAAACTAAGGGGTGTATATCCTTATACTTCCTTAGCAAACCATTGCAAACAATAATTATATGCTGAAAATTATGGTGGAGCTAAAGTAGGGGTGTATGCACTTATACTCCCTACCTAGCCTTAGAAAAAATCAACCTTGAGCTTGAATTAAAAATGAGAGCAACAAGTAAAATTCCTTACCAATCCAAATAGCAACAAGATAAACCATAAAATGCCAAGATAAACCACCACAATAGCTAGAAAATATCTCCAAGAGCTAGTGCATCATCATCATGTACCCCATAACCAAAGAAAGCACCATAACATAGAATAAGAGAACAAAAACCTTGAAGGTAGTTGTAACACC
>ML789308.1:220491-237374 GCA_009831015.1 Picea engelmannii
CAGGAGAAGTCGCGAAATCCCGAAATACGACGGTCCCATAGTTATAGCATGCCAGTGGAGGACAGGTGTCACTCCATGCCATCATAGGGAGTGGGGTCCATAGACGCCAAAGCAAGGGACAGGTGTCGGAAGGCCAAGCTGGGTCGTGAGTCAACGCCAAGTGGCATCGGGGATCGGAGGTTCGGAATTTACGAAGGCCTGTGCATCGCGGCATCATAAACCCCGAAACCTCGATGGGTAGCTATAAGGCTGCGGACATATGGTAGCAGGTCCTGTGTATTCGGGATCTGAACCAAGAGAGCTAATGCATAGGGGAGCACGTCGGAATTCGGGGAAACGCGAGTCTTGAGGGTGAATGAATCTTGACACTAGAAACCCTGAATTCCCGATATAGAACCGGGGATTGGTATTTCGCTAATGCGAGTTTAGGGAGATTGTTCATGTATGGGAGATTAATTCCCAAAAAATTTAAAATATGATAGTGGGTGTGTTACAGTAGTGAAAATTCCAATCCTTAGCTCTTCACAATGGGAGAGTTATATTCAAAATGAGATTTCATGATCTCTATTTATAAAAAATGTCTATCACATAGTTTGTCCACTTAGCAAGGGTAAAACATAAGATAAGGGGTCTACAACCCTTATCTTACCCCTTGCATCAAAATAATATTAAACAATTCATCTTAAAATTCACTTTTACACAAAAGAAACCCTAGAACAAGGTGATGTCACCCCTTTAGGGGAAGTTTTGGCACTAGAGCAAGTCGTTGGAGAAGATGTGGAAGTCATTGGGGCTCTTTGAGCCTCCTCATAATGTGTTAACCATTCTCCATGCCTCATACAGTGAAAATATGCCAAGTGTCAATGTGAAATCACTCCATTACCATCAAACCCCCTCATGCATGATGTCAACCCTCAAAATATGATGGTTTACCTCTCCTAGGAAAATTGTTTGGGTGTTAGGCATTGGATAATATCTTCCATGATGTCAAGTAAGCCTCCAAAGTAATCTCTCTATGATCCGGTGTGCGGGCCTACCACATCCAACCTGTGGGCTCCTTGCCCCGTGGAAGCCCAAGCTAGGCTTGTTCTCCCAAAAATAGCCACCAAGCAAGGTCCTGCAAAACAAAAGGGTACGCCCTCCAAAAATCTCAAGTCAAATTTATCATGACAAGTATAAACCATGTATAATAAGCAAGGAACCTAAACATGTGCATCAAAACTACCTCATCAAATTAAACAAATGATCAAAACCCTATACAATTGACCAAGTTTAAGTATAGGAGGGGTGTCATAAAGATCCTATTGGGTAGACCAAGACTCCCAAGTATGGGATGCTTCCAAGGATGGCCTTTCAAGATTATGAAATGGATGATGAGGTGGAAGGGGTTTAGACTTCATAGGTTGTTGAGTTTCATGACATACAAGGCCTCGTATTATCTCATTCATGGGTGCCTTTGTAGAGGGTGTGCGGCACCTTCGTTTGCAAATGCATTTTTTCCAATCCCATCTTCTTTCCATTCATTATTTCTTTCATGTTTTAAGGAATGCATTGGAGGCCACTGTCCTGGCGTGGTGTCCAGATAATGACAGTGTCATTCAAAAATACCTCGCTAAAATGAGAAGGTTGGATCATGATGAGACCCCCTTTCTCCCAGTTGTGCAACTATGAGCCACTACCCTAGCTTCATGACCAGGTGATGGTAATTCCATACCGCTAAATACCCATGATCATGATAGGTCAGATCGTGATGAGACCTATCCTCCAACTAACCCCCTAAGCATTCATTGTCATTTATTCTTGTAGGTCCCCCTTTTCTTACAGAGAAGTGTTTCATTGCTTTATTTGGGATCCCTAGGAGACGCATCTGGAAAGTTAATACCTAGGCTTTTATCTTTCTAGCCAACAACAATACCTCTGGGCCTTCAGTCCCTTCTTCCCATGAAATGAGGTACATGCCCTTCTTGGGTCACTAAATTCAAAGGGCCTAGAAGAGGACAATATGATGAGAATGTAATGAGCGTAAAATGGTATGTATGGTTGGGAATGGTACAATAACCCCTCAAGGGACACCAGTCACAAACCTTCCCCAAAGGTTGGCCACTTAATAGGAAATCTATGACACTCACCAAGGTGAAACAGGGTCAAAGGCATAATGTCCAAGCAGACGTTCTATAATCAAAAGTAGCTTAAATACAACATGTTCAAATGCCTTGAATATTAGGGTGCTTACTTGCCACAATACCTAACTTGTACCGCATGGATCGAGACCCTTTTCCTTCGAGAATCTAGTTGGTTTGGTGGATGCACTGACAATGGATCAAATGTTGTGACGGAGCAGGATTTTGTATGTGCAAGTGGACACTAGTTGTCATGTAGTCTCTCAGCACTCCATATATGCAACCTGAGGGCCTTGAGACATGATCTCCTTAGTTATCCCACAAAACGGGGATAACATTTGGCTCCTACTTTTGGACATGTGCTCACCGTAGAGTGCATGAGAACTGCAGCATCTCCTGGTAGACCAAGACCCTCAAGTAGGGGATGCTCCCAAGGATGGCCTTTCAAGGTCATGAAATGGATGATGAGGTGGAAGGAGTTTATACTTCATAGGTTGTTGAATTTTGTGACATACAAGGGCTCATATTATCTCATTCATGGGTGCCTTTGTAGAGGGTGTGTGGCACCTCTATTTGCAAATGCATTTTTTCCAAGCCCATTTTCTTGTCATTCTTTATTTCTTTCATGTTTTAAGGAATGCATTGGAGGCCATTGTCCTAGTGTGGTGTCCAAATAATGACAATGTCATTCACAATTAACTCACAGAAATGAGAAGGTTGGCTCATGATGAGACCGCATTTCTCCCAGTTGTACAACTAAAAGCCACTACCTTGGCTTGGTGACCAGATCATGGAAATGTCATACCGCTAAATACCCATGATCACGATAGGTTGGTTTGTGATGAGACCTCCTATCCTCCAACTAACCCCCTAAGCATTCATTATCATGTATTCTTGTAGGTCCCCCTTTTCTTATAGAGAAGTGTTTCATTGTTTTCTCAGGGATCCCTAGACGAAGCATCTGGAAGTTTAATATCTAGCATTTTATCTTTTTAGCCATCAACAATCCCTTTGGGCCTTCAGCCCCTTCTTCCCATGAAATGAGGTACATGCCCTTCTTGGGTCACTAAAGTCAAAGGGCCTAGTAGAGGGAAATATGATGGGAATGTAATGAGTGGAAAATGGTATGTATGGTTGGGAATGGTACGATAACCCCTCAAGGGACCCCTAGTCACAAACCTTCCCCAAAGGTTGGCCACTTACTAGGAAATCTATGACACTCACCAAGGTGAAACAAGGTCAAAGGCATAATGTCCAAGTAGGCGTTCTATAATCAAAAGTAGCTTAAATACAACATGCTCAAATGCCTTAAATATTAAGGTGATTACCTGCCACAATACTTGACTTCTATCGCATGGAGCAAGACCCTTCTGCCTTCCAAAAGTTAGATGTTGTGGTGGATGTGTTGAAAATGGATCAAATGTGGTGACGGAGCGGGCGTTTGTATGTGCAAGTGGACATTGTTGGTCATGTAGTCTCTCAGCACTCCATATCTGCAACCTAAGGGCCTCGAGACATGATCTCCTTGGTTATCCCACAAAATGGGGATAACAAGTTTCTCACTCTTTTCATAACTATGATAGCTGACCAAATATCTGAAAGGATTTTTCGTTTATTTGGAATTTAATTCATAGTGTTATGTATATCATGGCATGTGCAAGACCATATACAGTGTTTTATATTATAAACATAATGAATTTAATTATAATCCATGAATTTTTTTTTGTATCAACAAGGACAATTGGGATTAGCACAACACTGGTTGGAGAGTGAGTGTTTGGAATAATGTAGACTTGAGTTCAAGAATATTTCTGACATAGGGGAGCAAACTAGTTTTAGTATTGTAATAGGTATTATGAGACTGTGTTCTGGTTTTTTAACCTCAACAGTTTTGATCCTGCCCTAGGATCATCTTCAGGAGTGAGCAACTAGATATTTCTTAACATTGGTTGTATGTACTGATTTTCAAATATTGCAAGCAACATGGAATTAATTTCCAAATGAAATTGATTACACGTAACTCCATGTAACTTTTCACTCATGTACAAAATTATTATTTTATGGGAAAAAAAAAAGGTGAAGTGTAAACCTTTTGCAATTAAGATGTTGAAATTAAGGGTGCAATCTTCACTTTGGGCCATGCTGGAATCATATTGTATCATTATTCCATTTGTAATTATGGTAAGACCAAATTTGGACATGTCAGCTCGTAACCCCTATTGGGGAAAACACACAACCCCTTGAGTTGTGTATATATACACCAACTCTCCTTTGTGTTATTCCCTGAAGTGATTCATTCATCCATTGATAAAGTGTTTAGCCTATGGGCATCATAAGTATTGATCTCTCTTCTACTCCATCCATTGATAAAGTGTTTAGCATATGGGAACCAGCAGTATTGATCTCTCTTCTGCTTGGGCTCTTTTATCTTTAGCTTGTTCTTGTACTTGAATATTGTTTCTCTTTCTATCCCACTTGTGATTGGTTATTATTGTGGAATTTGGGTTTGTTCTTTGTTTTGTTCAATTCTCTTACTATCACTTGTGAATCTCAACATGGTATCAAAGCAAGGATGAACCTTACTCAATTCAGCGGCTGATCCAAAGACTTTTCGTTAGTCATGTTGCTCAATGTTTTTTTGTGATTGCAGAACTAGGGTTTTCTTCGATCATCTTTCTCTTCCTCGAATTTAAACCCTCCTTCAAAGCCATCGACTCGCTACTATACTTCAGTTGGGTACAATAAAGTTTTTTAGGGATATTGTTGTATATGACCCTTCCACTAACAAATTACCTAAATGTCAAGATGTTATCTTTGTTGAAGTCCCTACTCACAATCCGCAAAGATCTTCTCTGCTACTTATAGATGATTTTCCTATTGATGATTCTCAGCTTGTTTTGGAGAATCATTGTCCTTCACTTTCCAACATTGATTCCCTCTTATTCCTATAAGTGGTTCCTCAAGCACTCAACCAATTGTCACTAATCCAAAGGATGTGGTTGATGAGGACCCTACCTATGACTCATCTATACAAGGTGACTCCTAGCATTCCTCTTCCTATTGATGGGCACTTTCAATGACACAAATGACAACTTCTTGACTAATCCATCTAATCCAACCTCTTCAACTAGGTTACAGTGTATGCCCAAGTGGACCATATCCACACTTCTAGACAAAGTTGAGTTTCTTTTTGACTCGTCAGATTGCCATCTAAAGCACTATTGAAAAAGCCTGCGATTTTTCGTGACTTTTTTCAACCGATGAAAAATCGACTAGAAAAATTCGTGATTTTTTTTAATTTGAATAACTCATGACTTTTTCATAAACGCCGTGACTTATTCATGAAAGATGTTGGCTAGTAAGTGGAAATCATGGGGATAAAGTAGATTTTTTGAGTTTTGTTTTTCATTTGTGTTTGTCATTGTTGGAGAAGGAAGAAGAGCTTGACTCGGTCGAGTAGGTACTAGACACCACCAACATGCAAGAAAAAAAAAATTAAAGGGTTTGACCCAAAACGCTGGCAATTTCCTGTATCTTTCATTTTTATCCTTTATCTTACATTTATAACGTTACCATTAATTGTTTCAGGATGTTTGAGAGTGGTTCCAACCTCATCAGACTTGATATGGAAAAAGTAGAATTTCATCACATTCAAAGTCCAACAGAGTTAACAGTTTTTTAGGATTTCAGGATTGGTAGGATTGCAACATTTTTATTGGATTCTATCACGTATGAGGGTATGAGATTGACATTTAATCAAGAGCACAAAGCCCTTTATGTACCTCGATGTTGGTGGTATTGATTGTTGAACTCCTCTAACGTGACCTTAGCAAAAATGTACCTTTCACTCAAACCAAAATCATTGATTAGGCATGTTAAGTTTTTTCTACCATATTATAAGGCTTCGATTAGGTAATTTCATCAAAATTGGGAGGTGTTCACTAATGTCTCTAGAAGATCAAAGTAGAGGCAAAGATTGATACTAATGATGAGGATCTGAATATAAGCGATGGTGGAATATTGTTTGTCATTTATGTTTGTCATTTAAATGTTCTTGCTCATTTATTCATAATGTTTACTTTCAAAGTTTCAATATTTTTTTGGAATCATGGTTTGGAATTTTTAAAATATAATTTTTAGTAAAGCAAGTCATTGAAATAAGATCAATCTGAGTTCGAGTCCGAGTCCGAGTTGGTCATCGACCAATTTCGAGGTCGAGTCCAAGCTTTAAAACATTGCATTGTACATCTACCTCTTGATGATGAGATAAGTTTATATATGTGATGTCATTTTGTATTGATTCTCCACTTTTGAGTCCTTGATTGGACAACTATCAGGGTTCAGGATTTGGTATCGACTTTGATGTATCTATCATATTTTATTTGGCATCCACTACATCATATATATCAGTGCTTTCTCCATATTTATGTGTCAATGTGTTTATATGATGTTGTTGCTTTATATGTTTAAAATTTTGAAAAAAATGAATATAGTTAGTATTTTATAATGTTTTTCGTGGTTTTCTGATTTTTTTCTGAAACGATGTTTTCCGGAACCTCACCGACTTTTTGTCGATGCCGACTTTTTCAACAATGATCTAAAGTTACCTCCACCATGAGCTCTCTCTCCATAGTGAACGATACGTTGTTGAGTTGAAGCTTCATCTACCTCTATCACTCTAGGGAACGAACTTCAGTACCTACAACCTCGATGGATTCGAGTGGGAACAATAAACCATTCATCAAGGATGATGTGTAATAGTTCTTTGTGTGGCCCTTGTTTAGTATTTAGAGATCTTGTGATGTAATGTCTTCTCTCCATGGTCATGTTCAAAGTAAGGGGGGTGTTGAAATTATGAATGTATTATGGCTAAAGAAAAACTTGTATTATTCACATTGTATTATTATGACCATTGTATTATTGGATTGGCCATGGCCAGCCCATATTGTATTATTATGAAATTTATAATTATGGCTAAAGATAAACTTGTACCCGGGGACTCATAACCCCTCTTGGAGAAAGCACCCTACCCCTTGAGTTGTGTATATATATATACCAACTCTCCTTTGTATTATTCACTCCAAGTTATTTGTTCATCCATTGATAAAGTGATTAGCCTACAGGCATTGTAAGTATTGTGCTCTCTTGTGCTTGGATGCTTTTCAACCTACACTCTACCTCTATCACTCTAGGGAACGAACTTTAATACCTACAACCCCGATGGATTCGAGAGGGAACAATAAGCCATTCATCAGGGATGATGGATGATGTGTAATAGTTATTTGTGTGGCCCTTGTTTAGTATTAAGAGATCTTGTGATGTAATGTCTTATCTCCATGGTCATGTTCAAAGTAAGGGGGGTGTTGAAATTATGAATGTATTATGGCTAAAGATAAACTTGTATTATTCACATTGTATTATTGGGTTGGCCATGGCCAACCCATATTTTATTATTATGACATTTATAATTATGGCTAAAGATAAACTTGTACCCAGGGACTCATAACCCCTCTTGGAGAAAGCACACTACCCCTTGAGTTGTATATATATATATATATATATATATATATCAACTCTCCTTTGTATTATTCACTCCAAGTTATTTGTTCATCCATTGATAAAGTGATTAGCCTACAGGCATTGTAAGTATTGTGCTCTCTTGTGTATTGGCTATTGTTTCTCTTTCTTGTGCACTTGTGTTTTCTCTCTCTACCACACTTGTGCATGGTTATTACTACAGAATTTGGATTTGTTCTTGGTTCCATTCAATTCTCTTGCTATCACTTGTGAATCTCAACAGAACTCTCCCTTGTGTCTCAACTTGTGTTCTCTCTCAGTCAGGTTAGTGTGTGAACCACTGAAATATTTCTGTTTTATGGAACAATTTATCACAACTTAGGCAAACTATCCCTGATACCAAATAACTGGGCAATGACGAAAAGGCTATTGCTATATGATTTATGGTTGCAATTGCAGATTACTTGAAGCGAAAATGTAAGCCAGGACCTCAGAGGATACTATCCTAACACTAATATATAATCACTAATTAAGTTCCTTTAACCTCAGGACATAAGGTTTGCCTTTATCATTTTAAATATGACACGTGTATAATAAAAGAAACAAGCATTCAGGGAAACAGAACTTCAGGCACATCCCTGCAAAATATACTCATTTTGATAATGTTGACAGTTGAATGACTACTGAAATCTCCTTTGATACAGCATATGTGCCAGATAATTCACATTATTCCCTTACCTGTAAAATTAATCCAGCAGGTGGTTGCAATCACAACATGAGAATAAAGGCTAAGCATCATGAAGCATGGCAAACAGCTTTTTTCCTCTACAATACATTCTTCAATTGTCAGGAATAAAGTCAACTTCAATCTAAATTTAGTCCCTAGTTTACTTCAATAATAAATTTACAGGTCACAATTCAAGAATACTATTATTGACTAAAACAAACCTTCATAGCCTGAAGTGCAGATCAGCACTCCAAATCCTAAGAAGTTAATAATACAAATTTAATTACATCTCAGATCTTTCCACCAAGCATATGCCTGGATAAAATTACAATAGTTCAAAATTTGTCTAATTTATACGAAATCTGTAAAATGAATCCGAAGCAGGTTTTCCTTCAACTAAATATATGGAAAATGGAATGTGCATAGAGTTTCCAAATACATTGGCTATCTTGCATGGTTTCCATAACCTTTGAAGTGATAAGAGAGACTTATCTAACAAATTACTGTACATGACAGAGCAGCTTGAAGCAATAAAAGGACACAGTTCTGCATTTTTCTCAGGATAAAGAATTTGCAACCAACAGCTTGAAGCAATAAAAGACAGACAGTACTGCATTCCTCTCAATAAAAAGAATTTGCAACCAATATTTCATGCTGGTCTTCGCAATTTGACTTTTAATGGAATTTCCTTGTAAGAAGCAACAACCTCTGCTGCTTTTCGAGTTGGCCTTCCAGTCAATGATCTCCTTGACAGTTGACTTGCCTCTAAAGCCACATTCAGAGATGAACCTGGAGGAGCAAGATTTTCTTGTCCTTCAAGTTCATGCTCTTCCATCTTAACCCTTGTTGCCTTGCCTATGACAGCTGATATATTCATGGAAGAAAACAAAGAATTTTCAAGAGCTCGACATGAATCTGCCGAAGCAGAGATATCTTGAAATTTCCCGGAAGTTGAAAGATCTTGAACTGTGGGCTCAGATCGAAGAAAAGAAGTAACATCCAGCACCTCATCCTCAGAGACTTTTTCCAGAGTCTCAAGAACATCATTAGAAACACCACCGACACCATTTTCAGATGAAATTTGAGCTGACGCATGACTTTGTTCTTGCTGCCTGAGTTTTTTACGCAGTGAAGGTTCTTTGTAGCTAAGTTTGGCTGACCGCCGCCTCAAACATATTCTGCTTAGGACATAAACAATTAGGACCCATATTCAAACTATTAGAGCAGCCCAGGGAATTTAGAAATTGTTAAAATGTAAGAAAACGGTATTTGGAACAACCTCTTATCACTTGAATTTTCTTCATTTGTAGCCCCATCTGGTTTTAACGAGCCATTAACCCTGTTCAACAATTTGCCTGTCATAACATTTTTTTTATCATTAGATGGTCCTTCAGATAATATAGCTGATAAAACAAATTTTGCAGAGAGGATGTACCAGATTTGCAGGTAGACATATCACTATTCTCACTAAAAGAGCTAATCTTTGATTGCAATACTTGTGCATCTTGTCTTTTGCCAGAATCCTACAACACAATAGCCAAGACAAAAAGAAAGACATAAGACAGGAATATAGATTTCACTTGATCAAACATAATAAAACATAACTATGTCGAACATACCTTGTGCTCGCATTCTTGCATGCCTTCCAGTTGCCGTGACATGCCATTGACCTTATGCTGAAATGAAAAATAATGGTTCAGAGAATATGTTGCTGTAAATTTGCAAGTAACAATAAATCTTAAAATCAAGTACTCACCTCCAGCTCTGCTATTTTAGCTTTATACATGGCAGACATCTGCTTGTATTCATGCTGAAGCAGCTTTAACTGTCCAAAATAAATAAGTACTGTCATTTGCGCATTCTGAAGAACATCACAATTTACTTTTCATCTATGAGATTTGAGGTATTGGATAGTTAGCATTAAAACCTAACCATATCAGAAGGTGTTGGTGCCAAATAATTAACTGTTATATTTTGTCATGTAGTCTGTTTTGTCCTATAGTGAGTTATACATATTATCATAGACTAACTAATACCTGTTGATGGTGTGTTTTCTCTGTGAGTGATTGTCATATAAGTCACATGGTTATCATTTATGGTGATGCATAGTTGCACCAGGGACACATCCCCAGCCCTTGGGAATGCTCCCCCTGAGCATTTATGTTCCCGATGGACGGGAAAACATCCACAAAGCAGAACTGGGGTCACCTCTCCAATCCCAGAAATGTTCAGAGGGTGTCCCCAAAGTCCCCAGGGCAGTCTGGTGATGCATCGGCCCCAATCCAAACCAGCACCATACAGGCCTTTGAGAAAATAAAATAAACTACACTAAGGCACTAAAGGAAAACTAAAATTTAAATAAGACACTGGCACAATAACCCGAAAACTAAACCATTAACTTAGCATATCCTGACTCACTAGCATTTACGGTATTGTTTCTCTTTTTTTATTTTCTTTATATTGACTACCAATGCTGTTCTGTACACAAAATCAGAACATCAGGCTTATGGGCACTGGGAAGCCTTAAGAGTGGTATTCTGTTATGGACCAAATAGAAAATAGCCAAAAAAGCATAAAAAAGGCTCAATTCAGTAACACAGCATGCCATGCCTAAATTAAGTGAAAGAGTGAATGAATAAGAAGCCTCTTTGAGGGGCCAACCTCCTATTACAATATATCAAATGCACAAGAGAAGATGATCATTCAAATGAAACTCCGTGATGTGTATATAGGAGACAAATAGGGCTAGAAAGCAATAAGAATAAGCCTACATAACATTAATCAATGTAATGATAATGAATGAGGGCTATGGTTAGGGGCTTAACATGGCCCTAGCCTTCAAACAAGAGTTGCCCTCAACAATGGTCAGCTTTGGATGCTTCTGTATGAACTCATCTTCCCAAGTCCCATCTTCTATTGGCAGGCTCTTCCACTTGATGAGGTGCTCAGTGATTGCTCAAGTATGTTGTTGGTTCATCAATGTTTCAATCACTATTTTAGGTTCTAGTATGATTTTTCCCTCTTCATCAAGCTCTCGAAAAATACCCTGAACTGGGATCATGTCATTGATTACCTTCTTTAAACAAGAAACATGAAAGACTAGATGTACACAATACTCCACCACAAATTTTAAACATCAATTTTCAGTTTTGTCAGAAGTTTTCAGAAATCGTGAGTGTCCACCTATAGGAGAAGCATACAATTCAAAAAGCACCCTCTGTTTGAGATGGGATTTCTTACATAAATATAGGCAACCCTTATACCAGAGTGAATCATTCTTCCACACATATTTGACTAATGCAGTAAGGTCATGTTGCAGTTAATGAATGAGTTCCTATGTAGACATGTTTTTGGACACGTAATCCTTGGGATTGCATTACCTATGTAAATATCATTGTAAATATGAAGAGAGGTAGGTGATAGGAAAAGTCACACGGAAGGTGAAGACCAACCGTCACTCAGATTTGTATTTATAGATGTTTTATGTTAATACAAAGCATCAAGTGTGGAGTAACAGTTCTGCCCATACCTGGCCTGTCAATGGTATCAAAGCTCAGGTTAACTCCATGAATTGTTCGTCTTGGCGTTTCCTTTCCCCTCGCGTTCAGGAAACGCCCCCTGCCTGCCTGCTAGTCCATCTTCCTTCTCAGGTCGATTCTCTGTGCCTAGTTTGCGGGTCAATTCTATGTGCGTGCATGACTGTTCGCAACCTTCTAAGTCGGCATGAAATCGCTCTCAAGCGTTAGGGTTTTCTCCTTGCATTCATCCTCATCGATTTCCCACACCCTGTCTCATTCAACGAGCTCTCTCTCTCTCTCATTCGAAGAGCCTCAAAAGTCTTTTCCAGGCTGTTGCGCTCACCATTCTCGGAAAGGCATTTCACCGCAACAATAGAGCTATCGCTGGAAAAAACCACCTTGTAAACCCTACCAAAATCCCCATTGTCGAGCAACTCATCCTTGCAGAAACCCTTGGTGGCGATGTAGAGCTCTGCATAGCTGAAAACCTCGGGTTATTCGAGCTAAAATCAATCGTCTCTCTCTTCCATATTGATAGGTGGTCGCAACAGCAGAAGGAGACGAAGTTATTCCGCAATCCTCCCTCTCTGGGATCTTTGTGCATCCCTGTGTACTAAGTCTATAGGTGGTTCCATCTTGGTCTACAATCCAATCAGCCTCGACGCAGAGAGCCTTAAGAACTTCGTTGTTGTTGAAATGCTTCAGAATCTTGTAATTCCCATAAAGCCTAAGCCCTCCAACGATCTTAGTTGTTATCGTTCTTCACCTCCACTCTCGTCTTTTATTGTTTTTTCGCTCCTTTGAAGTTGGCAGGAGACCGCCTGAACTCAGATTGACAACCACTCTAAGCAAGATATAGATGGTTTGTAGATTTCAACAATTCAATAATTCACACAAAGTTATATATATAGATAGATGCTTATGAAGAACCCATAGAAAGGAGAGGATTTAAGAACCTTGTCAATTGCAGTTCGCAGCGAACAAATATTGAACTTCAAGTTCTCCCCATCGCATTCTCTTTAAAGAAAGAACTCTTATGCGATGAGAGGCCTCTTATGCCTTTCTTTGGCAAATATTTTGAGTCTTGAATCTGCATTGGCTTCCTCTTCATTGTTGGAGAAGTTCGTCTAGTTCATCTCACCATGCCTTGCCACTGCTTTTCGAATACCTTGGGGCACCTTGATGCTCTTCCCATTTGTCAATCAAGAATCCACCGATTAGAACAGAGGCTCGATGGCGATGCACAAGACTTGAGAGATTCAGTAAATAAAAGAGTATTGGCATTCGAACGATTGATAGAAGTGAATCGACGGATAATTCAAACCCTACAAGACCAATTAGGAGAGCAATGACGGAGAACTCGGTCCCTGCCAAGTGACTTTGCAGCCCAAAAGGAAGCATATGACCAGAAAATTTTGGTCCTACATGGAGAAATGTGTTATACGAGGATAAATATGAACTTGACTACCACAATTAAAAATCTTGGATCACCGTAGAATAAAGAGAAGAACGGACGTGGAGCCAAGGTTGGATAAACTGCGAGATAGAGAAAATTGGACTATTTGCACTATCAAAGAGAACGGTTGAATCAAAAAGAAGACAAAGGTAAAGCATCAAATCAGGCGAAAGGTAAAGCACATGAATCTTCTCATTACATTGTTTCCCATTGCAATATAGGAGTAACTAAAGATTTGCTTAACACTTTGTTTGCTTATTGGAGAGATGCATGGGTGCTTGACATAGGTGCCACCTACCACATGACCTTTCGAAAAGACTTTTTGAACATTTTAATGACAATGTTGATGGCATAGTGTATTTTGCAATCAAATCAAGTATCAAACCTTCAGGAGTTGGCACCATCAGGCTTAAGTTGCATGGACTCCTGGATTTTCTTCTGCATAATGTGCTCTATCTTCCTGAGTTGCAAAAGAACTTGTTGTCTCTTATGCACATCCGACAGCAAGGTCACTCTATCCATATCTTTGGAGGAAAAGTTGAAATAAGGAAGGCCTCTGACAACATGGTTGTCAAGACCGAGGTGGAAGAAGAAACATTGTTGAACCTAAAGGGACATCTACTCATGCATAGAATGATGCATACCTCTCTCATCACGGTGAAGGTACAATGCCATCTAGTCTTTTGTGGCATGCTAGATTTGGTCATATTAATTATAACAGTTTTTGTTTGTTGAGAAAGAGTGGTGTTTCTGGTTTTCCTACTATTCCTAGGAACTTGAAGCAATGTGATGCTTGTGTCCTTGGAAAGCATAGCAAACAACCATTTCATGATTCTACTTCCAAAGCATGTAGAAAACTTGAACTGATACATTCTGATTTGTGTGGCCATATGCTTGTTCCTTCTACAAATGGAAATAGATATATCATGAGTATTATTGATGATTACACTAGGGTGTGTTGGGTGTACTTGCTGAAAGAAAAAACACATGCTTTTGAAACTTTTAAAAATTTTCGTGTATGGATTCAAAATGAAGCTCAATCTTGTATTGGCTCTCTTCGCACTGATAATGGAAGAGAATATACATCTAATAAATTTGAAAACTAACTTCACCAACATGGGATAAAACATCAAACTACAATTCCATACAATTGTCAACATAATGGTGTAGCTGAAAGAATGAATAGGACTCTCCTAAATATGGTTCGTTCCATAATGCTTTTCAAGAATGTAAAATTGATGTTTTTGGTTGATGTTGTTCTATGTGCAGTTTATGTGAAAAACATGTGTCCATCTCATGCTCTTGAAAACAAGACTCCTTATGGAATGTGGTATGGACGCATTCCTTTGGTGAGGCATCTCAGGGTCTTTGGTTCCACCTACTATGCCTTGATTCCTAAGGAGCAAAGAAGAAAGCTTGATGCAAGGAATGGGAAGTGCATCTTCCTGGGGTACTCAAATACCATCAAGGGATATCGTCTTTACAATGAGACAAACAAGAAATTCATTCTTTCTAGAGATGTAATCTTTCTTGAATCCTCCAAGAATGTCAAGAATGTTGAGAGGCAGCTTGATTATATGGACAGATTCACTCGTGTAAAGACATCATGAATTTGATTATGAGATTCCACATCTTGAAGGGAGAATCCCTATCTTGGGTCAATCTATGTAATCTCCTTTTTCTTTTGAAGCACCATCTCCCCCTCGTGAAGAAGTCCCAGCAACTTCATCAAAATCTGAAGGTTATTTGGATGATGTGACTGAGAGGATTGAAAAGATGAGTCTTAATGAGAATTCAGCACCATCTCAATCAATTGAGCAACCTAGACCATCTCAAAAAGGTCCACCAAAATGGCTCATAAAAACACTTGAAAGTGTTCATGCTGATGAGGTCCAAAAGATAGGAATCAGAGGTTCCTCAAGACAAGATGGAGGCGATACAAATAATTCAAATTCAGTTGATGTAGACGACATGGATGTATCATATGATTGTGATTTGAATTGATCTACCAATTGTGAACCAACTTCCTTTGAAGAAATCACTTCTCATGATGAATGGAAAGAAGCAATGGAGAAGGAATATGATGCTCTCATCAAGAATGGGACATGGAAGTTGGTGGATCCTCCATTCGAAACCAAACCAATTGGCTACAATTGGGTATTCAAGAACAAGTACAAATCAGATGGCTCACTTAACAAGCACAAAGTTGTTGAAATAATGTAACTGCAAAGAGTATTCTTATTATTATTGATATATTATTCATGGGATCAATCCCCATTGTGGATTGATCATGTCGGTTATTGTATTAGGACCAAATCCCCTTTTGCGGATTGGTCAACAGACAATTGTAACAGGCAGAATAAGAAGTTGTCCCCAGCTGTTATTATTGAGACCCAGAAATATAATAAAGGTGGGTTTACCCACCCAGAGTGAGAAGTCAGCCCTGCCAGTAAAGACACTTCACACGTGCCAAACTTGTATATATAGAGAGGCCAACGCCTCACTTTGACACACAACTCACTTGCTCATTCTGAGAGGCAAGTTTCGATTTACAAGTTGGCGAGAGAGAGAGAAGAGTGGCACATCTTTTGGAGAGGACTTTCTGTATTGGTTTGAGTTATCTCTTGACATTGTATTGGCAATCTATAATAAGGAAGTTTTACTAGGTTTTCTTCCCCTAGAGGGTTTCCCAGGATAAATCTGTGTCTCTTGTGAATGTGTATTTCTCAATGATCTTGTTCTTATGTTGTTGTTATTTATTGAAATGCAAATGGCATAAACATTAACATGGTATCAGAGCCAACCTGAAGGAAGCATATTTCGCAAGAGAAAAACGTCACTGTTGTCGTACCTGCAAATTAGGGTTTTTCAAAAGTGAAGCTTTTCAGCTCCAACACCACCTAGAAAGTTGTGCCCTCCCCCAAGGATCATTTTGGCAAATTCAGCGCACCTTTTCAATGGTTTGATCTCCCGGAAAGTGAAACCCTAGTTTCACAAAGTACCAGAAAACCAGAGTACCAGAAGTACCAGAGTACCAGAAAACCAGAAGCACCAGTCCAGAAATCCGCAGATCAATTTTGGAAAGGCAAAAGTTGGATTTTCTCAGATCCAAGTACACCAGGCTACTCGCCTTAGCCAAGCGCACCTCCTGGTAAGGTCAAAAAATTGATTTTAAGCATTTTCATTTTTGGTCATTTTTCATAGCCCCAAGTACAAGATGTCTGCAAGCACAAAGCTTGTTGATAAACTAGAAGGCATAGACAACTTCCTTGCCTAGAAGTATAGGATCGGTCTGATCCTTGCAGAGAATGACCTAGCAAAGTTCATCAAAGCAGAAGTGTCGGAACCCGAAGATGTCGTAGAGAAAGCAAAGCATCAAAAGGACTCAATCAGGGCTCAAAAAATCATTGCAGATTCAATCAAAGACCACCTGATCCCTTATGTATCATCCAAGAACACTCCGAAAGAGATGTTTGATTCTCTAAGCAAATTATACGAAGGAAAGAACATCAACCGAAAGATGAACCTAAGATCTCAATTGAAGA
>ML789308.1:251030-265903 GCA_009831015.1 Picea engelmannii
TTCTTATTGTATTTTGTTTACTGTAAAAGATATTAGCTCTACCTCATATATACACTATATCTCTAAACTGGTTTTCCCCGGGGGGGGTTTATCCAGGGTCATGTTGACCAAAAATACCTGTGTCTACACATGCATTTTAGTGGTTGTTATTAGCTCTTAGAACTGTCTATATTTCAGCAGAAAAGATAGATTAGGTATGTTGTTGTTATTTGGTAAGCATGTATGTATTTTTCCTAACATAAAACTACTTGCAAGAGCACCCAAACAGAGACAACAACCATAACAAATCAGCAGAACTAAAACTACTGTTGGCTGTTATAAAAATAGCAGAAAATTAAATTTGGGACAGCAGAAAACTTAGAGTCTTAGCTTGGTCAAAGACAGACCAAGAACACAGTTGATAGGCCCTGGAAAATTCACACCAACGATCTGTTAAATGACATGTTCTACATCCAAGAGATAGATCCAAAGTCAATGGGGCTTCACCGAATGTCCGACGACACATTGGGGCCTCTAATAGCTTATGGTCAACACCTTCTACACTTAGGGGAATCTCACGAGTTGTTGATTCTAACGAGTTGTTGATTCTAAATAACCTTCTATGTTTCCCAGATTCTCGCTTTTTCACATGTTGGCCTCATGGCGGAGGTGCGAGTGTCATTGATTATGTCCTCTCTAGCCAGAACTTACTCCCCTTTATTCACCACTTCTCTGTTTCCCCCATCCCCCTCGCGGACCATGCTCTTCTTTCCTTCTCTCTTCGGGCTGACAAACCCCCTCCCGACACACACCCCCCTAGGGCCCACCACGCACTACTTTTTGATTCGATGAAGGGGACCCAAACACTTTTTTACCCACCTCCAAATGCTCTCCTCTGAGGCCCAGTTCTCCTTACTTGACTTCGTATCTACCAAGTACACCTACCTCTCATTCATCATTTGGGAAGCATCCCTCAAATCCTACCCTCACTCCACCCAACCCACCTCCACCTCCCAAAAAACCAACTCCTACCCTATGAATCGATGGTAAGACGAGGAATGCAAGGCTCTCCACCGCCAGCTTTGACACACATTCACCCATATTCACCCCTCCTACCCAAACTCAAAGTTTCCTATCGCCGTCTCTGCTACCGCAAGAAATGCTTTTGTTTCTCACAGGAGACAAGACTTATGTACTTCCCTTACCCACTCCCCCAAACACTTATGGCACACCATCCTCCCCCACCACTCCCTCCCATCCAACCTTAACCCCAGATCCCTATTCTCTCACATATCCAGTCTCTATGATATTCCTGGGCAACACCAAATTCAAGTTACCTCTCTACCCTCTTCATGCTTCCTATTCTCAAACAATGAAATTAGAGAGGTTGTTTGGGTGATGAGTAGCAGCAAAGCAACAGACAATGAGGGTTTCCAAGTAGATTTCTTGAAGCACGATCTTCGTGCTCCGGTTTATCACTTAGTTGATCTCTTCAACCATGTGGTTCGTACAGGTTTTCCATCGACATGGTCACATCACATCATTCACCCGATACACAAATCAAGCCCCAGCTTAGATCCCAATAACTACAAGACGATCATGGTGGTTCGCACGTTCTCGAAGCTCTATGCTACGGTTCTCCGTATGAAGCTCTCTAGTGAGCTTGAGCAAAGATCCCTCAAAGTTAGGGGGTTGGAAGGATTTTGATCCACTCATTAGACAATTGATCACATCTTCACCCTATGGAACATCATCGAGGAAGCACGACATCGTTCTTCGAAAGTTTATTGCTGCTTTGTAGATTTTCAAAAAGCTTTTGACTCCATCCCGCGAGAGGCATTGTTCCAAAGGCTCAAAGACATCGGCATTTCCCAGACCCTTCTGACTGCCCTCGTTAGCCTATATGAGTTGGTCCTTGGTCGTCTTCGCACAGTTCACAATATTTTCGATTTCATCAGGAGTACCATTAGGGTTAAACAAGGTTGCCCCCTGTCCCCCACTTTGTTTGGGATTGACATTAATGAGTTGGAGGCCTTTCTTCATGAGCATATTCAGGACAATGATGGGTGCCTCCTCCACAAGGTTCTGATATCCATCCTACTCTTTGTTGATGACGTGGTCCTCCTAGCATCATCTCTAGAGGGGTTACAGAGACAATTGGATGTGTTATCGCACAAAGTGTCGTTCGGGCAAACCCAACCAAAAGAAACAAATGTGAGACACAACTAGGAGTAAGAACCATTGTCACCTTAGCAATTACTCCCCTCGTTTTAGTGCTGGATGATTCCACCACAAGGGAGGCTTCCTGGGTGACCTTGGGGGGATGGAGGTAGCAAGAGGGTTTAGAAAGGGTCTCTCCTTTGGTACTAGATGAGAGTATATCGTAGCAGTGCCTTGATGAGAAAGGTAGTCTAGTGCCTTTCTAGGGTAAATGGAGTCACTAATGGCAGCAACAAATCTTAATGGAATGATAGCAATGATAATGATATGTTGAAGAGTGGAGAGGATAAGAGAGGTGTTGGTATCCCAAGGCCTCAAAATCCCACTTCCAAGAGAAAATTTGCTAGAAAGTAACAAGGGTTTGGCCCTAGTGATTTTCTCTTTCCTTGAACAAAAATGTAATAAAATAAGCAATTGGGCAATGGAAGTAGGGTTACTAGAGTGCTACAATGGTAGGGCTCTAGTATCTACTTCAAATTAGGTGCCTTTCAAGAGATTTTAACACATGGAAGATTATAGGGAAAAAGATAATAACATATGTCGTTCCCCTAGGGTTTCAAGCTAGCAATTTCATAATCTTAGACATGAAACAAGTAAAAATAACCATAGCATTCATTCACAATAAAGAAATGCAGAATTTCCACTTACTTCACCAAGAATAATTTAGCAAATCACCCTAGTTGAAGATCCTCCACAAGAAAATAGCCAATATGCACCAAAAATTGTCTCCTTCAAGAAATGCGCACCACTAGTTTCAGCCACTAGTTTCCTTGAACAAAAATGTAATAAAATAAGCAATTGGGCAATGGAAGTAGGGTTACTAGAGTGCTACAATGGTAGGGCTCTAGTATCTACTTCAAATTAGGTGCCTTTCAAGAGATTTTAACACATGGAAGATTATAGGGAAAAAGATAATAACATATGTCGTTCCCCTAAGGTTTCAAGCTAGCAATTTCATAATCTTAGACATGAAACAAGTAAAAATAACCATAGCATTCATTCACAATAAAGAAATGCAGAATTTCCACTTACTTCACCAAGAATAATTTAGCAAATCACCCTAGTTGAAGATCCTCCACAAGAAAATAGCCAATATGCACCAAAAATTGTCTCCTTCAAGAAATGCGCACCACTAGTTTCAGCCAATAACACTTAAGGGAGGCCGAATTTCAGACCTCTACTTGAGTGATGAATGAATGATCATAAAATACAAGAGTTTTATCTCTTATTTATACAATGACAATGACCTTTAATTGTCTTTTAGGTCACAAAAGGTTGACATAGCCAGTTTACATCAAAAAACCAGTTTTTACATAAAATTAACAATTAAAACCCTAATTTGACTTTAGGGATGACGTCATGCCCCTCTTAGGGTGACGTTAGGCCCCATCATGGAACGCTAGGCCTCAAAAGTGAAACGTTAGGCCTCAAAAGGCCTCAGAAGCTGCCACACATGCCAACAGGCACCAAACCATCCTCATGCCAAACCCTAACTGATGATGTCAAGGACCAACGTCATGGTAGAAGGGAAAGACCCCCCTGGGTCTAGACCTACCAGAGTGTCTCGAGGGAAGCGTTCTTCTTCCTTCCTGGTGCCATCCTCTGGTGTCTCTCTCCCCCTGGTTGGGGTCACAACATCCATCTGGTGGGATTTTGGCCCCATGGAGGTCCGAGTTAATCATCTCCCCATATGTACCTGTCCATCGAGCATGGTCCTGCAGCAACAAGAAGTACGCCCTCCATGGGCTCATAAGTCACAGGGATCATAGCAATGTCAATCACATCCAATAATCAAATTACCCAAACATGTGCATCAAACCCCCCTTTACCCAGACAAATGCTCAAAGATGTTATGCAGTTTAACAAGCCAGGTTTGGAGAGGGTCTTGGGATGTCCTATTGGGCTAATCCTCCTCAAGTTTGGGGTGTTTCCCAGATGAAGACCGATCTAGGTCATGCAATGTATGAAATGGTGTATGGGAACGTTTGGGCAAGGGGTGCAGTGATAACAGGGAAATGTAGGTCTTACCTGTGGGTGCCTCTGTAGAGGGTGAGTTGCACCTTGTCATGGATGTTATTGTTTCCTAGCCCATTCAATGCCTTTTATTATTTATCTTATTGCTTTTTCTTCTCAAGAGAATAGCTGGAGGACACTGTCCTGGCGTGGTGACCAGTGTTGACAATGTTACCCACAAGCACTTCATGGAAATGAGAATGTTGGCTCGTGATGAGACCCCCTTTCTCTTAGCTATGCCACCAAGAGCCACTACCCTGGTTTGGTAACCAGATAGATGGTAATGCCATATCGCTACATGCCCATGGACCTAATAGGTCGGCTCATGATGAGACTTCCTATCCACCAACTAGATCTTGAGTTTTATTTTATTTTACGGGACCCCTTTTCTTACTGAGAAGCCATTTATTGCTTTCTCGGGAATCCCTAGGCAAAGCATCTCAAGGTTTCATTTTGGCTTTTAACTTTTGCCAACTACTTTTACCTTATGGGCCTTTAGCCCCTTCTTCCCACAACGCAAGGTACAACCCTTACTAGTTTGGCAAACCCAATGCCCGAACCAAGATAGGAGAAGATGAGAGGGACAATGATGAAAAGTGGTAAGTATGGAAGGAATGGACGATGACCTTTCATAGACCCACCTAGTGGCAACTCAGCCCTAAGGGAACCAGCTTACTAGGGCACTGTCACCCCCCCCAGGCATGAACAAGTTAAAGAGCATAATTTCCAAGCAAACATTATGAAACAAAAGAGAGTTCAATGCACATATTCAAATGCTTCGAAAATCAGAGTAACACATACCATGATACCCGGATTCATTACGTCATGGAGCAAGACCCACTGCTTCTTTAGGATCAGGCCAATGCGATGGATGTTGTTGTTGCTGATAGATAGGATGCATTGAAGAAAAGATGGGCCTCCAAGGCCAAACTCAAGTCATATGGCTCTCGTTACTCCATGTCTAGGACCTGTGGGCCTCGAGACATAATCTCCTTAGGTATCCCTAGGATAGGGGATAACAATTCCCAAGGAGAAACCTTTCTAAATCATGTAGTAACGGTGAGGTGGATGGGGTTAGACTTCTAGGTATGGGGTTTCATGACATACAAGAGCTCATATTGTCTCATTTATGGGTGCCTTTGTTCAGGGCTAGCCACGTCCTTTTCCATTTGTTTTTAAGGCATATTTTTCCAAGACCCTTATTAGCCATTTACTTTGCATGTGCCACCAAGTTGAAGACAATAAGGGGCACTAAAAAGGAAATGCATAGCCCACATATGCTCTACCTTGGTTCGCATGCATTTCCAAGTTGAAGATAATAAGGGGCACTAAAAAGGAAATGCATAGCCCACAAATGCTCTACCTTGGAAAGTTTCAGTAATTGACTAATTATTTATTTTATGGGTCCCTTACTTTTTGAGAAGCGTTTCATTGCTCTCCGGATCCCAAGGCGAGCCTTTATTTAATGATGTTTTTTTCTAGGGCACCTTCGAGCCTAATGGCCCTTCTTCCCTTGAAATGAGGTACATGCCCTTCTTGGGTCAATAAGCACTAAAACCTAAAAGGTTGGGAGACGAAGGGGAAGAAGTGATGGAAGGTGGCAAGTATGAGCGGGAATGGTACGATGACCCTTCAAGGAGACCCCTTGGTAGCAACCCTTTCCCTAAGAGTGGCCACTTACTAGGAAACCATGACACTCATCAAGGAGAAATAGGGAAAAAGGCATAATTTCCAAGCAAATGTTTTCAAAATCAAGAAAGGACCCTTTGCAACATGTTCAAATGCTTCAAATATTAAAATGACACGTACCACAATATTGGACTTGTTACCTCAGACAGCAAGACATGTTGTCCTTTGTGGACCAAGATGGGTGTGGTGGATGTTGTTGCCAACAATCAGATGGTGATGTGTGGTATGATATGGGCCCTTTCCTGCTCATATGCCTCTCGGTACTCCATGTTTGCTACCTGAGGGCCTCAAGACATCATCTCTTTAGTTATCCCTAGAAATGGGGGATAACAGGGAATACCCACATATTTGATAATCTCACCAATCTTTATTTTTCTCCACTTCTTGTTCATCTAGTTAGTTGGTTCAACTTGACTAATAAGAAAATCTTTTGTCTTATCCTCACTCACCACCACTACCAAGGCTTCTATAAAAACAAATAGGTACAATGTAGTGCCTTCGACAAAGTGTTGAGACGATTCGAGGGTCAAAATTGAATCATCTACAAAATGCACATTTAATAGTTGGAACTTGGCGCCATCGAGTAGGGATATTCTATTGGTTTTCCCTTGCATTGTAGTCACCCCTAAAAAGTATCCAATAGCATTTTCAACAAGAGCATACAGGTAAGGACTAAAGGGCAATCTTGGTCAACAGATCTACGAAGATGGAATGGCTCAACAAGGGTTCCACTCACATAGACTCTAGTTGAAGTTTACAAAAAAAGAGTTGCCACGGTCCTAGGGAAGAAAGACACCAACCCTAAACAATCTGACATATCTAGAATGAAATCCTATTCAATCCTTTCATGGGCCTTATTAGAATCTAAATTCTAAACAAGGGCGATGTACCTAGGCTCATATGCTCAATCAATGCACTCCCAAGTTGTGATAAGATTGTCAAGAGTAAATCTTCCTTTTATAAAAATTGTTTGCTCTGCCCAAACTACCATCAAAACAAGCAATTTAATTCTTCTCACCAATGTTACTAAGATTTTGTACGAGATATTAAGAAGCATAATGGGTTGCCAACCTCCTACCCTTTTAGAGCCCTTGGGGATGACCTTGATCAGACCCGCATTGATCCACTCTCCCATCCTTCCTATTTCAAGGGTTTCTTCCCTCATTTCAAATTATCTAGACCAATCACATTTCACATTCATTTGTAAACTTCAACAGGGAGGCCATATAGACCTAGTGACTTTCCATTCCTCATCCCCCTCATGGCAGCGTCCAATTCCTCCATATCTAGGCCTTGAGAAAGGTATAACCTTTCCAAGTTTCCAATTTTTGTGGGACTACCTGCTTAATGAGGTCATGGCAATAGCTCGAAACATGAAAAAAAATACTAAAAATGGACATGAAAGACTTGTCAAACGTTTTGCTCATATACTATTAAGGTTCCTTGTGGGTCTCTAAAGGGCTAGAATCCTTCCCAACTTGTGTTTTAGTACTAAAAAAAAAGAATTTTGTGGGTGAATCACCATCCTTAACCCAATGCATCTGCCCCCTAATTTTTCTCCCCTTGCTCTATAGTCCTCAAATTCCTTAGTTGATTCTCTAATTGAGTAGCCTTTTTCTGCTTCCCTTCATTGCAAAGATCTATCTCCTTCTCCTGTTAGGCTTGGCATAATTGCAAGCAAATCTATCTTTCTTTGCCCTTCCTAGCTCTAGAAGCCATCTTACCCCAGCCTCAGGGAAACTTTACAATACAATGGACTACAGCTTCCTACCATAAGACCCATCCTTACTGTCCTATTGGTCCTGGCACCAAATTCCAGATGTGTGCAATGGCACACATGGACATGCACCTCTGACTCCAAAGGAGAGAAATTCACTAACCCTGTCATGACGTTACCCAATTTGCAAGGCATCCTTTAAATACACATTAAATTTATTGAGCAACTTTCCCCAATCTTTCAGGGGTGGTTAAATTCAGTTGCTTTCATGTTCCTAGAATCATTTTTCAAAAGTATTCAAATGTCACAGAGCTTACACAAAAATCAGGGCCAAGAATTCATATTCATTTTCTTAAATAGGAAGCATTAAGGAAAGTAAAGAGCAAAAGAAAAGACACATGTTAAAACTAAGACATTGCACTTACTTTTTCTCGATCAAATGCCAATTCCTGCAAAAAATCCACAAAAGGAAATGTAGTAGATGTTGAAAAAGAAAAAATATGAAAACACAAACTACTTTAGTTGCAGAATTCAAAATGGGGCAAAGCGTGTAAACCTTGGACATTTGAGCATTTCTTTTTACTAGTTCTCTATTTTGTTGAGATGCTCGACAGTAATTGATCCACCACTTCTTCATTTCGACAGTTTGATATTCAACGGTTGCTCTATAAAGTTGCAGGTTAAGGATCTCTTATTCTAAACAACCCATTAATCAATAACAAGATGTACACATATCATCAGCATTTTCAATGACATCTACAGCTAATTTGGTCTTTTGCTAACAGGGTCACTGGCAATTACAAAGCAAAATGTTTAATGCAAATTTAACTAGCAGTACAAAGTACCTTAAAGCTAGACCAACATCAAACAATAAGTTCAAAAATGAATGTCCAGCAAGATCTATAGCTGTGTGGAAATTTGTCTTATTCCATTAGAAGATTTTGAGTATCACACTAGTTTCCTATGCATTTTTAGTGAATTCGGCAAGGTAAATTCAAGACAGAACACTGGCGTTCTACTGTAAATCATCTTCCTCCATTATTGTTACATCCCTGCTGAAGAACTTCATACAAAAACAAGAACAACATTTATTGCAATTAAATGACAGCCATAAGAACAACCTTACTATGCACTAATTAACTTAAACAAAATCTGTACTATACTCAAAATAGCAGTTGTACAATGCATTGATCACAGCTCCACTATGCATATTAAATGACAGTAAGAAATGCAGACCTTATTACAAAGAAAAATTGCAGATTAATAAAGAAAATGTAAAAGGTATTTATCAGTTTAGAGGAGAGAATTCCTCTCAATTGAGAGGCCAACCTACAAAAATGCAGGCTGCCACCTTGCAGTGAAGGCAAGGTCAGCCTGCATTGCATTTAGTGTAGCAGCCGACCAGCACTTCTTGAAGGATGCCACCATAAACTACTGGGACCTTTCCTACAAAGAGTATGGACTAGTATCTTTTACCTAGAAGGCTGTCAATTTTCTCCTATCAAACATGAAATTCTGTTCAGTAATTATGCACAATACTCAATATAAATAGCAGCAATTTCAGGCCTAATTAATAAAATTAACAAATACGTTAAGAAAGTAGGTGAATTGCTATCACACTTCTGCTATACTATCTTCCTACTACAATGATTTGGTTGTACAAAAATCATCACTGCATCATCAGTTCTCCAAGCATCCAATCTTCTTTTTGGAACACTAATTCAATCCCAGTTTGCATAACCATGAGCCTTATCTCTGGCCACAGAAATTGGTGATCATAAGCTTCTATTGATTTACCTCCATAGTAAGGAAAAGTGTGTAGTGAATATGACCAACATACAAGTGACCTGCACATAAAATGGGATTGTATGAGTACTATTACTGCTCAAACTCTCACTGCATGCAAAAGTCTAAACCATAAGCATGAGGGCTCAAAGGCAACTACTAGACAAGCCACCCACTGTCACCTCGGTGGCTTTGCCCCTCACTTTAGACTAAGGAAAGGGTTCCTAGCCTAAGGGAGTATCTCTAAAGGATCAACTAAACCCAATCTTGTATGAGTGGTGAAAACCTAGGCTTTAGTTAATTTAAGTTTTACAAATCGCTTAAGTGTTGTGAGCAGATTTAAATGTGATTTGCTTAGAGAATTGGATCAACTCAATAATGCACCATAGAAGTGAAACACAACAAGATATTTATGCCCCTATGAAAATAACTGATCAATCAAAGAAGATAGCCATGTACACATAAAATGTAGAAACCTTAAAGAGTGTGTTTAGCACATGTAAGTTAAACCATGAGAAAGATAGTTGCCATCAAATTAAACCAAGTGAAGATTTGATTGTGCCACAATGTTACTCAAACAATTAAGTGTAAATCATGAACATTTAGCAAAGTAAAACATCTCCACCGTGAATTAGCAAGTATTGAATTTGGAATCAATGACACATCCCTTATGTTTGATTAACCATGTAAAGTAAAACAGCAAGCTACCAAAGTATAAATGTGGTTAAAAAATGGGCTTATTCTTGATACAATGCTAAAAATTAACTCAAGATAGATTGCACATGAACCATGACTTACACCATGAGAGATATGCCATTATTGTGTCACAAGATTTAATCCTTAAAGATGAATAGTGTGCTGTTGTTTGTGAGTTGTCTTTTAGGATTAAATTTCATATTCAAGTTACCCCAATAGCAAATAGATCATAAACCACAATCCATTAATGATGAGCATGTAAGAGTGAATCCCAATGATTGCTTAGCATATTAAGACATCAGCCATCCATAGCCATGAGAGTTATGATCAAGTGCTTGACGTAAATTCACCCCTAAGAGATTATGGTTATATGTCAGATGCAACGTATAACAATGAATTGAAATGTGTAGTAGTGAAGTGTTACCCACCAAGTTGCACTAGGATGGACTTCCAGTTGAGCCGCCAAAGTTGAACAAATAATCATTCAAATTCAGAGTTCAGAAGTCCAGCCGGCCATCATGGCCCCTCTTTTCTTCTTCCTCTTCATACTGCATTTCCATACCCCCCTTGGGGAATTGTAATAAGACGAGCAAGCATGATGAACTTTATAAAAGGCTTAACTCCCTAAGACTAAATCATGAGTACATTACTCTAGAGTGTTTTTCTTACTTTTTAATTATATCTTGTGGCCATTGTTAGCGAGTTATAATTTTTAATTTTTTTCACTCAATTACCTCCAAAGCTGGAGTCGGTACTGATGGTGAGGCCTTAGTGGTTTTGTGTAGTATTCTGGGCAATAATTTTGGGATAGTTTCTTTGTCTATGGACTGAGTATGCTACAGTAGATGGCTGTTGAGTATGGTTTAAATGTGTATGTTGCAATGGTGAGTTATTTGCACACTCTTTTAATATTAACAGCAATACTAGGAAATGATAAAAACAGCATTTAGAATGAACCTGGGCTCCTTTTGCTTTATTTATGATAAACTGATATAGCAAAAATATTCTCCACAGTGGATCCTCTAGTTAAATAGAAAACAAATAAACAACTTCTGACCTGAATTTCTGTGTGAAGGATGGATGTAGGTGAATAATAAACACAGCTGTAATATATATATGTCTTCCACAGGTCTGTAGATGTGCTTTATACTGCTGCAATGTGATCAATAAAGTGGCTGTAGGTGGTTGACTATACTCAGCAGCAAACAAGAAATATATCAGGCCTGGAATATACAGTTCGGCCCCTCCTCAGGTAAGATAATGTGATCAGCAAAGGTATTACAACCTTTTCCTAGCGAATAGTTTGATCCTGTGGGTGAATAAATTGACCCTACACTGAAGAATACACCCAGAACTTAAAGAGAGTCGCCCAGTATACAGATCAAGTGCCTAGCAGTGTATATGTGCTCCCAGCAACACGGAATAAGTGCCCAGCACCGTTAATGTGCATCCATGAGTGATATTCAGCAATGAAGAATGGCATCCACACTGTGTACAATACCTAGAAATGAGAAACGAGGCTCAGCAATGAAGAGAACTACCCTCTGCCCTTCCTGGAGGTGATTCAACCCCTTTTTACCAGCAATATATTCCCTTGGAAAGAGGTTCGGCCTCCTATCTTCACTTATAAATCTATTATGAGGATGTGCCAACACCCATGATCAGCTTCACTCAAAAACGTTTTCCCCAACAGGATATGGTGCGCCCAGCCAGCAATAATAGTGCAGTAAGGAAAGAACTCGTCCCAGCTGCTAGAAATCGACCCCACCAGCAATATATTCGACCCCCTAAAAGGTTAAACGACCCAGCAATAAACAAACTCGTCCCACTATGAAAGTTCCAGGCACCACACAAGGAAACTAGTCACCATTCAACCCAAGAACTCAACAGCAATAAGATAAACTCAGTAGCAATGAAGATCACTAAAGAAATCTAAGTGATTTCCTCCCAAAACCAGCTAGGGTGTATCGTTGCAACACCGAAACCAGTAAGTAATGAAGGGTTTCTCAAACCCTAGACTCTTTCTCCAAGAGCTCTCCAAAATCCTATTTCTCAAGTGTAAAATGCAAGAATGAGGAGAGACTCCTCATTTTCCCCTTTTAATATTTACTTGAGTCTTTTCTCGCTCACTTATTTATTTTATTTTATTAAAGTCACTTTAGTGGCTCCTTCGCTTTTATAATTTAAAAGTGACTTTTCGTTAACCTAGGACACATGTCCCCCTTTTTCCCAATTGAACTTTATGAAGTCTTTCCTAGGCAAATCATGTCCCCTTGGTCATTGTCCGCCTTAGCCCACAAGAACTTATTAGGCTAGCGAAATTCTCCCTTATGACTCCTAAGAGGATGGGGACATTACATTTTGTCTAAGTCTAGTGTCTAATGTATATTACCATGCTAGTCATCATTTTTTAGTCACATGGAAATTTCGTTAAGTCCCCCTTAGGTTTTTTTAATGTTTTCAGTTAATAAAAATTCCCCGCAACTCAGGATATTTTATTTGTAATAGATGGATAAGTTGAATAAGTAGTACTAGGAGGCATTATATGCCTTGGGGGTATTCGTTTTCACACTCAGAATACCCACTTTACCTAAGTATTACCTTTTTGAGGGAAAATAGTGATTATTTAATCACTTAAAATCATTTTCTCTCAAAATTGTCAAATAAAAGACAAATAAAAAGAAAAATCAGCAATCCTTAAATCAAGGAAACATGTTTGGGACATGTTTCCCTTGTATCTGTAGTCTTCACAAGTGGTGGCAAGTTGTCTCAAGTAAAAGACGACTTAACTGAAGTGATTTGTTATCTACTGGAGATCTCAATGAAAGAAAGCGCACCTTCCTCTTTACCATGCTTTTTCCCTTGACATGTGCACTCTTGTGATTTAGAAACATCACACTTTTCCTTGGAGATGACTTGTGTACTTTTGTGCTTTGGAAACATCACGTTTTTCCGTGGAGATGACTCGCCCTTGTGATGGGGAAACATCACGCTTTTCTTTGGAGTTAACTCACCTTCCTTCTGTTGGAGATTTGCAACTTCAGGCAGTCATTCTCCACAATGAAGTACAAGAAGACCCATCTACACCATTACAGAAGCCCTAGGAAGAAGTTGAAGACCCAAAAATAAAAAGCCAACCCCATAGAAAAATGATAAAGTAATTGAAGACCCAGAAATAAGAAGTTGACCCCAGACTAGCGCCCAAATTAGTATAAATATTGGACTGGTTCATTTCATTTGGATAGTCAAACAGCACCTTCTGCAGTGTGCACAAGGCAGTTGCAACTGCAGTTTTTGGCTATTTCGCTATATCTTGGTTTTGGTTGTCTTGGAGAGAGCCACACTTGGAGAAGCTCTTTCTTGGTTATTCTTGATCATCTTATTGAGGTGCTAGGTCTTGGTGATGCTAGCCTTGGGGAGGATCTTCTCTGTATGGTATTTTGGCTATTGATGGTGATGTACTGGTAATATCTTGGACTGAATTCTTCTAGAGAAAGGTTGATGGGTTTTCTCCCAAGGTTGGGTTTCTCAGGATTAACTCTTGTGTTATTGTGTTGTGTTCTTGTGTCTACTGTGCATGGTTAATATTTCTAGATCTTGTTATTTCCGCTGCATTGTTATAGTTGAGATTTTCAGTGTACAGTTATTTTATTATAATTGTTGTATAAAAGTGAATCTTGTTATTAATCATAAGGCAATAACTATCAAGCGTTGAGAATCATGTAAACACCAACATGGTATCTGTTGACCACCTATTTCAACTAGGGGGTCAACTCCATGTACCATGAAGATATGCACCTGATAGTGCTACCAAGTTGAAGACTTGTTGGTTCTACAAGGGAGTTTTGGCCTTCAACAATTATTTTTGTAATTGGAATTTTCGCTCCCCTGCATGGGATAATAATGTAATGGATCTGCATGGATCATAGTTTAGGTCAGTTGCCTAGGACTTCATCATTAGAGGAGTCCCTTTCACTGAGTGTTTTTTTCCTCGGGTTATTAATTTGGCCTAACCAGCCTTATTAATTTCCCTTGAGTTTTTCACTTCCACAATAATTCTCCAAAGTGATGAAAGACATTCTAATGATCAAGTCCATGGGGTAACTAAGGTCTAGGAGTATTGTAAATGACCATGCTAGACATTTCCTAGAGTCTCGCGGAATTCCATTAAGTTTTGATAGGATTTTTTAAATAATTAAAATTCCCACAAACTTGGGATTTTTAATTATTTTTTATGTAAAATGTAAAAAAGTGGTCCTTGGGTATTTTGTATAGGGAGTTCATGAACCCCTACACCCTTGGACCAAGTCTCATCTCATTTGGACAAGTTTTGCTAAGCCATTGTCCATGAGGAGTCTGTTGACCGCCTATTCAACTAGGGGGTCAACTCCATGTGCCATGAAGTAATGCATCGTCAGATGCTAATATGTCGAAGACAGTTTGGTTCAACTAGGCAATTTTTGCCTCCAGCACAAATTTTGTAAGCAGGATTACCGCACCCCTGCGTGGGTTAATATTGTAATAAGTCTACATGGATCATGTTAGGTCAGTTGTCTTAGGGTTTCCTCATTAGGAGAGTTCCTTTCGCTGAGTGTTTTTTAATCCTCAGGAGGTTAATGTGGCCTAACCAGCCGCATTAATCTCCCTTGAGTTTTTCACTCCCACCCAATAAATCCTCCAAAGTGGCGAAAGGCGTTCTAATGAAGTTATTCCTAGGTAGCTAGTATTTAGGAATGTTGTAAATGACCATGTAAGACAGCACGCGAAATTTCGC
>ML789308.1:293718-310967 GCA_009831015.1 Picea engelmannii
TAAAGCATCAACAACATCAAATAAATGCATTTCCACATAAATATGAAAAGAGAACTCATATATAAGATGTATAAGATGTCTAGTAAACTCGAATGCATCACAGATCAACACTGAATCGTGTCCTGACTCTAAAGCCTCAAAATTTCATCAAAAAATACAATAAATGTATCTCATCATCATGAGTTATCTACAATGAAATCAGATAAATAAACTAACAATTCCCTCGGCCCCTTTTATGGCCGAAGGTGATGGCTCTAGAAATGAATTTTCCTTTAGAGGAAGAAGGTCATGGGGTTGGCATTGGACTCTAATGTACTGTGGAAGAAGAAAGATCTAGACTCTAATGTCATGTACTAGTGCTACTACCAAGTACAACTCGCTCTGTGGAGTTCGCGAAGATATATTCATGTGCATCCATATGAATCCAAACCATTATACACAAATATGCAAAGTTTCTCTTGTAAATAGCAAGGGTGCATATAACCAAAATATGCACGGAGTGCAATGCATCTCTGAACCAAAATGCATCAACAAAGAGGTTGTAAATGGCCTCTAGAGTCCAAAAAAAATCATGCTACAACAAATAACTACATATCATCAAAATCGTTGCCTATATTAGGATCCTCATCATCAGTGTCACCCTCTAAACATTAAAATAAGATAGAAAAAGTTTAACATGCCTAATAAGTGGTTTTACTTGAGTGAAGGGTACATTTTTACTAGATTCATGACAGAAGAGTTCAACAATCAATGCCACCAACATCGAGGTACATAGAAGGCTTGGTGCTCTTGACTAAATGCCAGTTCCATACCCTCATACATGATAGAATCTAGTGGAAATGTTGCAATATTATCTTGAAATCCTAAAAACCATGAAGTCTGTTGAATTTTGAATGGGACCTAAAATTCTACTTTATTCATATGAAGTCCAATGAAGTTGGAACCACTCTCAAACATACTGAAACAATTAATGGTAATGTTAAAAATTTAAGTAAAAGTGACATTCTCCTTTATCTTTCATTTTCATAAAGGAGAATGTCACTTTTACTTTAAGAATTTAATATTACCATTAATTAGTATATTACTAGCCTCCTTAACTATGTTTTCGGCTCTTCCTCGCCTCTTGCTCCTTTGCTCTCCAAACCCCACACTTTGTTTGCAAAATGACACTTTAAAACCCAAAATTGGCTTTTAATCCATGACTATCTGCGACATTTTCCATCAAATCGCGATATTATTATGCTATTTTCGAAAATATCGCGATATTATCGCCAAAGGAATATATCGCGATATTTTCAGTCGATAATATCGCCAACCCTCAAAACTGCGATAATATCGCGATGTTGGTAACAAAGGAACTTAAAACCCTAGCTAAGAGAAGCTTGCCTTGGGGAGTAAAAGGGTTTACACCCCCAAGGAAGTAGCCTATCTAGCTTCTTCATATTCTCTCGACTCCATTAACCCTTTCTTAAAGGCACTAGTCATTTACTTATTGCATGGGAGAAATAAATTGTTGCCTTGGTAAACGTACAAATTTCAAGTTTTGAAGTTGTCTCTTTTGAATAATGATCTTGATGCCTTGGGGATTCTTCCTCCCTTAGGGCGTCCTCTTTCTCCCACAAATTCTTATTGTTGTAGTAAAACTAACCTACAGCCATTAGGGCTGCTTTAAACTCTAACCCTAACTGCTAATATCTCACAAACTAACCGTAGACTAACCCTCTAACTTTGCTAGTTTAACCTACTAACCTAGGTGCATCTATTGGGCTAGCTTTGGCACTTTTTGATGGTCAGATTTTTTGTTATACTTCATTGAATACTACAGCCATAAGGCTGATATACTGCTGCAGAAATTTACTTTTATGACAGCCATCTTTATTCAGTCTTGAAGTGCTATTTTCGGTCCACATTGGTTACTAGTTTTATTGCTGACATTGCTAACTAATATAGACCTTTTACTTGCTGATTTGGATGTAATCTATTGCTGATTTACTAACGTGTATGCTGCTGTATTTTAGGGACAGCAAGCTTAACTTGCTGATCCATTACTATACTTGGTTGGAAAAGTGTCTTTTCTTGTGTCTTGGGTAGGTACAGGTGCACCGACAACTATCTCTTTACTATGTATCCATTTACCCCTCTTTACTTACCATTTTCAACCAATCTATTCTTCCATCACTTGACCTTCCAAGGGACTTCTCCTTACACCTCCCTTCATCCTTCTCATTTCCCTTGGGGTCTCTGGGATCGCCTCCCAAGAGTGACCTTAGTCACCCCCCAAATGTGGGACCTACATCAAGCTGACATTGGGTGTAGTGTCCCATAGTTGTAGCACATGTTTTTTGTGGTTGGGTCGGGCTTTGCCCAACCTACAACTTGTGCTATAATAAGAGCAATTGGTTCAACACTGGACTTGTATGGGCCAGAGGTCAACAAGAAGCATCAGATCTCTAGTTTCAACACTGAGCCTATATGAGCTGAATTCTACTTAAGGTAAAATTCAGACTAGTAAGTGATCAAATTTGAAATTTTTACGCAGCCTTGGTGCGCACTAAATAAGAATGCACAGATGTGCGCGCTAAATTCACAATATTGTGAAGTGCAGCACTGGAACTGTGCAGTAAACAATGGTGCATAGGTGTGTGCACTAAAGGTTTGGGGTTGCACAGAACAAATTGTGGTGCATGTGCATTATTGATACCTGGTGTACAAGTTTAAAAAAATGACATCGCGCAATGGTGTGTGTTGAATACCAGTGCGCGCACAGGCTTCGGAAGAAGGGATTTTAACAAGATGGTGCAGAGTTTTCATGAACTTGTCTCATGAATTCACCTAACATATCTTGTTGTCTGCACATTTTGCATAATTATCAACAATTAGAGCAAGATAGAATCAGCGCAAAAGTTCAAAAACATGGAAAATGCGCAAAGCACTTACAGTCCTGATGATGAATTCAAGGATTTGTATGTTGGTTTGGGTGTTGATGGTACAGAATCCAAGGAGGAATGCATAAACTTGGTAAAAACCATAAAAAGACTGCAAAAAGATGTCCAAAGCTATAAAGCTGATAATGAAAGGCTTATGAAAGCCAAGGAGCAGCAAGATGACTTCACTATCAAGTTGATGCAAAGCTTGTACAGAATAGAAAATAAAATTGATAAGGAGACAGAGTCGTGTAGGTCAACAAGTCGCAGGTCTCATGATGAGAAAAGAAGAGAAGCAAGAAGTGTTGATAGGCATCAACCTAACTCACCAAAGCATTCATCTAGGAAAGCGCGCAGTATCTCAAATCCATCTCCTATCAAGAAGCATAAGAAAAGGACTGGGGTGGACAAGCTATAGGAAGAAATGAATAAGATCAAGCTTCCTACCTTTGACGGTGAACACAAGAAGGATGAAGATGCAGAGACTTAGTTGTTGGGTATGAGGAAGTACTTCCAGCTGCATAATTATTATGCGCAAGTAGAAGGGAGAATTGCTATCTACCAACTAAAAGGAAAGGCATCAATGTGGTGGGATCAGTTTGTGCAAGTGCAACACATTGATGAAAAGAAGGTTACTTGCAGAGAGTTCAAGAGGTATTTTCAAAAGAAATATTTAACCAAGCAGTACTATGACAAGAAAATGAAGGAGTTCTTTGAACTCAAGCTTGTGAGTATGACGATAGATGAGTATGAAAGAAAATTCTTAGAGCTGTTGAAATACGTTGCATTCATCAAGGATGAACATTGTTGCAAGTTAAAATTCAGAGGTATCTGAGTGGGTTGCCTTCATTTATCAGTGACAATATATAATATGATGACCCTAAGACATTGGAGGAAACCATAAGGCTCGCTTAATGTCTTTATGAGCAGCAAAGGGGAAGACCAACTTTCCAAAAGGCTTGGGAAGACAAGATGAAAAGCAAGGTGGAACAAAGGAAGAAGAGGGCTAATCCACCATTCTTCAGAAATATTGTGCAAGGACAACCCAACTACCAAGGAGCCCAGAATGACGGAGATAGTGGGGCAAAAGCCATGGTAACAACCTATTCAATGTTGGAGTTGTGGCGGAGATCATATGTGCAGAGATTTCCCTCAAAGAGGTGATAAAGCGAGGACTGCGCATAGTGTACAGCAAGTTGTGACAGTTGAAGACATGGGCAGAAATGTGCCAAGGATTTACGCAGCCCCAGATAACAAGCAAGTTGAGTTTCAGTCGCACATGATCGAGGTGGAAGGTAAGATTAATGATCAAACCATTGCTATTTTAATTGACTCAGGAGCTAGTCAGAGTTATATAGATCCTAAGATGGTGGAAAGATTCCAGTTGCCGAGAAGCAAGCTTGGAAAACCTTGGTTGATGCAGTTAGCTACAAGAGCAAAAAGGAAAATTAATGAAATGGTTAAGGCATGTCCAATGGAGATGAATGGACTGCGCACAAAAGCTGATTTGAATATCATACCTTTGGGCTCGTATGATTGCCTCATTGGTATGGATTGGTTGGACGAACGCCATGTCGTCCTAGACTATTAAAATAAAGTGTTCACTTGTTTGGATGAGGAAGGAAACTTAAGAACAGTTCAAGGAATTCCAAGAGCTATAACTATCAGAGAAGTTTCAGCCTTGCAATTGAAAAAAAGCTACAGGAAAGGATGTCAAGTATTTGCAACGCACATGGAAGAGGAACCTAAGGATAAAGTGCCAAGTATTGAAGACTGCAAAGTATTGAAAGAGTTTGAGGATGTCTTTAAAGAAATATCGAGATTGCCTCTGAAAAGAGATATTGATTTCTCTATAAATCTGATGCCGAGAGAAACACCTGTCTCCAAGACTCCTTATAAGATGAGTACGCTAGAATTGAAGGAGTTGCAGATGCAACTTGAAGAGATTTTGAAGAAGGGGTATATACGCCCAAGTGTGTCACCTTGGGTGCCCCAGTATTGTTCGTGAAGAAGAAGGATGGTACACTGAGACTCTGCATTGACTTCAGGTAGTTGAACAAGGTAACGGTAAAGAACAAGTATCATTTGCCAAGGATAGATGACCTCTTTGATCAGCTGTGGGGCGCACAGATATTTCCAAAGATTGATCTCATATCTGGATATCACCAAGTGAGAATTAAGGAAGAAGACATCAGCCAAATTGCCTTCAGAACGACGTACGAACATTATGAGTTCATAGTGGTACCATTTGGGTTGTCAAATGCACCAGTTGTCTTCATGTGTTTGATGAATGAAGTTTTCAAAAGTTATTTAGATAAGTTTGTCATTGTATTTTTGGATGACATACTTATTTACTCAAAGTTTGAAGAGGAGCACGAGCAGCACTTGAGGATGGAACTCCAAATATTGAGGGAGCATCAACTTTATGCAAAGTTGAGCAAGTGTTCATTTTACGAGAGGCATATTCATTATTTGGGTCATATTATTTCTAAGGAAGGAATAGTTGTGGACCCAACGAAGATAAAATCCATTGAGGAATGGTCGACACCAAGAAATGTCACAAAGGTAAGATCCTTTATGGGACTTGCAGGTTATTACATAAGGTTTATTGAAGGCTTCTCAAAGATTGTGCATCCAATTACATCTTTGGAAAAAAAAGGTGCGCGGTTTGAATGGACTCTGGATTGTGCAAGGAGTTTTCAGCACTTGAAGATTTTGTTGACAAGTGCACAAATTTTGAGAATTGTTGATTCAAATGCAAACTTCGTTGTGTGCACGGATGCATGCAAGGAAGGGCTATGTGGAGTCCTGAGTCAAAATGGACATGTGGTATGCTACGAATCAAGAAAGTTAAAAGAGCACGAAAGGCTCTATGCTACTCATGACTTGGAATTGGCAACCATAGTGCATGCCTTGAAGATGTAGCGACATTATCTTATGGGTAGAAGATTTGAGTTGAGGACAGACCATAGTGGTTTGAAGTATCTGTTTGGACAGCCAAATTGAAATGCCAGACAAAGCAGATGGTTAGAATTCCTCAGTGAGTATGACTTTGACATAAAGCATATCAGAGGAAAAGAGAACAAGGTGGTTGATGCACTCAGGGAGGGTGCATGAGATGCATGTTGCAGCCATTAGCATGTATAAATCCGATTTGTGCAACAGAATTTTAGAAGTTGCCAAATCAGATCAACGCTATGTGGACATAAAGGCGACTTTACCGTGAGGTATGTCGCAACAGAATTTGGAAGGTTATGAGCTAAGAGAGGATGGGATCCTCATGTATAGGCGCAGAGTCTATGTGCCAAATGATCAGGAATTGAAAATCTTGTTATTCTCAGAGATGCATAAGGTTCCTTATGTTGGACATCTAGGTTACCAGAAGACAATTGTCGCAATCAAAAAACAATACTATTGGCCAGGTATGAAAAAGGAAGTTGTTGATTTTATTGTTAGATGTCTTGAATGTCAAAAGGTCAAGGCTAAGCACAGACATCCAGTTGGTTTGCTACAGCTTTTTCCCCTTCCTGGGTGGAAGTGGGAAGTTGTAACCGTGGATTTCATAACTAAGTTGCCTAAAACTACTAAGCAACATGATTCTATTATGGTGGTGGTGGACAAGCTTACTAAAGCTGCCCATTTTATTCCAGTGAAGTCAACGCATAAGGCAACCGATATTGCTAAGATATACATGCGAGAAATTGCTAAGTTGTATGGTGTACCTAAGACAATTGTGTTTGATAGAGATTCCAAGTTCACTTCGAACTTTTGGAAAGGGCTATTCGAAGGATTTGGGACAAATTTGAACTTCAGCATAGCATATCACCCTGAGTCAGATGGGCAAACAGAGAGGGTATATCGGGTGATTGAATATATGTTCGGAATATATGTGATGGATAAGCCATCAAAATGGGAAGACTACCTTCACTTGGTAGAGTTTGCTTACAACAATGGGTATCAAACATCTTTAAAGATAAGCCCATTTGAAGCACTTTATGGTAGAAAGTGCAACACGCTAGTGAGTTGGGACAACCCAGCAAACCGCGCAGTAGTTGGGCTAGAGCTACTTCAGGAAATGCAGGAGCAGATGGTAATGATAAGGCAGAATTTAAAGGTTGCCCAAGACAGGCAGAACCCACAAAGGGTTTAAAGTGGGTGATCAAGTGTTTTTGAAAGTGAAATCCAGGTACAGTTCCCTGAAGTTGGAAATGTGTTCTAAGTTAGTAGCGCGTTATTGTGGGCCATTTGAAATCCTTGAAAGGATTGGTCATGTCGCATATATGCTTGCATTTGCCTGCATCCTTGTGTATTCATAATGTTTTTCATGTGTCATTACTTAAAAAGTACGTAACTGATGCTAATCATATTATTGATTGGAATGTGATTCAAGTGGAGCAAGAAGGCGATTTTCAAGTGCGACCGGTTTGCATATTGGAACGGAAAATCAAATAGCTCTGAAACCGAGTCATGGAGTTGATAAAGGTCCAATGGACCTGGTACGGTCATGAGGATGCAACTTGGGAGCACGAAGATGTTATGTAGATAGAGTATCCACATCTTTTCGAAGATTTTTGAAATTTTGTATGTACATGTGTATAAGATGCACTGAGGACAGTGCATATTTAAGGGGGAGGGGAATGTAATGTCCCCAATCCGGACCCTTTGTAATTGTACATATAGGCTGGTGAGCCGTTGGTACCAAATTGTAAATGTAAATGTACATATAGGCTGGTGAGTCGTTGGCACCTAGATTTGGTGTTGCGTGCACCTAAGTAGTGTGCGAAGAATTGTTATCAAAGAAAGGGTGCACACATAGTGTTGCGCACTTGGGTAAGTGCGCATGGTGGCACATCAAAGAAAAGTGCGCACATTTCACAGTGTTGCGCGCACTTGGGTAAGTGCGCGGGAATGACCTGGGAGTGCGTACCGAGCCGAGTTATATTTATGGATATATATATGGCTATATATGTATTGAAGCCAGAGAGCCTGTGTGATTATGAGGTTCGTGGGTCGAGATGCAAATAGGCCAGTGCACCTATCCATGTAAATGTAATCGCAGTTATTAATATAATATTACATTGTTGCGCGCAGACACACTTAGACGAAAAGAAATGGGGGGCTACCTCCATCGAAAAAGGGAAAAGTGGGTGGGACTTAAGTCCTAGGGAACATTTTAATAATATTTCTGGAAATGTGTCATTTATGGATAATTATTTTATCCTAAGTTCCCAGGGTTGGGAACGAGTCACCAAGTGGCTTAAGCTACTTCTGAAGGTTACAATTGTCAAGTTGAAGGCACGCAATATATATTGTTAGCCTTAGTGTATTTTGGGGCATTCAGGCATTATTCATTATTCACTCTCGTGTGCAGAAGGGGTCGGTCCAGGGAGAGGACGACTATTACCTTATCTGCATAGAGAAGCTTGTAAGGGGTTTTTGTACTATAATCGGAGTTTTGTTGTCGAAGAGGCGGGTTGTCAAGCTCGTGAGCAGTCTCTCTGAGTGAGAGATTTGTTGTTGAAGAAGCGAGTTGTCAAGCCCGTGAGCATACTCTCCAGGTGAGTTTTGCTCAGAATTGTTCCCTGGTGCGTTGGGCATTAGTCGCAGGGCTCGGAGATTGTTCAGCCTGTTGCTAGTAACCCTAGAAGGGAAGTGGGGCAGTCGAGGGACTGTTGAGCAGAGAAGGGTCACACTTCCTTGGGTGTGACAGGTGCGTGGGGAATGAGAAACTATAGGCTAGTTGCAGCAACGGGCACCTTCGACTAAGCAATTATATTGAGAATCAAACCTTGGCCTATCACTAGGAACCCTTTTGCCCTGGTGGAGTTAAGCCCTAGCTCGATGGTGACCTATTGCTGAAAGCTTATGAGAAACAGAGTCTATGGCGCACAGTTGGTGATTTTTCATAAAAGATAAGTGTTCCTTATGTGCTTGTCTCGTTTACTGTGTATTTATTTATCTATGTTTGACTTGAATTAATTCTTGTATGTTGTCACATATAAGTAATTGTTGTTATTCTGTCTAATGTTGCTTGCATATGTAAGTGTGGTGTTGATAGTCATTATTTTAGTTGTGTCTGAGTATGACGGTTATTAATAGTTTTTCTGTTAAGTTATCCTTTGATATTGATCATGTGTCTCCGAAGCAAGGATTAAATGGTCGGGTGCACAGGAAAGTAGCCTGTGTACACATGAGGCTGGAACTCATGTGTACGTACAGGGAAATAGACAACGCACACAAGGAAAATCATAATTGACGTGTGACCCCAGGATGGTTGCGTGCACAGTAGTGTTGTGTGATCAGTATGTTGGTGCACGCAGTTGTTTTTAGTTACTTTCACTGCTTAAAGTTGTGTTAAAAGGAGAAAGTTAGTGTGGCGCGTCTCAGATTGAGATTGAGTGCGTGGCTTCAAGTGATACTGCGCAAACTAGGGTTAGTATAGAATCTGCACAGCGGATTTGCGAAGTAGCATTGTTCAGTAGTATGCTGGGTGATGCTACATTGGAGCAACGTCGGAGCGTTTTGGGTAGCATGGCCCAGCCTGGGAGGCTGGGGATGTTACAGTATGGTTGATTCAGAGCTACAGAAGTTGGGATTGTGTGACGTGGCCCAGCCTGGGTGGCTGGGGACGTTACATTCTGGTATAAAAGCAGTTTGGTAATGGGAAACGTTAGGGAGACTGGGTATGTTACATTTTGACTTCGTAATCCTTCAAGTTAAGAATAAATATGCATGTAAGAGTGAGGTTGAGAATATACAGGAATGCGATTTGGGATACTATGGAATGGTTTCATGCTTTAGATCTCATATCAGTTCCTAGAGAGCATAACAGCTTAGCAAGTAAGTTAGCAGTTTCAACTTCTACCTTTTTAAGCCCTCGGAAGAGCTATTAAATGGTCAAGGTAAAATAGAAGTTAATTTTAGGCCATCAATTCCATATAATGTAGATCATTGGCAGGTTTTCAAAGATGATAAGCAGATCTTGAGGTTTATTCATAATGTTCGGGAATTTTCAAGTTGTAAGGTCAGTTACAAGGAAGAAGGGAAGGAATATCTTGAAGAGGATGATCCCATTCAGAATAAAATTCCCAAAGGACTTGTTGCATTAAAGCAAATCTTTGACAGGCAAGACAGGCATAAAAAGAAAGAAGTAATAAAACCCGGTGATTATATTGAAATAAACATTGGGACAACTGAGTATCCCAAAATGATAAAATTGGAAAAGGAACTTCAAAAAAAAGAAAGAAAAAACTTAATAAATCTTGTGCAAGAGTATAGGGATGTGTTTGTTTTTACTTATGATGAGCTTAAAGCATATAGGGAAGATGTAATTCAACACACAATCCCTCTTAAAGAATATGCCAAGCCTTTTCGTCAAAAGTTAAGGAAAATAAATCCTAAGTTAGCTCCCTTGGTGCAAAAGGAACTTCAGAAGATGTTTTGTTGGTATTATTGCACCAACAAGACACTCATCTTGGTGTTCTAACGTAGTTGTTGTCCGGAAAAAGAATGGAGGGATAAGGTTGTCCATTGATTTTAGGAATTTGAATTTGACATGTATTAAGGACAACTACCCTCTCCTTAACATGGAAACTTTGCTAGAAAGGGTCACGGGATCACAAATCATGTCTATGTTAGATGGCTTTCCCGGTTATAATCAAGTGTTAGTGAAAAAAGAGGATCAGAATGAAACTATTTTCACAAAACCTTGGGGCACCTTTGAATACTTGAGAATGTCTTTTGGCTTATTAAATGCAGGTGCCACTTTTCAGAGAGCAATAGATTTTGCCTGTAAGGAATTAATGGGAAAATTCATTGAGATATATCAAGATGACTTGACTATGTTTTCAAAGGATAGATCAGATCACACAAGTCATCTAAAGCGGTTCTTTGAAAGATGTCACAAGTACGAAATCTCCTTTAATCCAACTAAATCAGTGTTTGGAGTTGATGAAGGGAAATTGTTGGGCCATATTATTTCAAAAAATGGGGTAAGATCCAGAGAGTATAGAAGCAATCAATAGAGTCCCTTTACCTCAAACCAAGAAAGCCCTCCAATCTTTCCTTGGTCAAATTAATTTTGTCAAAAGATTCATCCCAAACTTAGTCGAAACTATAAAACCCATTCTTAAGCTTCTAAAGAAAGATGGTAAGTTTGAATGGACAGATGAAGAAAGGAAAGCATTCAAGAGTATGTAATGTCCCCATTTTTGGACATTATTATGTTACAGAGTGTTATGCCTACTAGAGTAGCCAAATGGGGGTGACAGCGAGTTCAGGAGTTATTGAGGGGTTTTATTGGGCCCAACTTGCATCTTTCATCATGTTTCATCATCAAGATCCATTCTGCACATCTTGGCTTTGGTTTTGTTGCATTCCGACAATTTCCGTAATTTTGAGTTATTATGGGTCATATTTTAATTAATTTCACTAAGGTCATTTTGGGCATAATACTTGGAGAAACCTCTTAGTGTAATAGCTCATCGGAATCGGGAGGAAGAGCACTACAGGATTAAATGATGAGAAGTGACTTTCAATGGCCAAAGAAGCCAGAGACGAATAAATCACTTTTTAGAGGCAAAAAAGCTAATTAATTAATAAAGTGATTTAATTAAGGAATAATAAAAATAAAGTAAAAGTCACTTGGAGAGAAAAGGTCAACAGGGGGGATAAAAGAGAGATAGGGGCCTCTATTCTCTCATTATGTTGATTATCATTTTGATGTCTAGCTTCTTGCTAGAGAGCCCATGATACTTGGGGGTTTTGAGGGTTTTGACTGAACAAACCCTAGAGATCAACTCAGTGGTAAAAGATTCCACCTTTCCTGATCCAAGCTTGGCCAAGGAGGTGAAAGATTCCTCCCTCACCATTCTAGCTCAGGTTCTATTCCATTCAGTGGCAGTTTGTGGAGGCATGGCACATTATTGGAGGTTTTCTGCAGGTTGGGCGCATCACTTGAGGGAGTGAGATTCGATTTGGCTTGGGAAAGCTAGATCCGAGTAGATCTCATTCCCGGATTGATTGTCATCACCCCGGTGCCTATTTGCATCAATATTTGAGGGTATGCTTCAACTCATTCACTCTATCATTCAGGAGGGCGAGTTTTCCCTTGAGGAGGGTGCACTGTCCATTTGAGATCTTGTGTTTTGGAGGGGAAGATCTTTCCCAACAACCTAGAGCTTTGGCATAGGGGTTTCCTATCACCCGATCTACCTTTTGGCAGTTGGTTTCAGTGACTTAGAGGCCACATTCTTGGAGGCCGAAATATTGGCTTGCTTGAGCTAGTGAGGGAGCATTTGTTCTTAGAGATATTGTTGTTTGGAGGTCTTCTAGTTGAGCTACATCTCAAAGACTACTACTATCATCTTGCCATCACCATATCTATTTTCTATCAGAGCTTAGCATGAGTTTGAGGCATTCATAGAGGAGATCGTACCATCCTTAGTCTCTTCCAGCCAAGAAGTGTGCATTGTGCTAGAGAAGACATCTCCTACAATAAAGGGTAATAGTTAGATCTTAGAGATCTTTGGTATTCAGCTTGGGGAGGCTTTTGGAAGCCTATATCTTCATCTCTCTATTGTATCTCGGAGGCATTATCAGCCATACACTCTATTCTCTTATATGTATTCCAGATCTGCTCCATTTTGTATGAGGTCAACTATATATTTAAATAACATCAGATCTGAGGTATTTGTGGCTATTTCTTGTGTTATTTGTCTTGCATCTTGTTGAGTATACTCCATTTCTATATCTTTATCATTTAATAGTTGCAAACACACAAAGAACCATCACCATAAACCCAGCAAAACTCAAAGAAGACTAAAATCTGCAAAGTGTTTGACAAAATACCACAACTAGAAATCATAAAAACTAAAATGTTCCAAGCAAATATGTTTGGGAACATTACAGAGTATTAAGGATTCAATTGGTAGATCTCATGTACTAATTAGTCCCGATTACTCCAAAGATTTTCAAGTCTTTTCCTTTGTTTCAAAAGACACTATTGCAGGGGTATTGCTCCAAAAAAATGATGAAGGGCAAGAACAACCCATTGCATTCATGAGTAAGGCATTGCATAACTCAAAGTTGAATTACACTATTATGGAAAAACAAGCATATGCCTTAGTCAAATCTCTTAAGCATTCCAGAGTCTATGTTGGGTATTCAAAGATAGTGGGGTATGTACCTCACTCAACAGTAAAGGATATTTTGGCTCAACAGGATTGTTTAGGAGTTAGAGGAAAGTGGGTTCGAAAATTCAAGAGTATGACTTAGAGATTAAACCCACCAAACTAGTCAAAGGTCAGGGTCTAGCCCAGATGTTGACGGAAGGTAGTGTGTTAGAACAGTCATTCAGGTCCAGTTATGTCTACAGAGCTTCAAAGGTTAGAAGAGCATTAGTGGTATTCAGACATTATATTTTTCCTCCTTAACGTTACTTGCCCAAATCATTTGATAGTTCATAAAAAAAGAGCATTAAGGTTAAAAGCTTCTAAGTATTGTATTATTCAAGATGGATTGGGGTGGAGGAACCCCGATGGTGTAATACTTAGATGTATTGATGAGATAGAATCTAAGAGACTTATGCATGAGTTTCATTCAGGATTTTGTGGAGGGCATTTTGCAGCGAAAACTACAGCCCATAAAATCCTTAGAGCATAGTACTATTGGCCCACTATCTTTGCACATGTTCATAAAATGGTTAGAGGTTGTCAACAGTGTCAGTTATTCATAGGAAAACAAAAGTTGGCAGCCTTGCCATTACAGCCAGTAGTAGTTGAGGCCCCTTTTCAGCAGTGGGGGCTTGATTTCATCGATCAGTTTAAAGATAATTCAAGCAATGGATACACTTGGATTTTGACAGCGACCGATTATTTCACCAAGTGAGTAGAGATTATACCCACCAAGTGTACTAATGGTTAGGCCCTAGTATGTTGTCTAAGTTTAGTGTCTAATGTATATTACCATGCTAGTCATCATTTTTTAGTCATATGGAAATTGTGCTAAGTCCCCCTCGGGATTTTTTAATGTTTTATACAAATAAAAAATTTCCCGCAAAACGGGATATTTTAATTGTAAATAATGCCTAAATTAAAAAAGTGGTACTAGGAAGCATTATATGCCTTAGGGGTATTTGTTTTCACACTCAGAATACCCACTTTAACTAGGTATTACCTTTTTGAGGGAAAATAGTGATTATTTAATCACTTAAAGTCATTTTCTCTCAAAAATGTCAAACAAAAGGAAAAATTAAAAAATAAGCAGCCAGCCAATAATTAAGGGAACATGTCGGGGACATGTTTTTCCCTTGTCTTCAGTCCATGGCTTGTGTTGCGAGTCCTCTTGGAGAGGTGGCGACTTGATTGAGTGAAACTCAAGTGAGGGAGTGTGTTGGCATTTGGGTGGAGATGCCAAAGAGGGAGGTCGCACCTCTCCCTTAAGTGGCGCAATTACAGGAGGGGACGTCAACCCCAAGGATTGACTCGCCCTCCTCTCTACCAAACTTCATGAGGTGGCAATCCACCACTCCCTCTTACCTTGAGATGTGGCAAACCCAATTCATACTCTCATGCCACTCGCCCTCTCTCATGCCACTCGCCCCTCACAACTGTCAGACGCCCTTGCCTTGGGATTCACGCCCTTTGGGCTATTTAAGCAAGTCACCCCTCCTCATTCAAGCTAGTTGGAGCTTGGGGAATGTATACTTGCATTGTAATGCTACTATTTTGTAAACTCTCTTGAATTGAATAGAGAAAGACTTTTGAGGTCACATGGTGATTGGTGCTCAATGTGTGGATGCTTGAATGTTGTGCTTTGAATTGAGGTAACTTGTATTTGTTTCAATTTTGCATATCTACTCTATCTAAGGCCTTTGAAAGTGTGTTATCACAATAGGGTAAGATCTATTTAGCTAGATTGCTCTTTAGATTTTACTATTTTTCTACATCTAAAGATTCTAAATTTGCATGCTTTTTGAATGAACTAACATGCTTCTTTGAGTCTTTTATGTAGGAAATACCTTTCTAACGGAGTGTTGGCAAGATTGAGCAAGTTTTACAGGTTGGTAAGCTTGGAGAAGTGATAGATTGGAGTTTCATCCTTCACCCATTCCAAGATTTTGACGAACAAGAGTCCCTCTACTATTCACCAAAGGACCCCATAGCCCAAGGATTCAAGTCTTGAGCAAATCCTTCATGTCTCTCTTTCACAAACTTTCTAAATATTCATTTGGTTACCATTTCATGCATAGCTAGATCTAAGTTATCATCTAAATCTTTAAAAGTTTTAGCTTGCATGCAAAGTAAATTAGATCTATTTTGTACTTTTCAAAGTCTTATTATTTCAAGTCGATCTAGCGTGCTAAACTTCACCTTTTAGTAAGTTTTAAAGCAATATTTTAGAAGGCTGAAAGATTAGTTTAGTTTCAAGAGCTTTCATCTTTATATTTGGCAATCTAAGTGCCATTAGTTTGTTGTCCTAAAACAGAAAACCAAAGACCCTAAGGAGACAAGCTTTCTAGCTTGTTTTCCTTGGTTAATTTTCACTTGTTTTTGCTAGTTTTTACTTAGTAATTCTTTGGGTTTTCCTAACATTGTTCCAAGACACTCTTAAAGTATTTTTGGGCGTCTTTTGCCATCCTATACTTGCTTTTTTTGCAAGTTTGTGGACAGCCAAGAGGAAGTGCTGCTGAATTTTGGTGGATTTGGACTATCCAAGAGCACCCTTTTCATCAATAAACTTTTCTAGAACTTGTGAAAACTTGTTGATCTCCCTTAATGAAGGATCACAAGTCTTCCCAAAAGAGAGATTGTAACCTATATCAATAAAATTAGTGGGCTACACAGTGCCCAATATTCAATCCCCCCTGGGGGATCAGTGTCTTCTTGTGGTTGCCTCATTTTTGCTAAAATTTTAGTTTTTCTTTGCTTTACGAAGTTAAAAAGATAAAATCAATAATAAAATCAATCACGGCACTGCAAAACAATTAGGTTAGATTTCATTTTTTAGATTAGTTTAGATTAGATTCCAATTTCTAGTTTAATTTAGTTTAGTTTCCTTTTTGCAATTCAATTTTCTGCAATTTCAAGTTGGAATAAACCATCCCCTCAGCTTCCCTCAGTATGTTCCTGACCCCTCCTTTGTGAGCTTCAGCTTGATCTATAGAGTAAGGTTCCACGCAGAACAAGGACTGGTCAGTGCGGATTTAGTGTTAACTAGGACAATCCAATAGTTGCTATTGTTCATATTGGGACAATACATAGAGTTTGTGTGTAAAGTCAAACGAGATACTCCATGAGATCTAGGGTCTCACCATGTCGGACTTCTGGCATTACTCTTTGTACTTGTTTATTGTATTGAACTTGTGTATGAAGTTAGGGGGATATTCTTGTTAATATTATGGTAGTCGCGGGAGGTATTTACCCCCACGTGTGAACCTGACGAGAATAGAAGACTTCGGGAAGCAAGAGAAACCCTAATGAGTTGGCTAATAACCCTAGAAGCCTTGTCGGCTCAAGAAGATAATTTATATTAGGCTATTAGCCTCCAAGAGAAGAAGTCGGCCAGAATTAATAATAATATACTGAACAGACACATACCCAGAAGGAGAAGTCGACCCCAGCAAACTGGCAGGATTACTATAAATACAGGGCGCCAGTTCTCATTTGACAACATCTCAGAATTGCAGTTTCCCAGTTGGTGCGCACTGCAGTTGCAGTCTGGTGCGCAAGTTTGGAGGAGGGTTGCAGCTGCAGCTGCAGCAGCAGCTAGTTCCAGTATTGGCTTGGATATCTCTTGGCTAGGGTTTGGAACATCTGATCATCTTTTTGTGATGCGTTATCCTTGGGGATTGATGCGCTACTCTTTGTTTGGCTATCTAGCCTAGGGTTTGCTTCTGGAGGAATTTCTCAGTCAAGGTTAAGGTGCTCGGAGGGAGGCTTCAGCCTATGGTTGGGTGACGAGGGTATCGTCAATGGTAAAACGAGCACACCATCTTCTATATTCTAATAGGTTATGGGCCCACACCCCTTTAGTCAGCCTAAAACGCTAGAAGGAAACATAGCCGCTAGATATTGAGCTCGTTTAGGAACTGTCGCTAGGGTTACTAGCAGGAGCAACTTCCAAAAGCACTACAGCTAGGGTTACCAGCAGAAGCAGTTGCAGAAACCCTAAACCTCTTGTTGAGGCACCTTAAGTGACGAGATTGACCTAATCTCTGGATAGATCAGTGCGCCCTAGCCCAGCGCATCTCTTGGTACACTCAGAAGGCCAAGACGTGAAGTTTGGATTTCTGGTCAAATCTAGGGTTTGACCAAGTCAAGCAAG
>ML789308.1:314371-328513 GCA_009831015.1 Picea engelmannii
TAATAACCCTAGAAGCCTTGTCGTCTCAAGAAGATAATTTATATTAGGCTATTAGCCTCCAAGAGAAGAAGTCGGCGAGAATTAATAATAATATACTGAACAGACACATACCCAGAAGGAGAAGTCGGCCCCAGCAAACTAGCAAGATTACTATAAATACAGGGCGCCAATTCTCATTTGACAACATCTCAGAATTGCAGTTTCCCAATTGGTGCGCACTGCAGTTGCAATTTGGTGCGCAGGTTTGGAGGAGGGTTGCAGGTGCAGCTGCAGCAGCAGCTAGTTCCAGTATTGGCTTGGATATCTCTTGGCTAGGGTTTGGAACATCTGATCAGCTTTTTGTGATGCGCTATCCTTGGGGATTGATGTGCTACTCTTTGTTTGGCTATCTAGCCTAGGGTTTGCTTATGGAGGAATTTCTCAATCAAGGTTAAGGTGCTCGGAGGGAGGCTTCGGCCTGTGGTTGGGTGACGAGGGTATCGTCAATGGTAAAACGAGCACACCATCTTCTATATTCTAACAATTCTCCCCGTTGGACTTCCGACATAGTTCTTTGCATCCAATTTGAGGGATAACCTCTAAAGGGCCACATCTAGATTAGATTTTCTTTATTGTTATCACTCCACACACACTTCACATTCACAAGTGGACTTGCACTCACAATAGCCAATTCATAATAAGCGACCAACTTAACAACCCATTTAATACTAAATTTGTTAAGAGCACTTGCAATACTACTCATACAACAGCATTTTCATTTATCTTGCAACAATCTTTACATTTGGCACTGGTCTTTATATTTGCTTATCATCTATCTTTACAAGCACTTGTATTTGCTTTCATAGTATATCTTTTACAGGCAAGTACTTTACATGCTTTTATCTTTATCATCAGCAATTTCCTTTGTCATATATGTTACTAGTGTAGATTTATTTGCATCTTGCTCTTGCTTTAATAAACTCCTAGATTTCATTTTGTACTTAGCTTAGTTCATGACTTGGTTATTTTTTAGGGACTAGCCCCCTTGCCTTCGCTAGGAGTTGGCCTAGACGAAGGAGTTGAGGATCGGGTGACAGCACCTTGACTAGAGACTTGCCCCCAAGGACACACCCAGTGGATTGAAGATTTCTTCCATCCTACCCGAGGTGTGTATAAAGTGGCAACAAGGAAGCACAGGTGTATAGTGACTCTAAATAGACAGAAAAATAGAATAGGAGAAGTAGAGGTAGAAACAACAATTAAAATGTTTGTAGCAAACGATATAATGACATAAATCAAAGGATTTAGAGATTCAAAAGAAGTTTAGGATAACATTCAAAAAGATATATGAGCGGCCTATCAAAACTACAGTCGTGTTTCTTGAAAGACAACTATATAACTTAAAGATAGGAGAAAGTCAAAGCATCACAAAGCAAGTAAGCAAATTATAGGAGTTAAGAAATCAGCTTTTGCCTTGAATAAGAAGGTCGAGGAAGAAGATTTTATTGATCTCACTTTAACAGTTTGCGAAAGACTTATCAAGGTTTTATCACTTCATTAGATGTTGCAGACAAATTGAAATTTTAAACTTCGAATATTTGAATGGTTTTTTATGACAAAAGAGTGGGAACTCCAAAAGAAGCATGACAAAAACACTGATGGAAATCCAAAGAGTTCTGCCAAGCTATCCTACTTGAGGATAATATTTATCCTCAACATGTAGTTACCATGTATATCAACACATTAAAAAAGTCTATCAAGGGATATGTTAAGGCATTGAACCCTACCACACTTGAGGAGACCATTTGACAAGTAGAAGCTCATTCAAAGGTTTCCACAAACTGTATTGCAACTAAAACCCTAGTACATGTTCTCCCACACAACCTCCCTTTACGACATTCCCAAACAACCCCCCACTCATATCCCCTCACCACACCCCCCCCCCTCATGCCCATTGCCACCTCTTCTCTAAGAGAGATATTAGGAGGGCAATTAGTGCCATGAGCACCAACAAAGTAGCAGACAAGGAAGGCCATGAGCACCAACAAAGTAGTAGAAAAGGAAGGCCTCCAAGCTGAACTCCTCAAGCATGGCATCCAATCTCTCGACTCACACACTCCTGACCTATTTAACCATGTGGTATGCTCTAGTGACCCCCACTCCTAGTCTAGACACATCATTCACCCAATCCACAAATTGGGGAGTAGCTCTGATCCGAACAGTTATCGGACCATCATGGTTAGACACACATTCCCCAAGTTTTATGCCACAGTCCTGCATCAGTGGCTTTCAGATGAACTAGAGAGTCAACACCTCAGAGCCAGAGGGCAGGCCGAGGTCCACCCGAAGTACCAAACGACCGATCACATCTTCGAAAGTTTATTGTTGCTCTATAGACTTTCGAAAAGTGTTTGATACAATCCCAAGAGAGGCCATATTCCAAAGGATTCGTGACATTAGCATCTCTAAGACCCTCTTTGCCACCATCATGAGATTGTACGAGTTGGTTATGGGTTGCCTCCAGAATGCCACACGACATTTTTGACTTCATCCACAGTATCACTAGTGTAAAATAGGGGTGCCCCCTCTCACCGAGCCTCTTTGGGATCTACATTGACGAGCTGGACTCTTTCCTCCATGAGCACATCCAAGTTGGAGATGGTTGCCTTCTACGTCAAGTATTGATCTCCTTTCTCCTTTTCACCAATGACTTGATCTTGCTCGCCTCTACTCTCAAGGATCTACAAAGGTAAATTAATGCCATGGACAGTTTTTGTGACCTTCGACAATTGACATTCAAACTAGGTAAAACCAAGCTCTTCAATGCATCAAAGAGCTTTCTCTTTGACTCACATTTCTACTCCCAGGGAGCAAAGATTGGGATCATGACAACTTACACCTACTTGCTAGTCCAATTCACAAGGCCTCACTTCAGCATGCAACAAGCTCCCCAACTTCATCTCAACAAAGAGTACAGCTCCCTAGCCCTCATCGATAGACAATCTAGAATCAGTTTCAAGACATTCCGTCCAAACTTTACCTCCTAGAGGCAATTATCAGACCCAGGGTCCTTTATGGTCCAGAGATTTGGGGACTGAGCTTACTACATACTAGGCCCAAACAAAGAGAGTTTAAACCCTACTCCTCAAGTGCATCATCCGATGCAAATGCACAATTCCCATTATTCAAGAGGAGTTCAAGTCCACCCCTTTTGCCTCAAGGTCATTTTTTGTTTAGTCTCTTTCCTACATAGAGTTGGGACCTTCGACAACTTTGCCTCTGGCAAAAAGAGGTATCCCTACCTTGCATTTTGCTCCTCAGAGGCCCTTGCCTCGAATTGCCCCGTAGGTCCTGCATGAAGTTAGTTTTCACATGCCTCTCAACTTCTTCAGTAATAGTGATCTCCCTTGAGCACCTTCCCCACTTCAGGTACTCCCTAGATGCACCCGACCATCTCTTATTGACTAAACAAGAATTTAATCAAGCTATCAAAGAGGGCATCTGCAAATTGTATATCCAGGTTACTCTGACCTCACCCCAGAGAACCTAGGCTCAAAAATGTCTTTCTATCAGGAGTACTTCTTGGAGTTGCAGGATGGCATCATCGTCCATCCCCAATACACGTATAAACATTGGATGCATTCACTCACAATCCCTTTAGGCCAGCTCCAAGTTTTCTCTCACAGACTCTAGGTGGAGACAAATCACCATATTCCTTAGCCAGATAGGATCTGTCAAATGAGCCACCTTCAACAGCTTTAGACAGAGATGCACCTCATTGTTAGATGTCCCTTCTACTATGAGATCTGAAGACCATACCATTGCCTCCATAGGGACTCAGGAGGATCATATTCTACTTTCTTTCGATATTGCGATCAGAGATGCCTAGCCCTCTTCATCAAGGAGATACTCAACCACAGGTCCCAGTTCTTGCACAACCTACCCTACCATGAGATTAACAAGAAGATCAACTCATATTTTCATGTTGCCTCACCAAATCAAAGAAACAAGAGACAAGGAGATCTTCAAAGCATTGAAGATCATAGAGTGGTGAGACCTTATGTCTCCCCTCAACCTCCCCCCTGAGACGTCGATCGATGTCCTCGAGACCAGTTCGGAGGGGTCAAAGCAAACCTCTAACCAAACATGATCATAATAACATATGGACCGACCCCAAACGAACCCAAAGCAAGGCACCTCCTGCCTATCTAACTACCTCCTACCTTCAGTAAAGTAGCCTAAGTTCTATCTGGAGCTTCTTTCCTTCGACCTTGTATGGTAGGAAAGCAAGGTCCCCTTGTTCATATGTCACCCAAAGGATCGTCTAGTCGTATCCCACTATGGTGCCCGACGACTCTGATAGCGAGGCAATGCCTTGGTCGCCCCTTTGCCCTCGATCATCACGACTAGGAGACTTTGACATCATCCTCATTTCTCACTCTCTCTTTCTTTCTTTCTTGATTAGCACCAAAATATCTAGTCTCGAAACCCTACTCTATATCACTACACCTATGACACTAGTATATATCTTTTGGATTTGATTTTAGTTAGACCTAGTGATTAGCTTAGCTAGACACTTGTGTAGGTTGCACTTTTCCTTTTCGCTTTCTTTATCTTACTTTCAACATTACCTAGGACCTACTTTTGCACTCCCACATTTTATTTACATTGCATGCATCTCTCATTTCCACTAACCTACTTTTGTGGTCATTTGTCGAACATTAATAAAATTATCTTATCTTATCTTGCAACAAAGGTAGAGCCCAAAGTTAAAATAGAACCTACCCTTCCTCTTATTGAATATAAAGGTAGAGTGGTAGATCCAGCAGTAATTAGTGGTCAAAGAGAAGTGGTTTGAAGGTCACAAATCAGAGCTCCTAGAAAGATCCACATGGTTGAATTTATAGATGAACAATCAAAAGTGGTTGGAGTGATCAAAAGGAAATAGCAAAAATTGAAGACCAAGAACAACAAAAATTTCCAAATGTTTCCCTTGTTGTCATTCTAGGAATCACTTTATATCAAATCAGAAGAGAAAAAAGCAAAGTCAAGGGAAGACCCATGGTGAGTCTTGTCGATTTTGGTAGCTATGGGCCTAAAGTTGTCCCGTTATTAATTTCTCAATGGCTAATGGCAACTTGGTGTCACCCATGGGCATATAAGTTGGCCCATTATTAATTTCCCAAGTGTCAATGGCTAATGGTGTTGGGATTATCAAAGGAATAAAATTATAGCCAGAGAACTACAAACTGATTTCTAACTTTTATGTTGTAGACTTAGTAGGTGTTGATGTTGTCATGGGGGCACAATGGTTGAATACCATGGTTGAATTTCGCATGAATCTTGATGAACTATACATGAAATTTGAACAAGGAAAACCATAGATCGCAATCATAAGATTGCAACCAAGTGCAAATTGACTTATCTTAGCAAACAAAATGACCAAACAACCACCCAAGGTGAATTATGTTCATCTCCCAATGTAATTCTATAAAGGGCCTACAAAAATTAACTTGATGAGTCTAAATATGTATTCCAAGAATCACCGCCTGGATTACCACCTGATAGAGGACAAGAACACATAATTGAGTTGGATTCAGAGTCCCAAAATACTTCAATACCCAGTGCTCCAATTGCACTAAGGGAAAATCAATTCAAGGTAGGCCAATAGATGACACTGTGATGGAGAACAATGGGATTGTCAAAGAAATAAAATTATAGTTGGACAAGTACAAATTGAGTTCTACTTTTTAAGTTGTAGCCTTGGCAGGGGATGAAATTGTCATGGGGGCACAATGGTTGAATACCATGGCTGAATTTTACATGAATTTTGATGAACTCTACATGAAATTTGAACAAGGACATCAATAGATCACAATCAAAAGGTTGCAACCAGGTGCAAATTGACTTATCTTGGTAAACAAAATTTCCAAACAATTTGCTTAGGGTGAATTATGCTTCATCTTCCAATGTAATTCTAGAAAGGGCATGTAATAGTTAATTGATGATCTTGAAGATGTATTCCAAGACCCACCTCCAAGACTACCATCAAGTTGGAATCAAGGTTTGGAAACGCTTCAATTGATTTATGATGCTCAAGGGCAAAGCGATTCAAGGAAGGGGTACTATAACAATGCTCAAAAATAATGTACCTTGTGCACTTCATGTCAATTATGTGGTCATCAATACTTAATGTTAATTACTAGAGTTTTTGGTAGATTAACTAAATGTTAATAGCCGAGGTTTTATGTTAGTTGTAAATTGTGGGACATTTATTGCCACAACTCATGTGAAAGTAAATTACAAAGAGAATTTATTTAAAAGTTGCAATAAGAGTCTTGTTAGGTGGGTGTTACTCAAATAAACTCACGAGTGGCAATAAGAGTCTTGTTAGGGGGAGTTACTAAAATAAACCAATGGCAATAAAAATCATGCCAGGTGGTGACGAGGCATTGGTAAGTGGCAGGAACACGGTTTTGGATGCTAATATGGAGGGAGAGGCTTTAGACTATACGGACAATCCGCTAGAGGGCTAGCAAATTTGGTCCAGCCCAACACCATGTCCACCTAGAGCTTTGCCAAACCCATGATCTGCATGACACTTGGGATCAAGACCTTTGGAGGAAGGAATGGTGGAAATCATTGGTGAATTAGCTCAAGCTCTATTAGGTCGTCGTATTTTGGTTAATGCTCTGTCATAGGAAGAGGTGACGAGACGGGTTGGATTAACTCATAAAGGCTATCAATGCCAAGACGACTACACACCTAAGAGGTTAAATAGGCCACATCTGGTAGATCCAAGGAATTTATGTCAAAGGATAGAAGAGGACATGGGATCATTACAGGCCTTTGATGACACTAACATTGCACCTCCTCTTGGTTGTACCAAAAAAATTCACAAAACCCCTCTCTACGGCTCAAACAAAAGGAATGAAAGTATATTAGAACTAGGGTTCATAGGAAAAACATGGGATTACAATCTTATGAGCGAATCTCCAAACCTTAATCCAAGAGACGAGGTTACAGAACCTAGAGAGTGGGAGGAAGCAAAAATGTCGTCAATGTGTCAAGAAGTTATAGGACTCTGTCAATCTACATTTAGGGGAAAAGACAAAACTAAGTGGATTTATAGAGATGACGAATTTGGCACTAGTCAATCATTTCTCGGGTAGAAGAATGAAAGGCGTAACACTAAAGGAATGGACAAAAGAAAATTTTGAGTCGTTTCTTGGTTATACTCCCCAAGTCTTAGCTCTGGTTAAAGGATGGATGGTCTGGATCTTCAAGTATGTGAGAGAGGTCAATAAAATCATGCAAAAACGGTGGAAGTGGGGAACACAACCACTATTCCTAAAAAAACAACGTATTGACTTTGATGTCAGATCCACGCGACTGGATATTCTCCTAGTTTGGGTAAGACTTCCAGGGCTCCTTCTGGTTCTTTGGTCAAAAGAAGTTTTCGAGGAAATTGGAAATGCCCTAGGCATTTTCTATGAAGCAAAGTCGTCATTTTGGGGATCATGGTACATGGGTTTGGCTTGAATACCGATTGACTTGGACTTAAGAAGGGGTCTAGTGGAATCTATGGAAATTCAAAGGGGTTCTAATAGTTTTCACCATTATCGACTATGAAGGTGTTTCATTCAGAAGCGGTCAGTGCCATATTTACGCACACCTAGCGACCGATTGCAATCATCCAAATTTAAGGAAGGTTTAGGCTCAGAAGTAGCCAAGCGCTAAGGAGAAAATATGAGGAGGGGCTTATAAAACTCAAAGAAGCTAGACAAAGTGGGGGATATTGTGGATTCCATTTGTCCACAGAAAACTCATTCAATGATTGTTCATAAACCCTTATACATTGGTCAACACAGGACTTCTATGCATGGAAGCCATTAGTAACATGATGACTATTAATTTTGTAGCTCAGAAGGTGTCTCAACATAGCCCTATGTGTCCAAGGCATGCTGATGGACATTAATTAATACCCGGATCAGCATTTTAATTATATCCTAAGTTTTGACTTAAGAAAAGCATAAAAATCGTATAAATGATTTTTATTGGCTTTTCACTCAAATTTCTAAAGTATTTGACTTTGGAAATTAATTTCACTTAAAGTGAATTTTTGGAGGCTTCTAGTAGATTCATGAGAAAAGGGAAAAGAGTAATAAAAGGAGGTTGAGGGTTAGGACATACCACACATAGAGTTGAGTTGAAGAAAGAGGGCGCTTGGCTGAGGAAGAGGGAGACTTGGTTGTTGGGAGTGAGTTGATGTTGTGTAGGTCGTACAACAAAGTACAAGGTTGAGTAAGAGGGTCGTACATCAACTAAGAGGGAGGTCGTACATCAGTAGCAGCAAGCAGGCTGAGTTGCAAGCCATAGGTAGCAGAGGAAGAGGGTCATACTAGGTTGTATAGGGCACCAGTAGATGATCGAGTTAACTCATGTCATACGGGTCGATTTATGGAGGTCGTACAAGGTCAATTTGAGCAGGCCGTACAGGTCAAACTTGGGAAAAGCAGGTTGTACAGTCGGGTCGTACAACAGAAGTTTGGTTGGGTCGTACAACCAGAAGGAGGGCAAAAATTCTCTATAATAATTTTCTGAATTTGTTGCTATAAATTGTAATTCCTTTGAAGTCAATAAAGCCCCTCTTTGTTGGTTTTCCCCACACTGGGGTTTCCAGGGTAATTTCTGGTGTATGTGTTTTTTATGTGCTTGGTTTCTTGGTTATTTTTTGCTAGGAAAATGTGTTAGAACTCAACTGTAAATTTTCTGCATAATTTTCAGAAGTATGTTTTAATTTCTGGGTAGATAAAATTATTGGCTTTAAATTTCAGATTGTTGGGTTCATAGAAATTAACATGGTATAAGAGCTAAGCCTCTAAATACAGAGAAGCCAAGTCGACTTTACAGGTGACCAGAGAGTAAAATCAACAAGGAGGTCGAACTGCCAAGGAGGCTGTATGAGCTAGGGCAGCAAATAAGTTGGCTAATGCATGCTTGAGGTTCGAGGACAGACTGGAAGGAGCTTCTAACTTCAGTCCATGGAGAGAGCACATAGCTCAGGTACTAGAGGAGCAAGGGCTATGGAAATTTGTTGAAGGAACCACAACAGCCCCAGTTGATCCAGTACAACTAGCAGCGCATAACAAAAAAGATGTTAAAGCAAGAAGAATCATCATTGATGGAGTGAAGGACCACATTATTCCTCATTTGTCGGGGAAGAAGACAGCCAAGGATATGTGGGAATCATTGACCAAATTGTACTAGTCAAATAAACAAAGCAGAAAAATGTTGCTCAGAGAGAAACTTATGAGCACCAAGATGACCAGGGGAGATTTTGTTGCAACCTACCTCACCAAGTTCACCCATATCAGAGATGAGTTGGCAGTAGCTAGGGAGACAGTGGATGAGACTGAGATGGTGAGGATAGCCTTGAATGGCTTCACCAAGCAGTGGGATGTATTTGTCCGAGGAGTTGTAGCACAAGAGAAACTCCCTGATTGGGAGAGGTTACGGGACGACTTCACCCAAGAGGAGTTGTGAGTTGGTACCTCGCAGGCTAGCCAGCCTAAGGTTCAGGATGAGGAAAATCTTGCTCTAGTAGGCAAGGGCAACTTTAGAGGGAAGAAAGGCCCCAGTGGGGGTCAGACTTCAAAAGGTGAAAAGAGGAAGGATCTCAGCAAAGTTAAATGCTTTGCTTGTTACAAACCATGACACTTTGCTAGCCATTGCCCAAACAAGAAGAAGGGAAACAATAAGTCACAGATGGCAGCCTCAGCTTCAGCAAAAGTTGATGAGTTTGTAGCCATATTTGAGAGTGAGTTTTCACTCATTGCATGTCTCTTATGTTCAGCCAATTCATGTGTATGGTATATAGACAATGGCGCCTCTAGTCATGTGACTGGAGTGCAAGATTACTTCTCTTGCTTGGAGGAGGAGGAGATGGACCTCGTTATTGAGATGGGCAATAATGCCAAGTGTCAGACAGCAGGCCATAGGACAGTGACATTTCAGAGGGAGTCCGAGAAGCCACTAATGGTGAGAGACATACTATATGTTTTGAGGATGACAAAGATTCTGATATCAGTTTCAGCCTTGGAGAACAAGGGCTATGTGGTCTCATTTTAGTATGGGAAAGTGTACATCAAGCCCAAGGACTCCAAGACAGCCAAAGTGATTGGAGTAGGGAGAGAGAAGTTGTAAAAGCTTCAGTTTGAGCCAGCCCAAGCATTAGTGAGCAGTGCATGTGACATGGCAGAGTTGTGGCATAGGAGGATGGCACATTTGCATCATGGAGCACTCAAAGTGCTCAAGGAGATAGTGACAGGCCTTCCAGATTTCAACACAGAGCATCATGAGGTATGCAAGGGATGTGCTATAGGAAAGTACACCAAGACAGCTTTCCCTAACAGTAACAGCAGGACAAGAGGTATCCTTGACTTGATACACTCAGACGTATGTGGGCACATGTCATCAGTATCCCTGAGTGGGTACGAGTATTATGTTACCTTCATCGATGACCATTCCAAGAAGACCTAGATCTATTTCATAAAGACCAAGGATGAGGTCTTCAATCAGTTCCAAGAGTTCAAAGATCTTGTGGAGAACCAGACGGGCAGAAAGATCAAGACACTAAGACTGAACAATGGAGGTGAGTACACCTAGAAAGCCTTCAAGGATTTCTGTGGAGGTGTTGGGATAAAGAGGGAGTTGATTGTTCTGTGCAACCCACAACAGAACGAGGTGGCAGAAAGGAAGAACATGGCGATTGTTGGGGCTGCTAAAGCCATGTTGTATGATTACGATCTACCTAGATTCTTGTGGGCAGAGGCTTGTAATACTGCAGTCTACATACAGAACAGGAGTCCTCACAAGGTATTGGGGAGGAAGACTCCCGAGGAGGTATTTATAGGGAGGAAACCAGAGGTTGGACACTTCAGGATTTTTGGATGCCTAGTCAATTGCCATGTCCCCTCATAGAAGAGGACGGAGCTCAAGGCCACTCCTAAGAAGGGGATCTTCATTGGATACAGTGAGACTTCCAAGGCGTACAGAGTCTACATTCCTTCCTTGAGGAAGACTATAGTTAGGAGGGATGTGAAGTTTAAGGAGGACAGAGCCTTGAGGAAGGCTCATGATACCGATGCAGCAGCAACAGGGGATCAAGAGCTAGAGACTCAGAAGATTGAGGATTCACAGGTTATAGGTGCAAGTATAGGTGCAGGTGCAGGCACAGAAGATCAAACTGCAGATCAAGATGAGGAGTAGGAGGTTCTTCTAGTATAGGACACTCCTACTTCTAGGAGGAGGAAGAGCAGATGGGAAGAGAAAACCTTGAGAGAGGCATAGGAGTATGTGGGTGCTCCTAAGACTTCTATTAAGGAGAGTAGAGCACCACAGAGATTTTCAAGTTACATGGCTCTGATGAGCGAGTTGTTAGAGGTTGAGCCTTCTAGCTATGAGAAGGTATCATAGCAGCAGGTCTGGAGAGATGCCATGGTGGAAGAGTATGCTTCCATCATGAAGAATGATGTATGGGAGGTTGTGCCCCAGCCAGAGGGTAAATCAGTGATTGGCTCAAGATGGATCTACAAGATCAAGAACATTGCAGATGGCAATGTGAAGAAGTTCAAAGCTCGATTTGTGGCCAAGGGGTTCTCTCAGAAGGAGGGAATCGATTATGATGAGACATTCGCCCCAGTGGTGAGATACACTTTGATTGAGGTTGTGATTTCTATTGCAACAGAGATGGGGTGGACGATCCACCATATGGATGTGAAGATCGCCTTCCTTAATGGCATCATTGAGGAGGAGGTGTATATTGAGCAACCTGAGGGTTTTGAGGTGCAAGGTAGGGATTCCTATGTATGTAGGTTGAAGAGATCCTTGTATGGGCTCAAGCAGGCTCCTAGGGCATGGTACTCACGAATAGACAACTACTTGCAGGGGATGGGCTTCACCAAGAGTGAGGTGGACTCTAACCTCTACTACATCATAGTTGGAGGCGAGCCACTCATTCTTGTGTTGTATGTGGACAAACCGTTTCTCATAGGGTCAAAGAGGCTCATAGCAGAGTGCATGAGGGACCTTGCTTCGAAGTATGAGATGAAGGATTTGGGGTTGATGCACTACTTTCTGAGGTTAGAGGTGTGGCAGCAAGATGGTCAAACTTTCCTTGGACAAGGGAAGTATGCAGTGGAGATTCTAAAGAGATTCGGTATGCAGGACTGCAGGCCTATGTCTACGCCCATGGTGACCAACTGAAAAAAGATTGATGCTTCTGTATCGGAGGCAGTGGACCCTACACTTTACAAACAGTTGATTGGCTCTCTGATGTATCTGGTCAACACTAGACCAGATATATGCTTTGCAGTTAACACACTCGATCAGTTCATGGTTAAGCCAAGGAGAGTACATTGGGTGGCAGCAAAGCACGTTCTAAGATATCTGCATGGCAGGGTTGAGTATGGGTTGAGTTATATCCAGGGAAATGGAGTGAAGTTGACATGCTTTACAAATGTAGATTGGGCAGGCAGCACAATTGACAGGAAGAGTACATCAGGATGTTGTTTCAGCTTGGGATCAAGAGTTGTTTCCTAGTTCAACAAGAAGCAGAAGTCAATGGCGTTGAGCTCTGCTGAGGCAAAGTACATGGCAGCTAGCTTAGCAACATGTAAGGTCATTTGGCTTCGAAAACCGCTCATGGGATTGTTTGGCGAGGAGTTTGATGCGACTATCATTCACTGTGACAATTAGAGTTGCATCAAGCTCTCTGAGAATCCAGTGTTTCATGACAGATCCAAACACATTGAGATCAAATTTCACTTCATCGGGGACTGTGTGCATAACGGGACAGTGAAGCTACAGTATGTGCCTACAGTTGTGAAGAAATTTGAGGTTCCTAAGAGGTTGCCTACCAAGTTTGTCTTTGACCTATTTAGGCACGTTTTTCAAGGTAAGAACATGTATGTTTCTTGTTGTTTTAGGACTGCTAACAAGTTAGAACTTTCTGCCAACTGAAACTGACTTTTAGGAGTGATTTGATGCTCTTTTAATGTTGTTGTTTTAGGAGGTTGGTGTAGGAAAATCTGCTGCCCACATACATCTTAATTACAGCCATTAAAACAAGAAATACACCTCTAGATCTTTTACACTTAATGTTGATAAGGAAATAAGCAAACCACAAAACCCCCATGGGGAAAACCAGTTTGAAGAGGAAATTTATTATGGAGATCTTAGAGCAAAAGTACAACAAGGAAATAAACCAAAGGAACTTGATACAATAGCCAACTTCTCTCAAGTTTGGCTTTACAGTCACCTTAGGATTTGCCTCCTCCTTGGGATTTGCGCCCCTCTTGGATAATGCACCCTCTTTCCTTGTTTGCCTACTAGCCTTGTAGTATGCGCCCCTTTTGCTAAGTGCACCCTTCTTCTTGCATGAAGAGCCCTCTTCAATGATGTGCCCCTCTCCTTGGCTTGGTGCGCCCTCTACTCAAGTGCGCCCCTCCCCAAGCATCTGTGCCCCCTCTTCAATGGTGCGCCCAACCTCAAACTAGTGTGCCCTCTTCTCAAGGTGCGCCTCCTTCTCGAATATCTCTTCCTCTCCTCTCTTCTCCTTCACTCCAAACTCAAGAGTGAACAATGAATATATTATTCTCCTCTTCCTTTGCCTTTAGCCTCCTCATTAGGCTAACCTAGGAACCAATGGCCAAGATTAGATCTAGGCCAACCAAGATCAAGGGTTGAGATTAGATGTCCCCTTTTACTTAAGTTTCCTAAGTCACTTTATGATAATAAAGTCACTTTATGTTAATAAAGTCACTTCGTGACTTAAATGCTCATAAAGTCACTTTGACTTTATAACATAAAAGTAAAGTGGGTTGAGGGTCACTTTTTCCCCCTTTGTGTTAGACACTCAATAACACAAGGGGACCACTTCCCAAGGTACCAAAACTCAACAAGGTGAACAGATGGCAGACATTCTCACGATGGCCTTGATGAAAGGCAAGTTTGTCTTTTTCAAGGATAAGTTGGGGGTGGTACAAAACACCTTCCTTGCTAAGAGGGAGTGTTAATTTTGTAGCTCGAAGGGTCTCTCAACATAGGCCTATGTGTCCAAGGCATGTTGATCGACATCTAAGTCACCTGACACGGGGACAC
>ML789308.1:328563-341757 GCA_009831015.1 Picea engelmannii
ACAACTAGTACTAACTTAGTAACTACTAAGTTACTAACATAAATGATGACATTGCCAACTCAACACTGTTGTCCAAACCCATATCATCAGGAAACACATCCCACATCTTTGTCTTTCCCTTCAACCACTCTTCTCTCTACCCAATGCTTGCAAATAAGACAGAGGTTGGTGTGCAAATACACCACTAAGTCACTTGACACGATGATAAAGAGAAGAGTTTATACTTGAGTGAAGGGTACATTTTTACTGGGGTCGTGACAGAAGAGTTCAACAATCAATGCCACCGACATCAAGGTACATAAAGGGTATGGTGCCCTTGATTAAATGCCAGTTTCATACCTTCTTACATGATAGAATCCAGTGGAAACATTGCAATCCTACCAATCTTGAAATACTGAAAACCGTTAAGTCTGTTGAATTTTGAATGGGACCTAAAATTCTACTTTCTCCATATGAAGTCCAATGAGGTTGGAACCACTCTCAAACATCCTGAAACAATTAACAGTAATGTTAAAAATTTAAGTAAAAGGATGAAAATGAAAGATAAAGGAGAATGCCACTTTTACTTACTATTAATTACTAGGGCGAGTAAAATGGAGGGGGTGGGGACCTCTTTAAATAGAATTAGTAAGGCAAAATAACCCTTAGTTGCACACTGAAACACCTCATAGCTGCAACTTGCATGAGAAAACATGAGCCAGGGTCCTTTTCTGAGCAGGACACGTGTCCTATTTTCAAGACACGCGTGTCCTGTGGACATGACACATTCTAAACGAGTATCTAACACGTGTCCTACTGTTTGGTGTCCAACACGTAGGATTCGCGACACGAGGGGGGGTTTGGATGTGTCAGGTGACTTAGATCGACATTAATTAATACCCAGATCGACATTTTAAATATATCCTAAGTTTTGACTTAGGAAAAGCATAAAAATCATGTAAATGATTTTTATTGGCTTTTCACTCAAATTTCTGAAGTATTTGACTTTGGAAATTAATTTTCACTTAAAGTGAATTTCTAGAGGCTTCTAGAAGATTCATGAGAAAAGGGAAAAGAGTGATAAAAGGAGGTTAAGGGTGAGGACACACCACACATAGAGTTGAGCTGAAGAAAGAGGGCGCTTGAATGGGGAAGAGGGCGACTTGGCTGTTGGAAATGAGTTGAAGTTGTGTAGGTCGTACAGCAAAGTACAGGGCTGAGTAAGAGGGTCGTACAACAGCTGAGAGGGAGGCTATACAGGTTGTACATCAGCAGCAGCAAGCAGGCCGAGTTGCAAGTCGTACACAGCAGAGGAAGAGGGTCGTACAGTGCACCAGTAGAGGGTCGAGTTTACTCAGGCCGTACAGGCTGATTTCTGGAGGCCATACATGGTCAATTTGAGCAGGTCGTACAGGCTGAACTTGTCGGGAAAAGTAGGTCGTACGGTTGGACCGTACAACATAAGTTTGGTTGGGCCATACAGCCAAAAGGAGAGCAAAAATTCTCTGTAAGAATTTTCAGAATTTGTTGTTGTAAATTGTAATTCCTCTGAAGCTAATAAAGCCCCTCTTTGTTGGTTTTCCCCGCACTGGGGTTTCCAGGGTAATTTCTGGTGTACGTGTTTTTTATGTGCTTGGTTTCTTGGTTATTTTCAGCTGTGCAAATGTGTTAGAACTCAGCTGTAAATTTTCTACATAATTTTCATAAGTTATATCAGCAGTGAATTTAATTTCTAGGTAGATAAAATTACTGGCTTTAAATTTATGATTGTTGGGTTCATAAAAAATTAACAATGACTCATTCGGATATTTCCATACCACCATGTAATATGGCTAAAAGAAAATCCTTTGAAAAAATGATTTTTTGGGACCTGGGGTAATGAGGTAGAAAACAAAGGTGATGAACACCTGAGTGATTTTATTCCCAACCTCTCTGGGATAAAAAACCCAATCACCCCCACTCATTCCTATGCTAGGGATAGATGAGACCGCAAAAGAGGAAAACTCCCTAACCGAGACCGCTGTAAACCTAAGTAGGGATCAAGGAATTATGGATACACACAGAGAATCATCCTCCATGGAAACCTCAAGATATAATCTCAAACCGAGGAGCTAAGTACCACTGACTTCCCGGGGAAGGTGGCAGGAGGTTTGGGTTTCCTAGATGAGAAACGAAAAAAAGATCCACACTGACGAAGGAAATCATGTATATCCCTAGCTCAAAAACAAGCAAGCTCAAAAATTATATGTGGTAAAGAACTATCCTTGATTGGGGCTCTTAGAGCATTTGCCCCTAAAGATGCTCTAAAATGATTTTCCTATCCCTGAATTGTCGAGGGTTGGCCAATCCCTCAAAAAAATTGGCCCTTGAGAGGTTAATAGAGACAACAAGTCCATCTATCATACTGTTACAAGGGACTATGACTGATGGGGAGAAAATCACTCGACAACTTACAAAACTTCTTGGGAGTTCGGATTTTAACTTTATTGATGCTATAGGAAGATCCGGGGGGACATCATCAGGTGGAAGAAAGCTTCTTTTACCACAGGCCTGGGGACCTCTTTGTTCTCTCTGGATATTGAAAAAGAAATCACTCTCCTAAATATGTATGGACCTTATTTGGGCAGGGTGGAATATTGGGACAACATTTTCAAAATGGATTGGATCCATAATGGTTTGGTTGTGGTAGGATGGGATTTTAATTTTTCTCTGGTAGCTTCAGGAGTTTGGGAACCAGCTGCCCAAGTGGATTGCCTATCTGGTTACTTTTTCAAAAAATTGGAAGAAGTGGGATTGCTAGATAATGGACCTGCTAAGTTGTCTCCAACATGGAACAACAAGAGGATGGGAAAGGCATGCATAGCAAAGAGGCTACATCATTTTTTGATATCTGAAGTTTTCATCAATGAAGTCATTCGAACTAAACAATGGGTCTCCTAAGGGAGAGATTCTGACCATAAGCCTAATCTATTGGAAGTAGCACCATCACAAGAGAAATCAGCCAACCCCTTTAAACTAAACCCAGAATGGTTAAAGGAGGAATTTATAATTAAGATTAAAGAGTTATGGAAACCCTATGATGAAGCCTTAAGAGAATCTGTCTCCATACAATTTCATCACAATTTGAAAAAAACAGAAAAGGTAGCAATTCAATGGGAAAAACAAAATAAATAGAAGGATGAAAGAATTCTTAACGAAGTTGAGGAAGTCTTAGAACAACAATATAGCAATGAAGGATTTGGATATATGTCTGAGGAGAAATCAAAGGTAAAATTACTTGAAGATAAAAAAAGACATATCCTAATGGAAAAAGAGAGAGAATGGAAGCTCAAAAGTAGGGCTTTATGGCTACAGGCAGGTGATGAAAACATAAAATTCTTTCATAGATATGCAACTTACAGGAAGAACATAAATTATGTATGGGAAATTAAGAAAGAAGATGGCTCGAGGGCCACAAATTTCAAGGATATAGCTGCAGAAGGAGTTAACTATTTTACAACTCTCTTCAAAGAGAATTCTCGAGTCACTAAAGCAGAGGTAATAAGATTGTCAAACTCTTTTCCAAGGTTTGTTCATCTTGGGGACAATCATGCCTTAATGGACGAAGTTGGAAATGAGGAATTGCAAGTGATCTTACAAATCTTTCAAAAGGACAAAAGTCTAGGGCCAAATGGCCTTCTTATGGAATTTTTCTTGGGATGTTATGATTTTATAGAAGACGATCTAAGAAGGGTGGTTGAGGTTACAAGAACTTTAGGAAAGATCCTTGGAGCTTCGAATACAACCTTTGTAGTGTTAATCCCCAAAGTTTATAACCCAATATCCTTTGAAAAATTCAAGCCAATCTCTTTATGCAATTGCATATATAAAACCATCTCAAAAGTGATTTCTAGAAGACTTAAAAGGGTTTTGGCGAAGCAAATTTTTGGTGAACAATTTGGATTTTTGGAGGAAAGGCATATACATTAGGCAATAGGGGTTGTTCAAGGACGACTCCATTCAATCAAAATCAGGAACCACAGATCGATGGTGGTCAAAGTGGACTTATCCAAAGCATATGACAGAGTAAGTTGGTTATGCCTTAGACTAATTCTTAATCATCTGGGTTTCTGTCATCAGTTTGTTGCTTGGTGATGAACTACATAACCCCTGTATATTTCACTTTATTAATAAATGGGACAGCATCCCCTTCTTCGGGCCAGAATGAGGCCTCAAACAAGGATGCCCTTTATCCCCTTTACTTTTCCTTTTAATTGTTGAAGGTCTAAGTACGCTGATAAAAGAGGCCACTACAAATGGTAGCTTCAAAGGGGTTGATATTGGATCAGCTTGCAATATCACACACCTGCTAGTTCATGATATTCTAATTTTCTGTGAAGTTTCTAAACAAGAAGTTGAGAAGCTTGAGGAAATTATGGAATTGTTCTACATGGCTATGGGTATGAAGATTAACTTAGAGAAGTCAACAATATCACTTTGCGGTATCTCTGAGCTGGAAAAAAACTACATTACTCAATTGTTACCATAAAATTTAATAGATTTAGATCTGGGCCTGAAATACTTAGGGTCCATCTAAAGCCAAATAAGTATAAGAAATGTGATTGGCAATGGTTAATTGCAAAAGTGGAAAAAAAGATAAAGACATGGTGCAACAAGTGGTTATCCAGAGGGGGACACGTGGTCTTGGTAAAAGTAGTGTTAGAAGCAATTCCAGTATACTAGATGACGTTGGCATGGATTCCAAGAGGTGTTCTCAAAGTTATTAGACAACTATGTTACAAATCCATTTGGATAGGGGATCAAGGGAAAAAGGATTTCCCTTGGCATAGTGGGAAAAACTAGCTCTCCCAAAGGCAAAAGGAGGCTAGGGACTAAAAATTCATTTCCCCTTCTCTAAAGTGTTGAGATTTGTGTACCTTGGAAAGTGGTCCTCTTGTGTTTGTGAGCCTCTAAACACAAGTGGGAAATACATTGGTACTATGTACCTTGTACTTTATGTCTAATTTCACTTTGACTTAGGAGATTTAAGTCAAAAGTGAAATTTGGTCATTTTAGACTAAAATGACTATTAATTCACTTTGTGGGTGAATTAGGAGACATAAAGTGAACTTAGGGAACTTAATCCAAAGTGGGTTTGTGAGTGAGATTATTATGGGATGATCTCAACCTTCGATTAGAGATGGGATGGGATGATCTCGTCCATCCATGTTTTAGGTTTCCTTATGGAGGTTCAAGAGGGGCGCATAGGGCAAAGAGAGGCTCATAAACTCTTATGTTCACTTGGAGAGCTTGATAGAGAGCATTGAGATGAGGATGGAGGCTATGGTTGAGGGAACCTTGGGCGCCTCCTTTCATGGAGGACTCATGGAGGCTTAGACCCTCATTTATTTGTGGTTGTTGTTCTTACTTGGAGGAGGGCACACCTATAGCAGGGAGGTCTTGCAGTGGTCAGATTGCTTTGAGGACAGTTTCAGTGGAGAGGTAGCACACAAATTCAGAGTTGTGTGCAAGGGTTTCTCCATTAGAGGTTCAGGGAGCAAGGGCGCTTCATTTCAGTGGGATTGAGCAACATTTGAGGAGGGCGCACCATGCTTGGGCGCATCTTTCTTCTTGGATTTGTATAGCAGCTTGAGAGAAGCTACCATTGTATCAGGTTCATTTGTTTCATGTACTTGTTGTATTCCACCTTCTTTACTTCACATATATAGACTTATAATCCAAACCGGTTTTCCCCAGGGGGTTTTTATCTAGGGTCATGTTGACCAAAAATACCTGTATTCATTTTCATGTACGCTAGAGTTTAGAACAGCATTATTTCAACAGCAAAGATCTAGAGGTGTGTTACATAATTTATGGTATGCATGTGCTAACTTGTTGGTGACTAAAACTACATGCTAGAGCACCTAAAAGCCTATGTAACCTTAACTAAAACAGCAGTAAAGTTCCTGGTCAGTTTGCTGATTTAAAACAGCAGCAAACAAGAGTGTGACAGCAGAAACTTAGAGCCATCTTGAGGTCAACGATAGACCTCGATGGCAGACTGTTAGGACCTCAGAAAATCTTCATGGTATCAGAGCCCTTGGTGGCTGATTCATGTTGATTTTGGACAGCATTTCGTGGACAGTCCTAGACAGCTTTTGGGCAGATTTTGTGGACAGCCATTGACTTGTGGCAGCTTGTTGGCAAAATTCTGGTGGACATTTGTAGGACAGTTTGTGGACATTTGATCAGCCTCTTTTCACACCTACTTGCTAGGAGTGAGGCTGATTTTTCACAACCTCTTTTCACACCTTTATTTCTAGGAGTGAGGTTGTTGTTCGACTACCTCTTTTCCCACCTGTGTTGACATGAGTGAGGCAGCATTCCTTTGCAGTTGCAGCATCAGAGTGAGTGCAGTGGGCAGTCATGTCAGCATCACAAATGCAAGTGGAGGATAGGCTAGCCGGAGCTAGCAACTGGTCTCCTTGGAAGGCCAGGATTGTCTTTGTCCTAGAGGACCTGGAACTATGGGATATAGTTCAGGCTCCTGTTGTTGTTCCTCCTGCTACTGCTCCCGTCTTGGCGGAAAAGTTCAGGAAGAGGAACAACAAGGCAAAGAGAACTATGTGTGATGCAGTGAGGGATCACATTATACCCCACTTAACTGGTAAAGACTATGCATATGAGATGTGGGCATCCTCTTGTGCGCTTTACCAAAGCTCTAACCAAAACCCGCGCTTTACCAAAGCTCTAACCAAAACCGGAAGATGGTTCTGTTTGAGAGACTCAGGAGCATTTGTATGCTCAAGATTGAGTCGGTTACTTCTTACCTTGGCAAATTCTCTCAGATCAAAGATGAGCTTGCAACCGTCGAAGAGATAGTGGACCCAGACACTATGGTGAGGACAGCCTTAAACAGCTTTACCAAACCATGGGGTCCATTTGTTCGAGGCATTGTTGCCTGGGAGATTATGCCTACTTAGGAGAAACTTTGGGATGATTTCGTCTAGGAGGAGACGAGACTCACCTCAGAGACTTCTGGACAACAACAAACATTGCAGGGTGATGAGGATCTTGCTCTTTGGACAAAGGGCAAGAAGAAGGTTGGCAAGGGGGCTCAACAGGGTCCCAAGTTTGGGGCCACGCCACAGGGAGAGAGCAGTAGTGGGTAGAAGAGAGATATGAGCAAAGTGAAGTGCTTTGCTTGTAAGAAACTGGGGCACTATGTTGGACAGTGTCCCAACAGGGAGAAGAAGAAGGGTGGTACGGCAGCTACAGTAGAGGAGGCAGAGTTTCAGACATTGTTTGAGAGGAAGTGTGCCTTCCTTATTTGTTGCACTTCAGTTGAGATGACACCCAGTATCTAGTACATAGACAGTGAGGCTTCGAGCCACATGACTGGTGTGAGGGAGCATTTGACTGATCTCAGAGATACAGAGGTCAGGATGGAGATTTCTCTTGGTGAGGACACCTTAGTCAGAGTTGTTGGGCATGGCATAGTTACCTTTCAAAGAGACAGCATGCCACCTATTTCGTTTAGGGATGTTCTCTACGTCCCTGGGTCGAAGAAGAATTTGATTTCAAGTCCCAGCTTGCACTCAACTATGAGATCCTCGGTTCCTGTGATGAACAAGTCATCCACATATAGAATGAGAATGAGTGTGTCCTCACCCCTAATGATGTAATAGAGGTTAGGATGAGCATCGCTCTTCTCGAAGCACATCTGAAGCAAGTATGTGTCAAAACGTGAATACCAAGCTCGGGGAGCTTGCTTTAGACCATAAAGTGCCTTTCTCAAAAGACACACGTGAGTCTCCCTCTCACTCACCTCAAACCCATGTGGCTGCTCAATGTACACCTCCTCATCTATAAATCCATTCAGAAATGTGGTCTTCACATCCATCTGATGAATGCTCCAACCCATCTCTGCCACTATGGCAATAATGCTCCTGATCGAGGTGTATCTCGCAACAGGTGCGAATGTCTCATCATAATCGACTCCCTCTATCTGAGAGAAGCCTTGCGCCACAAAACGGGCATTGTGTTTCTCTATGCTACCATCTGCAGCATACTTGGTTTTGTACAACCACCTGGAAGTCACAATTGACTTCCCCACTGGCCTCAGAACCACCTCCCAAACATCGTTGCGCACAATGGAGTCATACTCCTCTACCATGGCCTCTCTCTAGACCAGTTGGTCCACTGCCTGCGCAAATGTTTGTGGCTCAGTATCTGTGATAGTCGTCACTAAAGCCAATTATGATCCAAGTTTGACTAGAGGTCTACTCTCTCTGATCTAGCTCTTGGGCTCCCCTATGTTCTCCCTGGCCTCCTTCAGGATCTCCTGAAACCATCTAGGTCTCCTCTTCCCTGAAGCAGTCGATGGAGAAGTAAGGTCTCTCTGCCCAAGAGTAACTGCCTCAGGGCTAGTCTCAACACTCTGAGATCCTGAAGCCTCTACCCCCTCTGACTGAACACCCTCTGCTTGTGACCCTGAAGCTGTGCATGATGACCCTGTCACCCCTGATATTGGCGTACCGGAAACCTGAGGCTGTGCTCCCTCTAAGACATCAATCGGTGCCTCTGCATCATCCTCAACACTAACTCTCGACTCAAGAGATCTCTGAAAAGCCCTATCCTCCTCAAATCTAACATCTCTGCTCACCACCACTCTCCTAAGTGATGGAATGTGGATACGATAGGCTTTGGACACCTCTGAGTATCCAGCTAGAATCCCCTGTTGGGCTGTGGGGTCTAGCTTTGTCCTCTTCTCTGAGAGGACGTGAGAAAAGGTCAAGCACCCAAAGATCCTGATGTGCTCAACATCGGACCTCCTAGCAGTGAAGGCCTTGTTGATATTATGGTAGCTACAGGAGGTATTTACCTCCACGTGTAAACTTGACGAGAATAGAATATTCTGGGAAGCAAGAAGAAACCCTAATTAGTTGGTTAATAACCCTAGAAGACAAGTCGGCTCAAGAGGATAACTTGTATTAGGTTATTAACCTCCAAGAGAAGAAGTCGGCTAAAGGAAATATTATATACTAAGTAAATAGGCACCCAAAATGAGAAGTCGGCCCAGGCAGTTTGTCAGATTTAGTATAAATACAAGAGGCCAGTCTTCATTCTGGCAGGCATTCTCAAAACTGCAGAAGCAGCACTTGTGTGCACTGCAGTTGGCCAGTTTGTGCGCAAGTTTGGAGGAGAGTTGTTGTTGCAGCTGCTGCAGCTAGCAGATTTCGGTTTTGGCTTGGACTATCTCTTGGTTATGGTTTGGACTCTCTGATCATCTCTTGTTTGGTGCAATATCCTTGGAGAAAGGTGCGCCACCCTTTGTTTGGCTATCTAGCCTAGGTTTTGCTTCTGGAATGATTCTCTGTCAAGGTTAAGGTGCTCAGGGGTGGCTTCGACTTATGGTGGGGTGACAATAGTGATATTGTCTATGGTTAAACGAGCACATCCATTATATTCTAACAGGTTATGGGCCCACACCTCCTTCATTCCGTCTAACCACTGGAAGGGAGCATAGCCATAAGGATACTAAGCTCGTTGAAGAACTGTCGATAGGGTTTCTAGCATGAGCAGTTACCAAAGCACTGTCGCTAGGGTTACTAGCAGGGGCAGTTGCAGAAACCCTAACCCTCTCGTTGAGGCACCTTAAGTGAAGGGATTGACCTAATTTCCGGATAGACTAGTGCGCCCTAGCCTAGCGCATCTCCTGGTACTCTCAGCAAGCAAAAACGTCAAGTTTGAGTTTTTGGTCAAATCTAAGGTTGACCCACTTAAGGCAACCATGACTTACTCTATGAAGTCAGAAAACAAGTTAGATGGGGCTTCTAACTTCAGAGCGTGGAAGACAAGGATTGACCTCATCCTTGCCAAGAATAAAGTGTTGGATATTGTGAAAGGAAAGATCGTGGAACCAGAGTTTGAAGAAGGAAAAGAGAAGGAACCGCAAAACGTTGCGGGTATGGAGAAATTCAAAGACAGTGGCATCAATGCCATGAGTATCATCATAGTGGACTCTATAAAAGACCACTTGATACCCTACATCTCCCATCTTGACTCATCTAAGTTACAATGTTATAATATTATAACAAGATGTATGATGCCCTAACAAACCTCTTCTTAGTTAGAAACATTGGACAAGTAATGAGTCTGAAGAATGAGCTCCATGACATGAAGATGAATGATGATGACAACATAACATCATACTTTGTGAGGATCTCTCAGTTAAGAAATCAACTACAAGCTATTGAAGAGATCATATCAGAGAAGGAACTGGTAAATATAGTACTCAACAGTCTTCCCAAGACATGGGATGCATTTGCCGCAAGTATGAACACAAGGAAGGAGTATCCTACATTCGAAGAACTTTGGACTTGTTGTGCACAAGAAGAATCAAGGATTAGTGCAAAAGAGAAACCTCAAAAGAAATACGATGATCAAGCCTTCACAGCGAGATTCAAGAATTTAAGGAACAAAAGGAAGTTTGGTTCAAGGAAGAAGCCAAATCAAGAGAAAGATATGTCAAAAATACAATGCTTCAACTGTCGAAAGTATGGTCACTACAAGAATCATTGTCCCGAGTTGAAGAAAAGGAAGGAGACACACGAAGCATCAATTGTCGAAGAAAAGGAACCTTCAAAGAAGATTAAGCAGGATGAAACAAATTTCTTCTTCTAAGACAAGGTAAACAACACTCTTTATAGTTCTTGTACATACCATGTTTTCTGTACATATCTTGCATATCTATTTCTTAGAAGATAATATGTTCAAAGAGAAACTATACTTATGGAAGAACAACAAGATAAGGATTGCTATAAGTCAGACAATACACATGAAAGGATGAAGTACATCAACAACCCCTTGTAACAATTCATGTGGAAGTTATTATCAGAATCAATCTTGAAGAAACCTAGAAGTAAAGACAGAAAGAAGTCAGCAATCAAGAGGAAATTGGAAAAAGATTTGTGACACTTTGCAGAAGGCAATAAGGATGCAGACGGAAACGTGGACTCTCCTTGATGGAGGGAGTCGATTATATTATCAAAAGAAGAACATGCATGAAGCAAGGATTAGGAGGGAGATAATCCTAAATTATATGATCCATTGAAAATGATGAAGTATATATCCATGGTAGCAACCATGAAAAGCAGCACGTGTTTAGTGTGACTTCAGAAGAAGTCTTCTTCGAAAAGAAGCCTTAAAGTAATCCCTGGTCGTCCATCCACATCCATGAACCTATGATGAAAGAAAGAAGTTGGAATCTTCAGAGCATGGAATCTATAGAAAACTCCATGAACTCAAGAGCTAAAGAGAAACATGAGGAAGAACATGAAGATTCCAAGAGAGAGAAAAGATAGAACAACCAGTCAGTGTATCGAGAATCACAAGACTACCAGCCTGATATGAACTCACTAAAAGCAATCAAGCAGAGGAACTGAAAGTTGTGATGAAGAACATTATATGGAAGATTTATGAATGAAAGCATTGCAAGATCCAGAACTAGAGGTTCTCCCAGATGGAGGGAGAAGACTATGATGATTGCTTGTAAACCAGACATACCTCTATAATGAAGCATTACACTCTTCGTGATGAAGTCCAGAAAAGAGAAAGTGGTTCTCCAATATATATCTCCACAGATGAGCAGATAAGCAGACATTTTGGTGAAGCCTCTGTCCAAGATGAAAAAGTTTGTGTAGTCAAGCTGGAGCTCGTGGAGACGACTTCCTTATTGAAAAAGGAAGAGATGACTCCCAAGTTGGGAGGGAGCACTGATGTGTTATTGATTTATGAACAGTCATTTTTCAAGTTCAAAAAAATGGTCCAGGATGAGCAGTTCCTTTCCAGTTCGGAAAGTGGTTTGAGATTTCTGACGGACAGGCATTTTCCAGTTCGGAAAATGGTCCAGATCGAATAGTCATTTTCGTAATGAAAATGGTTCGATGGATTGTTGATGTACCATAGACAGTGATTCCCCTTGTGGTTAACATAGGGAATGGTCTAGGACAGTCTCTCTTCTTGACGATCACTCTTAATAGTGGTTAAGAAGACTAGTCCGCCTCGCCGGACAGTCATTCTTTCGAAGCTCACAGTTGTGAGTAGTTTCGAAGAATGGTTCGTTTTGGAGGTTGGTGCAGGACAGTCATTCCCTAGGGTAGATTCATTCTCTCCAGGCTGCACTTTGTTTAGTGCCGGAGGAATGGCCCAGATAGGTGAATGGTCCAGGTTCAACAATCAGGGGCAGGCATTCCCTAGGGCAGATTCATTCTCTCCAAGTTGCACTTTGTTTAGTGCCGGAGGAATGGCCCGGATAGGGAATGGTCTAGGCTAAAAAATTGGGACAGTTAATCTTCCTTGCTTGAGAAGAATAGTCTAGATAGTTCATCATTGATGTTTTACCTTCTGAGGGCAAATGCTCTTCCAGACCTCACAGATGTGAGTGGAAGAATGGCCCAGATGACTCAGTTTATGTCATAACAATGTTTTCTGTGCAGGTTGATATCAGATGATATGATTGTTATGGAGACTGTATGTCTCCGGACAGTAGATGTATACTACTGTGGTGGATGTGTTCCACTGATTGTGACTATATGTCACTGATTAAGTATCTGTGTGCTACTTGATGTGGCAGTGTACCACTGGATAGTAGTTGTGTACTACTATGGATAGACATAGTTGTGTTCTATTGAATGACATTGTTCTGATTGCCTTGAAGACTATCAGTAGTGTTGGAAAATGTTTAATCAACTAGATGGATGATCAATGGACAAAGACTTCCCAGACGAAAAATGGTCCAGGACATATTTCCAGATTAGAAGAATGGTTCTTGTGTCACTCTATGGAGTGAGTGACTTATCTAGCATCATGTCTAATTACTCAGATGGAGTATGATTTCGAGAGATGATGGTGCTCATGATCTAGTCATGAGATAGTCTATACGACTATGTTGATGCTACCGGGTGAATGGTATGTTTGTGCTCAAGACCATTACCTTCAATACCTCCCTAGCTAGAAGGGAGTGTTGATATTATGGTAGTTGTGGGCGGTATTTACCTCCACGTGTAAACCTAACAAGAATAGAATATTTCGAGAAGCAAGAAGAAACCCTAATTAGTTGGCTAATAACCCTAGAAGACAAGTCGGCTCAAGAGGATAACTTGTATTAGGTTATTAGCCTCCAAGAGAAGAAGTCGGCTAAAGGAAATATTATATACTAAGTAAATAGGCACC
>ML789308.1:371059-398694 GCA_009831015.1 Picea engelmannii
ATAGTCCTATCATGCATGAAAGTTATGTTGAGCAATATGCTTTGGATATTGATTTTAAAGAAGTATATGAGACTTTGTGTCATTCTAACCATGTTGAGGAATTGGATTACCATGTGCATGATAATCTTTTGTATCATCTTGGCCAGCTATGTATTCCACAGGGGGAAAGAATCAACATTATAAGAGAAGCCCATTCTTCTCTTATTGCTGGTCATTTTGGTGTAGGCAAGACAGTGGCTAATTTGCAAAGATACTGCTACTGGCCTAAAATGAATGAAAGTGTTTCGAGATATGTTCGAGGATGTTCGTTATGTGCCACAAGTAAACCTAGCAATCGAAAGTTGGGTTTGTATACTCCACTTCCGGTTCCTTCTCGTCCTTAGGAAAGTATTTCTATGGACTTTGTAGGAGGTCTACCTATGTCTAGATGAAATCATGATTATCTTTATGTTGTGGTTGATCGATTTAGCAAAATGTGTATTTTGATGCCTTGTACGAAGCAGGTTACAGCTGAGCAAACATCACAAATGTTCTTTCAAAATGTTTGGGTGCATNTTGGATTGCCTAAATCCATTATTTCTGATCGGGATTCTCGATTTGTTGGAAGTTTTTGGTCGAGTTTATGGGCACTCATGGACACCAAACTGAAAAAGAGCACAACTTTTCATCTACAAAGAGATGGTCAGACAGAAGTGGTAAATCGAACAGTGGTGCATCTTCTTCGTGCTTATTGCAGCAAGCATCCTAAACTTTGGGATGAGCATTTACACTACATTCAACATGCTTACAATTGAGCTAAGCACTCTTCAACTCAAACGTCACCATTTGAAGCACGTTTTGGCTATTTGCCCAAATCTCCTTTAGATTTTATATTTGGGAAAGATATTGTTATTGATGCTCAATATGACATTGATAGGGCAAAAAAGTTCATTGAACAAATTCAATCGATACATCAAATGGTGCAAGAGCAGTTGGAAAAGAGTCAAGCCAAGTACAAGACGAGACATGACAAGCATCGTGTTGATCACATTTTCCAAGTTGGAGATGAAGTTTGGCTTTACATTAGTAAGGAGAGACTTAAATGACAAGGTAAAAAATAGAAACCAATTCGATATGGTCCTTTCAAGATTATTGACAAGATTGGTAACAATGTCTTTCGTTTAGATTTGCCTCCTTATATGCAAATGTATGCAGTTGTTAATGTTGAGAATTTCAAATTGTATGAGCCTCCTTTGATTGATGATCAAGGAGAGCATGTTCAGATTCCTTCTATAGATGATTTTTCCCCAGAATATCTTATAGAACTGCATGAAGACACAATCCTTGACAGGAGAATGCAAACTTCAAAACGAAGAAATGTAGAGTATCTCCGAGTTGGTCTTAAAGGTACAAATCCAAGCAAAGTCAAGTGGATTGAGGTTGGAATGGTGAGGGAACTATACCCTCATCTTCAAATAGACTGAAAATAGTCTTTTGGAGGTCTAAAAGCTTTCCAATGGGGAGGTGTGATCCAGGGGATCAAATTTTGCTCAAAAATTCAAAGTGCTCAAAATCGCTTCAAATCAAACGAGAGCGTAGGCCTCATCGTTACGAACCCAACGCAACTCGTTTGGGTTCAAACGGACGTCGGGAGCGAGAGATATCGCGTTCTGTTCAAAATGACAAACATGCAAAACAAAGGGGGTGCTGACTATACAGTCCGTACGGCTGCTGATGTGGCAGTCCGTATGACACGTGGCAGAGCTAAGTGGTAGACAGTTGGTAGCTGAGAGTGAATGGCATTGAGACATGTGGCAATATTTGGTTGGTCGTACGATGTCACGTGGCCCAGTCATGGGATGCCATATGGCACCTTGTTATTGGTTGTTGTATAAAACTTTATTGGAGATCACCGGGTTCGACCCCGTGACCTCTCCCCCGATGTAAAGCCTTTGCATAGTATGCGCTACCAACGTGCCCCACTGTACACCTTGTTATATGTATGGTTTTAAAAACATTTGAATTTGAGTTTGTTGTATGTTGGCGCGGGGGTCCGGGCTGGGGCTTAACCCCGGCCCCCGGTCACATATTTGTTGCCATATGACCACTTTATATCGTGACACGCGCGCGTGTATGCGTTTGGTTTGGATTTTAATTTAGTTCAAATGGTTATGTAAACTCTTGGCCCTTATTTTTAAACGCGCGGTCACATGGGTCATATGACCTTGCCCTTGACGGTTAGGGGCTAGGTGCGCCCGTAACCGTCCTACAGTTTGCACGGTTCGCGCAGTTGCGTCCGGTGCTAAGTTTTTACGCTTAAATGTGTGTGTGGGCTAGGTTGAGCCAAGAAGGGTGCGTTTTGTAGATGCAAAGACAACAAGTTTGAAGGAGAGACTTCCAGGAAGCCTAAACTTCTTCATTTTTTGGCGAAATGAGGTGCCAAAAAAGCCCAGCTAGGGATTTTTGGACATTCTGAAGCCATTGGAGCAGTCTATTTGACATTTTGAGCATTGTAAAGCACATTTTTGAGCACTTTGAGCAAATAATACGAATGATCCATTGGAAGCTGGACCAGGAGATGTAGCCCAAGAAAGGGGTGAACTCCTTTATCATTTGTTGTGTTATGTGTTTTCTGTTCACTATTTTTGCTGATGTTTATAAGCATCTTGAATGAGTAAATCCTATTAAAGTTGTGTTGCAAAGTTGATCCATTTGCATTTTAACACATAAATTTTACTTGCAAATAATTTCAAGAATACAAGTCTTCTTCATTTTTAGATCACTTTTGTTGTTAAATGAGCTTTGTATTTCTCCACTTTTCCTTCTGCATTCAACTTCTTGTTAAACACCCATTTGTTGCCAATGGCCTTTCTTCCAATGGGAAACTCAACCAGATACCATGCCTCATTCTGATCCAAGGCATCCATCTCGTCAACCATGGTATTCTTCCAGAGTTTAATCTCCTCTAAATTCACTGCTTCCCTAACAATTTTGGGATAATCACTAGTAACAGATAAAGCAAAATTAACACAAAAATCAGGTGGACTATACATTTATGGTTGTCTTCTTTCCCTCATTGATCTCCTCAATACAAGAGTATGAGGTTCTTCTTCTTCTGATTCATCTTCTTTCGTTGATTCATATTTTTCATCATCCAAATCAAAATTTATTTTCTTAGGTTCTTCTTTCCTTGGTAGGAATTCATGTTTGGGAACATCTTTAACCGCTCTAAAAACAACATCTCGATTGTAAACAATATTCTTAGTTTCTGGGTTCCAAAGCTTATAACCTTTCATACCATATTTATAGCCAATGAAGATATACTTTTTAGCTTTATTACCCATCTTACTCCTAGTTTCTTTTGGAACATGTACATAAGCATCACACCCAAAAGCTCTGATATGTTCAAGAAAGGGTTTCTTACCAATCCATACCTCATGCAGAGTTTTGTCCACCAACGTTGATGAGAGTGATCTATTTACCAGGTAACATGCAGTACCCACTACCTCTGCCTAGAGTTCTTGTCCTAACCTGACACCACTGAGCATGTTCCTTGCTTTTTCCATCAATGTCATGTTCATCCTTTCTGAAACCCCACTCTCTTGAGGTGTGTATGGAGTAGTCTTTTGCCTTGCTATACCACACTTCTTACATAACTCTTCAAATTTATTCCCACATAATTCTCCACTATTATCTGTCCTCGACACCTCTATTTTCTTCTCTATCTGATTTTCTACCAAAGCCTTAAACTCTTTAAATTTATCAAATACCTCATATTTCTTCCTAAGAAAATAAATCCATGTGTTCCTTGATAAATCATCTATGAATGAAACATAATACGCAGATTTACCTAGTGATGGAATGGGCACAGGTCCGAACACATCATTGTGTATCAACTCTAAGATCTCATTTGCTCTTGTAGCACCTGATGAGAATCTTACTCGATTATGTCTACCATATATGTGATGTTCACATAAATCAAAATCCAGGGTGTAATTAGACATACCTTCAACCATACCTTTACCAAGTAGTGTTCGAAGGTCCTTTTCTCCAATATGTCCCATTCTTCAATGCCACAACATGGTCTTCTTTCTAGGGCCACTATGGATCATATCTTCTTTATTTCTCTACTCAGGGATAATAGAATTGTTGCACCCATCAGTATAAGTGCTTCCCGATAACCTGTACAAATTCCCACACCGAACTCCCCTCGTCAACACCATTGCTCCTCTTACCATATTGCAAGTGTCCTTTACCAATAAAGTATCCACACCTGCATCATCCAACTTACTTATAGATATTAGGCTCCTGGCTATATCTAGAATGTGTAGAACTCTAGGGAGAGTTCTATCCTTCCATCTTTTAGCAATAAATTAACTCTTCCACGTCCCATGATTTTGGTTGTCGAGTCATCTCCAAGGAAGACATCACCACCATCGTACTTTTCATATTCACAAAACCACTCCCTGTGAGGAGTCATATGAAATGACGCACCTGAGTCAGTCAACCATACATCACAATATGCATGTGTACTTGTAGATTTCAGGTAAACATCACCTTCTTTTGTGGAGGTTTTCTCCTCTATGGAGGAGGCATCGTCATATCCCTTTGCTTTATCAACATTCTTAGACCTATAATCTTTATTATAATTCCCATCTTTACCACATTTCCAACATCTCCTCAAATATTTTCCTGGGGATTTAGATCTATCTTTAGATTTAGATATCCCCCCCGGGTAAGACTTGCTTTTTTTCCTATCTTGGGGACAACCTCTTATAGATAAAGCATATTTGTTATGACTATCCATGATTTTCTACCTCATCTCTTATAATAACAAGGATGCAACTACTTCCTCATACTTCAATGTAGATTGAGTGGTATTACCAATTGCTACAACTAGAATATTCTAGGAGTTTGGAAAAGAACATAACAAAGTAATATAGTTATCTTCTTTTGCAATTGTAATATTAACAGAGACAAGTTCACTTACCATAGTGTTGAAGGAATTTAGATGCTCTGTCACAGAATCTCCATCTTCCATCCTAAGATAATACAAAAATTTTCGAAGAAACAACTTGTTTACCAGGGACTTTGAGTGATACAAATTCCCCAACTTTTCCCATAGTTACTTGGTTGTATCTTCTCCCGACACATTCAGTAACACCAAATTTTCTAGGCAGAGTCAAATCTTACTCCTTTCTCTTCTATCCATCTTCTCGCAATCTTCTTTTGACATACCAGTCAATTGAGTACTAGTATTTTTTGTACCAGTAGGTTGTGTATCAGGATCCACAACGATCCATTGTTCTTTGTTTACAAGAAGGTCCTCCATATTGAGCTACCATAGCTCAAAGTTTTGACCATTGAACTTCTCAATCTCGATTCTAGAACTGCTCAACATTCTCTTTCGAGAAACAAATCACAATTGTAAATCTCCCACTTAACCCAACTTTATCATAAACCCAAGATAAACTTGATCTATATGGACCGAGCCAAACCCTCAGCAACAAAGGCATCCCTCTGAAGCCAAAAACATGCTCTAATACCACATGTAATTTTTAAACCCGTGAAGTAAATAAATGCATACATATTCTTAAGCAAAACATAAATTAATCAATGGCTCATACACATCGTACACAGAGATTTATGCTAGAAACCCTTAACCGGTAGAAAACCAACCTTCCTTGGTGTTGCACCTCTCAACTCTTCATTTTATTAATTTTACCATTCACAATAAAATATATAAAATAGTTTAGGTGTTCCGCAGCTACCAACATCCTAATCTGGAATTAATTTAGAAAACCGCTAAAAATAGCGAAAACTCTAAAATAACAGGTCGCCCAAAAACAAATTTTAGGGTGTTTCCTCGAATGCTTCGCATAGCCGGGGGGGATCCTGACCCCCCTTTTAGCAGCGCTCAATGCGGGTGTACACCGACTGGTGATGGGACCATCAGACGTTGTTGTCAAATCTGACCTCCCCCCCACCCTCGCACACATGCAAAGAATATAACACATATCCGACAGTGAAGGGTTATTCCCAAGTTGAGAGAGAGAGAGAGAGAGAGAGAGAACCCCCTGCACACATGAAAATAATATAACCCATACCCAACAGTGAAGGGCTATTCCCAAGTTGAGAGAGAGAGAGAGAGAAAGTAGACTATTCATAAATATTTTCTCTAGTTGTGAAAATAGTCAATGTAAACACATTATTGGAATTTGACATTACATGTGACCTTGAAGTACATGAAATAGATATGTCAAAACGTTTGAGATTTCAATGAAAAAAATTCTATGCAACAAATCGAAGGGTTTGAAGTTGAAGGCTCAAAGCATTTGATGTGCAGATTGAAAAAATGCAATGTATGGGTTGAAACAAGTCTCAAGATCATGGTATGTTTAAATGAATTGCGTGATTTGTGATCCTGGTTTGTTTGTGGTAACGTTGATTATAATATCAACATTAAAAATCTTGATGAAGACTTGCATTATTGTTTCCTTGTTTATTGATGGTACATTGCTCATAGTAACAACAAAAATCATAGGAAACATGTAAAAGCACTCATTATTTTTTGGCTTTGAAAGTGAACAAAGAACAAAAACTAGGAGTAGTTCTTTAGAACCAAGAGAAATCTATTTTACACTGAAGGGAAATTTTTCCATTCCAAAATTGCAAAACTCCAATGGAAAAAGGCACGAATTTGCCTAATAATGAGGACCAATATAGTTTTATTTTGTTATCAATCTCATCCAAGTTAATTCTAATCCAGGATGTTATCTTTTAGTCGAGATATTATTAAAGTGTTTAAAAGGAACTACAAAGTATGACCTTGTCTATGGTGAAGACGATTTTCTTCTCATAGGATATGCAGATGCTAACTAAAGAGGTTGACTATACACAATCCGGTCACAAGTAATTGTCATTATATGCTCCTCAGAGCAACAATGATTAAGTGAAATTCATATCACCTAACTTCATTCACCTACCTTGAGTCGAGGCATATGAGAATATAATTCCTTTGTTATGGCGAGGAAGGGGAAAGGACTTACTAGCTATTTTAGAATTTAGTCATTTCCTATAATCTTGGGAAATCTATGGAAGAGAATAAATTTTTCTTCTTATGAACTGTCAATTTTGTTATCGCACAAGTTGTAGGTTGGGAAAATCCCAACCCAACCGCCAATTGGTGACAACTTAGAGAGCACCTACCCATTTTCAACTTAGGCAAGTGTTCTCATCAAATTAGAGGTTAGGTAGTCACCTAAAGAGGGGAATCTAGGTGACCCTAGGGGGATTGAGACGAAAAAACTGATGTATGAATGGATGCCCCTAAAGGTCAAGTTTCTATATGGAAAAGGAAAATTGGAAATGAGTCTTGAGGGTTGCTTAAGGTTGCCAATGCTTTGAGTGACCTGTCGAAAGAGAATACATGCCCAAGACACAAGGAAAACCAAGTATACGATGCAATATGTTAGGTGGACAAGCAAGTTAAGATTAATGTCCCTAATTGCAGAAAAAATCAATGATATATATCAACATGTAAAAGATAATAGAGACTGCAAAATAAGTGCTAAAATTCTAGTTGAACTATCAAGAGACAAGCTAGTAAAACTAGTTCAAATCATGAATGAAAAAGCAAGACTTTAGCATAAAAGCAAGGTTGGAACAAATATCTTATTGCAATTATATTTATTAACCTTATGGATGTAGAAAACCAAGCCTTATAATAGAAAAATCAACCAATGAAAATCACCTCAAACTAGCCTAAAAAGTGTGCTAGGGTTAGTAGTTTGTTAGGGAAAAATTATAGCCAATTTATAGGGTTAGTAGTTTGTTAGGGAAAAGTTATAGCCAATTTATAGGGTTACTTTAGGAATTATCTAGGGTTAGAGGATCATATTTTTGCAGCCCCAATGCCTGTAGGTGAATTTTATTACAACAACAATTTTTAGTGGGTGAACGAGGATGCATCAATGAGGCAAGATAACCTAGGGCTTAAAGAACTATATCCAAGTGAAAGAACTTCAAAACTTCAACTTTTCATGTTTACCAATGCAATATTTTATTTCTCCAATGCAACAACTAGTGCCTTTGACTAATGGGTTGATGGGGTCAAAACTAAAGAGATAAAGCTACTACCTCCTTGGGTGTATAAATCCTCCTATTCCCCAAGGCAAGTTACCTATCTAGGGTTTAAAGTAAGGGATGTATATTCTTATACTTCCTTAGCAAACCCTTGCAAACAATAATTATATTCTTAAAATTATGGTGGAGCTAAAGTAGGGGTGTATGCACTTATACTCTGTACCTAGCCTTAGCAAAAATCAACCTTGAGCTTGAATTACAAATGATAGAAACAAGTAAAATGCCTTACCAATCCAAATAACAACAAGATAAACCATAACATGCCAAGATAAACCAACACAATAACTAGAAAAGACCTCCAAGAGCTAGTGCATCATCATCATGTACTCCATAACCAAATAAAGCACCATACCATAGCACAAGAGAACAAAAACCTTGAAGGTAGCAAAAAATTTAGTCCTTAGCTCTTGACAATGGGAGAGTTATATTCAAAATGAGATTTCATGATCTCTATTTATACAAAATGTCTATCACATAATTTGTCCACTTAGCAAGGGTAAAACATAGATTAGGCGTCAACAACCCTTATCTTACCCCTTGCATCAAAATAATATTAAACAATTCATCTTAAAATTCACTTTTACACAAAAGAAACCCTAGAAAAAGGTGATGTCACCCCTTTAGGGGACGTTTTGGCACTTGAACAAGTCATTGGAGAAGATGTGAAAGTCGTTGGGGCTCTTTGAGCCTCCTCATCATGTGCTAAGCCTTCTCCATGCCTCATCCGGTGAAAATATGCCAAATCTCAATGTGCAATCACTCCAAAACCATCAAACCCCCTCATGCATGATGTCAACCCTCAAAAGATGATGTTTTGCCTCTCCTAGGAAAATTGTTTGGGTGCTAGGGGATGGATAAGATCCTCCATGATGTCAAGTAATCCTCCAAAGGCATATCTCTATGATCTAGCGTGTGAGCCTACCACATCCAAAATGTGGGATACTTTCCCCATGGAAGCCCAAGCTAAGCTTATTCTCCCAAAATTGGCCACCAAGCAAGGTCCTGCAAAAAAAAAGGGTACACCCTCCAAAGATCTCAAGTCAAAGATATCATGAAAAGTATCAACCACGTCTAATAAGCAAGGCACCTAAACATGTGCATCAAAACTACCTCATCAAATTAAACAAATGCTCAAAACCCTATACAATTGACCAAGTTTAAGTATGGGAGGGGTGTCATAAAGATCCTATTGGGTAGACCAAGACCCTCAATTAGGGGATGCTCCCAAGGATGGCCTTTCAAGGTCATGAAATGGATAATGAGGTGGAAGGGGTTTATAATTCATAGGTTGTTGAGTTTCATGACATACAAGGGCTCGTACTATCTCATTCATGGGTGCCTTTGTAGAGGGTGTGTGGCACCTTCATTTGCAAATTCATTTTTTCCAAGCCCATCTTCTTGCCATTGTTTATTTCTTTCATGTTTTAAGGAATGAGTTGGAGGCCATTGCCCTGGCGTAGTGTCTAGATAATGATAGTGTCATTCACAAATACCTCAAGGAAATGAAAAGGTTCGCTCATGATGAGACCCCCTTCCTCCCATTTGTGCAACTGAGCGCCACTACCCTAGCTTGGTGACTAGATGATGGTAATTTCATATCGCTAAATACCCATGATCATGATAAGCCAACTCGTGATGAGACATTCTATCCTCCAACTAACCCCCTAAGCATTCATTATCATTTATTCTTGTAGTTCCCCCTTTTATTACAGAGAAGTGTTTCATTATTTTCTCGAGGATCCCTGGGAGAAGGATCTGGAAGGTTAATATCTAGGCTTTTATCATTTTAGCCAACAACAATCCCTTTGGGTCTTCATACCCTTCTTCCCATGAAATGAGGTACATGCCCTTCTTGGGTCACTAAAGTCAAAGGGCCTATAAGAGGGCAATATGATGGGAATGCAATGAGCGGAAAATGGTATGTATGGTTGGGAGTGGTACAATAACCCCTTAAGGGACCCCCAATCACAAACCTTCCCCAAAGTTTGGCTACTTACTAGGAAATATATGACACTCACCAAGGTGAAACAGGGTCAAAGGAAATATAATGTTAAAGCAGGCATTCTATAATCAAAAGTAGTTTAAATACAACATGTTCAAATGTCTTAAATATTAGGGTGATTACCTGCCATAGTACCTGACTTGTACCGCATGGAGCAAGACCCTTTTTCCTTCCTGAAGCTCGCTGGTGTGGTGGATGCACTGACAATGGACCAAATGTGGTGACAGAGCGAGATTTTGTATTTGCAAGTGGACATTGTTGGTCATGTAGTCTCTCGACACTCCATATCTGCAACCTGAGAGCCTCGAGACATGATCTCCTTAGTTATCTGACAAAATGGGGATAACATATGGCTCCTACTTGGGGACATGTGCTCACCGTAGAGTGCATGATAACCACAACATCTCCTGGTAAAATTGTTCCTACACTGAAAAAAACCCATCAAATCTAGGGTGGTTCTATCACCCTTCATCCATATACATCAAAATCCAAATGGAAACTAATCTAGAAAAGAAAATTTATCATTTTTTCAAAAATTTCTAAACTAAGCATGAAATCAATATGCAAGTAGAGAAAAATGAAATATGAAATGCATCTAAACTAATATGAGCAATCAAGATGCAAATGCAAGGAAAGAAATATGACCTACCTACTTACTTGGGGCCTTGGAGCCTTGAAGATCGAGTGATAGGGTATGTCAAGTGAAGTCATACAACCAGTTGATCATCTCATCAAAGTATCTCCCCTTGTGCTTGATTATGTAAAACAAAAAAGATAAGTCAAGCATGTAATGATCATGAGCATAAATAAATATATATAATCAATAGTGAAATGAAACTCATGGAGATGGGTGGGAGGGAGGAAATCTCGCTGGAAAGAATATCCACAACTTTGATCATCCAAGGAATCCTGCTTGAAGTGATAGCCACAAGCTCGATCAACCTATCTCTGAAGAGGACTATCGTATATAGATGACGGTTCATCTTCACTCAAGCAAAAATATCCATCGCTTGTTAAATAATGAGAGGAGACAAGAGAGCGAAAGAAGAGTGCATGGGATCCTGGAGAATACGATAAGAGGTAAGGGATAACCTCATGTCTAAAGAGAAACTCCTCCCTCGAACTTAGGAAATGTTGCTTCTTTATCTGTGATTCCCCACCAAAAGTATCAATATGAAAGTACTTATGTTTGGTAGTGTGGACCTTGAAGTGCCCTGGGTTGGCCACGACCTGGTTTCTATCAAAGTATGATGGCTGAAAATCCTCACAGAACAAATATACATCACAACTCCCAAGGGGTGGCAGGAATCCATCCTGAAAATGTTGCATTGGGTCATCCTCGAATGGACAGAACAAATCTGTAATCATATCATTATCAAGAGGCCAAATATATGAATCATACATGCATGAAGACCGATACTCCCAAGATGACACTTCAATCCCCTCTGCCTGAGGGCTACGCTCAATGTCATAAATGGGATCTATGTCAATAATGAAGCAACCCACATCCCATCTAAGTCTCCCAACCTATATGAAATCATCAATGTGGTCATCAACTATATCCGAGGGTTGTTCCACGAATTCATCAGCATCATAGGGACTTATTACTTCTTCATTATACTGGAGAACGTTATTGTCTTCAAAAGGGAAAGTAGATAACAATGTCTCGTTTGGGCATTCTACAAGATAAAATTCATCGAGATCCTTTTGGAATTTTTCTTCATTTCCACGGTCACGGAACAAAGCATCATCAAATTTTTCAAAAGGATTATAACTCATCATGTTCTCTTCTTGATGTGCAAGAGAAGCAGAGGTCTATATTTCCTCATCAAGTGGAAGGGCATATACTTCATCTTCATCATATGTCTCATTTGGATCTTCTTCAAGATTTTCTTCATCCTTGTCTATAGAAAAACCTTCTCTGCAAAGAACATCTTTGAGCTCCTGGAAATTATCTTGCAAATTCTAGGTAGTTGGCCGATAGTGCTTCAGAAATTCTTCAATGAGCTTGGTAGAAGAAGGGGTGCTCTTCACGTTACATGTGTGTGCAAGTAAATTTCTTTGATTTGATTCCAGTAAAGATACAAAAATATTTATTAACACATCCTCATGTATCACATCTAGGATTGAAGCATACTTCATATAATTGACGACATGGGTGACTGCGAGGGTTGAATCACCATTAAATCTAGGGCAACCTGCCCTCCACTCCTGGGAGAAATGATTTGGATATCTAGAGATATATTGAATATCAAAGGAGGAATAAACCTTATGGAAATCCCATGGTAAGTCCTATGAGTCCATGGTTCCATTAGTTAGGGTAATACCTCAATGGAGTCACCAGATGAGCTCAAGGATCATCGAAGGATGGAAAAGGGAAAAAGGGGAAAAGAGGGTTCTTGGGAAGGTGGAGTCGCCAGATGAGCTTCAAAAATAGCTCATCAAAAAGGTGAAAATGGAATTTCCCTTGGGTGGAGTCACCAAGAAAGCTAAGGAAAATTATTTGGGATAGTTTTCCAAAGTGTCGTTAGGGTTCGGAAGAGGATTCAAAATCCTCCCTGGCAACGACGCAAAAATGTTATCGCACAAGTTGTAGGTTGGGAAAATCCCGACCCAACCACCAATTGGAGATAACTCAGAGAGAACCTACCCACTGTCACCTTAGGCAGGTGTTCCCGTCACTTTAGATGTGAGGTAGTCACCTCAAGGGGGGAATCTTGGTGACCCTAGGGGGGATTGAGACGAAAAAAGTGATGTATGAATGGATGCCCTCAAAGTTATAGTTTCTATATGGAAAAGGGAAATTGGAAATGAATATTGAGGGTCGCTTAAGGTTTCCAATGCTTTTAGTGACTCGTCAAAAGACAATACCTCCCCGAGACACTAGGAAAACCAAGTATACGATGCAATATGTTAGGTGGACAAGAAAGTTAATATTGTTGTCCCTAATTGAAGAAAAAATCCATGATATATATCCGCATGTAAAATATAATAGAGGATGCAAAATAAGTGCTAAAATTCTAGTTGAATAAGCAAGAGACAAGCTAGTAAAACTAGTTCAACTCATGAATGAAAGAGCAAGACTTTAGCACAAAAGCAAGGCTGCAAAAAAAAACTTACTGTAGTGATGTTTATCAACATTGTGGCTTTAGAAAACCAAGCCTTATTACAGAAAAATCAGCCAATGAAAATCACCCCAAACTAGCCTAAAAAGTGCACTAGGGTTAGTAGTTTGTTAGCGCAAAGTTATAGCCAATTTCTAGGGTTACTTTAGCAGTTATCTATTGTTAGAGGGTTAGATTTTTGCAGCCCTAATGGTTGTAGGTTAGTTTTATTACAACAAAAAGTTTTAGTGGGTGAAAGAGGATGCCTCAATGAGGCAAGATATCCTAGGGCTCAAAGAACAATATCCAAGTGAAAGAACTTCAAAACTTCAACTTTTTCACGTTTACCAATGTAATGTTTTATTTCTCCAATGCAACGACTAGTGCTTTTGATTAGTGGGTTGATGGGGTCAAAAGTAAAGCGATAGAGCTACTAACTCCTTGGGGGTATAAATCCTCTTATTCCCCAAGGCAAGTAACCTAGCTAGGGTTTAAACTAAGGCGTGCATATCCTTATACTTCCTTATAAAACCATTGCAAACAATAATTCTATGCTTAAAATTATGGTGGACCTAAAGTAGGGGTGTATGCACTTATACTACCTACCTAGAATTAGAAACAATCAACCTTGACCTTAAATTACAAATGATAGAAACAAGTAAAATCCCTTACCAATCCAAATATAAACAAGATAAACTATAACATGCCAAGATAAACCGCCAAAATAGCTAGAAAAGACCTCCAAGAGCTAGTGCATCATCATCATGTACTCCGTAACCAAAGAAAGAACCATACCATAGCACACGGAAAAAAAAACTGTGAAGGTAGCGAATATTTCAATCCTTAGCTCTTCACAATGGGAGAGTTATATTAAAAATGAGATTTCATGACCTCTATTTATACAAAATGTCTATCACATATTTTTCCCACTTAGCAAGGGTAAAACATAAGATAAGGGGTCAACAACCCTTATATTACCCCTTGCATCAAAATAACATTAAACAATTCATCTTAAAATTCACTTTTACACAAAAGAAACCCTAGAACAAGGTGGCGTCACCCCTTTAGGGGACGTTTTGGCACTTAAGCAAGTCATTGGAGAAGATGTGGAAGTCATTGGGTCTCTTTGAGCCTCCTCATCATCTGTTAACCCTTCTCCATGCCTCATCCAGTGAAAATATGCCAAGTGTCAATGTGCAATCATTCCATCACCATCAAACCCCCTCATGCATGACGTCAACCCTCAAAAGATGATGGTTTACCTCTCCTAGGAAAATTGCTTGGGTGCTAGGCATTGGATAAGATCCTCCATGATGTCAAGTAAGCCTCTAAAGGAATCTCTCTGTGATCCGGTGTGTGGTCCTACCACATCCAATCTGTGGGCTCCTTGCCTTATGGAAGCCCAAGCTAAGCTTGTTTTCCCAAAATTGGCCACCAAGCAAGGTCCTGCAAAAAAAGGGGGTACGCCCTCCAAAGATCTCAAGTCAAACATATCATGACAAGTATAAACCACGTCTAATAAGCAAGGAACCTAAACATGTGCATCAAAAATACCTCATTAAATTAAACAAATGTTCAAAACCCTATACAATTGACCAAGTTTAACTATGGGAGGGGTGTCATAAAGATCCTATTGAGTATACCAAGACTCTCAAGTAGGGGATGCTCCCAAGGATGACCTTTCAAGATCATGAAATGGATGATGAGGTGGAAGGGGTTTAGACTTCATAGTTTGTTGAGTTTCATGAAATACAAGGGCTCGTATTATCTCATTCATGGGTGCCTTTATAGAGGGTGTGTGGCACCTTCAATTGCAAATGCATTTTTTCCAATCCCATCTTATTGCCATTCATTATTTCTTTCATGTTTTAAGGAACGAGTTGGAGGCCATTGTCCTGGCGTGGTGTCCAGATAATGACAATGTCATTCAAAAATACCTCACGGAAATGAGAAGGTTGACTCATGATGAGACCCCCTTTCTCCCAGTTGTGCAACTGTGAGCCACTACCCTAGCTTCGTGACCAAATGATGGTAATGCCATACCGCTAAATACACATGATCATGATAGGTCGGATCATGATGAGACCTCCTATCCTCCAACTAAACTCTTAAGCATTCGTTATCATTTATTCTTGTAGGTCCGCCTTTTCATATAGAGAAGTGTTTCATTGCTTTCTTTGGGATCCCTGGGAGAAGCATCTGGAAGGTTAATATTAGGGTTTTATCTTTTTATCCAACAACAATACCTCTGGGCCTTTGGCCCCTTCTTCCCATGAAATGAGGTACATTCCCTTCTTGGGTCACTAAATTCAAAGGGTCTAGAAGAGGGAAATATGATGGGAATGTAATGAGTGGAAAAAGGTATGTATGGTTGGAAATGGTACAATAACACCTCAAGGGACCCTCAGTCACAAACCTTCCCCAAAGGTTGGCCACTTACTAGGAAACCTATGACACTCACCAATGTGAAACCGGTTCAAAGGCATAATGTCCAAGTAGGGGTTCTATAATCAAAAGTAGCTTAAATACAACATGTTCAAATGCCTTAAATATTAGGGTTCTTACGTGGCACAATACCCAACTTGTACCGCATGGAGAAAGACCCTTCTGCCTTCGAGAAGCTAGCTGGTTTGGTGGATGCACTGAAAATGGATCAAATGTGGTGACAGAGTGGGATTTTGTATGTGAAAGTGGACATTGGTTTTCATGTAGTCTCTCGACACTCCATATCTGCAACCTGAGGGCCTCGAGACATGATCTCCTTAGTTATCCCAGAAAATGGAATAACATTTGGCTCCTACTTGTGGACATGTGCTTGTTGTAGAGTGCATGAGAACCGCAACATCTCCTGGTAGATCTGTTCCTACACTGGAAAAATAAATTAGGGTGGTTCTATCACCCTTCATCCATATACATCAAAATCCAAATGGAAACCAATCTAGAAAAGAAAATTTTAGCATTTTTCAAAAATTTCTAAACTAAGCATGAAATCAATATGCAAGTAGAGAAAAATGAAATATGAAATGCATCTAAACTAATATGAGCAATCAAGATGCAAATGAAAGGAAAGAAAGGTGACCTACTTACTTAATTGGGGCCTTGGGGCCCCGAAGATCGAGCGATAGGTGATGTCAGGTGAAGTCATAAAACCAGTGCAACCAGTAGATCATCTCATCAAAGTATCTCCCCTTGTGATTGATTATGTAAAACAACAAAGATAAGTCAAGCATGTAATGATCATGAGCATAAATAAATATATAATCAATCGTGAAATCAAACTCTTGGAGATGGGTGGGAGGGAGGAAATCCTGCTGGAAAGACTATCCGCAACTTTGATCATCCAAGGAATCCTACCTGAAGTGATATCCACAAGCTTGATCAGCCCATCTCTGAAGAGGACTATCGTATATAGACGACGGTTCATCTTCATTCATGCACAAAGATCCGTCACTTGTTAAATATTGAGAGGAGAGGAGAAAAATAAAGAAGAGTCCATGGATTCCCAAAGAAGACGATAAGAGGTAAGGGATGACCTCATGTCTAGAGAGAAACTCCTCCCTCGAACTTAGGAAACGTTGCTTCTTTATCTGTGAGTCCCCACCAAAAGTCTCAATATGAAAGTACTTTTGTTTGGTAGTGCGGGCCTTGAAGTGCCCAGGGTTGTCGATGACCTAGTTTCTATCAAAGTATGATGGTTGAAAATCCTCACAGAACAAATCTGCATCACAACTCCCAAGGGGTGGCCGAAAATCATCCTGAAAATGTTGTGTTGGTTCATCCTCGAATGGACGGAACAAATATGTAATCATACCATTATCAGGATAAAAAATATCTGAATCATACACACATGAAGACCAGTCCTTTGAAGATGACACTTCAACCCCCTCTGCCTGAGGGCTACCCTCAATGTCATAAATGGGATCTCTTTCAATAATGAAGAAACCCACATCCCATCTAAGTCTTCTAACATGTATGAAATCATCAATGTGGTCGTCAACTATATCGGAGGGTTGTTCCATGAGTTCATCTGCTTCATAGGAGCTTATTACGTCTTCACAATACTGGAGAACTTAATTTTCTTCAAAAGGGAAAGCAGATAACAATGTCTTGTTCAGGCCTTCTGCAAGAGAAACGTCATCGATATCCTTTTGGCATTTTTCTTCATTTCCACGGTCATGGAACAAAGCATCATCAAAGTTTTCAAAAGGATTATAACTCATCATGTTCTCTTCTTGATGTGTAGGAAAAGCAGAGGTGTGGATGTCCTTGTCAAGTGGAAGGGAAGATACTTCATCTTCATCATATGTCTCATTCAGATATTCTTCATCGTGATATTCTTCAAGCTTTTGTTCATCCTCATCTACAGGAAAACCTTCTCTGCAAAGAACATTTTTGAGCTCCTGGAAAGTATCTTGCATATTCTGGGTAGTTGGTTGATAGTGCTTGACAAATTGTTCAATGAGCTTGGTAGAAGGGATGCTCTTCAAGTTACATGAGTGTGCAAGTAAATTTAATTGATTTGATTCGAGTGAAGATACAAAAATATTCGTTAGCACATCCTCATGTAGCACATCTAGGCTTGAAGCATACTTCATATAATTGACGACATGGGTGACTGCTATAGCTGGATTGTCATTAAATCTACGACAACCTTCCCTCCACTATGGGGAGCAGTGATTTGGATATCCATGGATATCCTGAACATCAAAGGAGGGACAAACCTTATGGAAATCCCAGTGTAAATCTTGTGAGGCTATGGTTCCATTACTTACGGTAATACCTCAATGGAGTCGCTAAATGAGCTCAAGGCTCATCAAAGGATGGAAAGGGGAAAAAGGCAAAAAGTGGGTTCTTGGGAAGGTGGAGTCACCAGATGAGCTTCAAAAAGAGCTCATTAAAGAAGTTAAAAGGGAACGTCCTTTGGGTGGAGTCACTAGGAAAGCTAGTTAAAAGGATTTGGGATAGCTTGCCAAAGTGTTGTTACGTTTCAGAAGAGGATTCAAAATCCTTTGCGACAACGACACAAAAATGTTATCGCACAACCACCAATTGGTAACAACTTAGAGAGCACCTACCCACTGTCACCTTAGGCAGGTGTTCCCATCACTTTAGAGGTGAGCTAGTCACCTCAAGGGGGAATCTCGGTAACCCTAGGGGGGATTGAGACAAAAAAAGTAATGTATGAACGGATTCACCTAAAGCTAAAGTTTCTAGATGGAAAAGGGAAATTGGAAATGAGTCTTGAGGGTTGCTTAAGGTTGCCAATGCTTTGAGAGACCCGTCGAAAGAGAATACTTGCCCGAGACACAAGGAAAACTAAGTATACGATACAATATGTTAGGTGGACAAGCAAGTTAAGCTTGTTGTCCCTAATTGCAGAAAAAATAAATGATATATATCTGCATGTAAAATATAATAGAGGCTGCAAAATAAGTGCTTTAAAGTCTAGTTGAATAAGCAAGAGACAAGCTAGTAAAACTAGTTCAACTCGTGAATGAAAGAGCAAGACTTTAGCATAAAAGCAAAGATGCAAAAAAAAATCTTACTGCAATGATATTTATCAGCCTTATGTCTGTACCAAACCAAGCCTTATAACAGAAAAATCAGCCAATGAAAATCACCTCAAACTAGCCTAAAAAGTCTGCTAGGGTTAGTAGTTTGTTAGGGAAAAGTTATAGCCAATTTCTAGGGTTAGTTTAAGAGTTATCTAGGGTTAGAGGGTTAGATTTATACAGCCCTCATGGTTGTAGGTTAGCTTTATTACAACATCAAGTTTTAGTGAGTGAAAAAGGACTCCTCAATGAAGCAAGATAGCCTAGGGCTCAAAGAACAATATCCAAGTGAAAGAACTTCAAAACTTCAACTTTTCACTTTTACGAGTGCAATGTTTTATTTCTTCAATGCAATGACTAATGCCTTTAAATAATGGGTTGAAAGGGTCAAAAGTAAAGTGATAGAGCTACTACCTCCTTGGGGGTATAAATCATCTTATTCCCCAAGGCAAGTAACCTAGCTAGGGTGTAAACTAAGGGGTGTATATCCTTATACTTCCTTAACAAACCCTTGCAAACTATAATTCTATGCTTAAAATTATGGTGGACCTAAAGTAGGGGTGTATGCACTTATGCTCCCTACCTAGCCTTAGAAAAAATCAACGTTGAGCTTGAATTACAAATGATAGCAACAAGTAAAATTCCTTACCAATCCAAATAGTAACAAGATAAACCATAACATGCCAAGATAAACCACCACAATAGCTAGAAAAGACTTCCAAGAGCTAGCGCATCATCATCATGTACTCCATAACCAAAGAAAGCACCATACCATAGCACAAGAGAACAAAAACCTTGAAGGTAGCGAAAATTTCAGTCCTTAGCTCTTCACAATGGGAGAGTTATATTCAAAATGATATTTCATGATCTCTATTTATACAAAATGCCTATCACATAGTTTGTCCAATTAGCAAGGGTAAAACATAAGATAAGGGGTAAACAACCCTTATCTTACCCCTTGCATCAAAATAATATTAAATAATTCATCTTAAAATTCACTTTTACACAAAAGAAACCCTAGAACAAGGTGATGTCACCCCTTTAGGGGACGTTTTGGCACTTGAACAAGTTGTTGGAGAAGATGTGTAAGTCGTTGGGGCTCTTTGAGCCTCCTCATCATGTGCTAAGCCTTCTCCATGCCTCATCCGGTGAAAATATGTCAAGTGTCAATGTGCAATCACTCCATCACCATCAAACCCCCTCATGCATGATGTCAACCCTCAAAAGATGATGCTTTTCGTCTCCTGGGAAAATAATTTGGGTGTTAGGGGCTGGATAAGATCCTCCATGATGTCAAGTAAGCCTCCAAAGGTATCTCTATGTGATCAGGTGTCCGGGCCTACCACATCCAACCTATGGGCTCCTTACCCCATGGAAGCCCAAGCTAGTTTTTTTCTCCCAAAACTAGCCACCAAGCAAGGTCCTCCAAAACAAAAGGGTACACCCTCCAAGGATCTCAAGTCAAAGATATCATGACAAGTATAAACCATGTGCATCAAAACTACCTCATCAAATTAAACAAATGCTTAAAACCCTATACAATTGGCTAAGTTTAAGTATGGGAGGGGTGTCATAAAGATCCTATTGGGTAGACCAAGACCCTCAAGTAGGGGATGCTCCCAAGGATGGCCTTTCAAGGTCATGAAATGGATGATGAGGTGGAAGGAGTTTATACTTCATAGGTTTTTGAGTTTCATGACATGCAAGGGCTCATATTATCTCATTCATGGGTGCCTTTGTAGAGGTTGTGTGGCACCTTTTTTTGTAAATGCATTTTTTCGAAGACCATATTCTTGTCAGTCATTATTTCTTTCATGTTTTAAGGAACGAGTTGGAGGCGATTGTCCTGGTGTGGTGTCCAGATAATGACAATGTCATTCACAATTACCTCGGGGAAATGAGAAGGTTTGCTCATGATGAGACCCCTTCTCTCCCAGTTGTATAACTGAGAGCCACTACCCTGGCTTGGTGACCAAATGATGGTAATTTCATACCGTTAGATACCCATGATCATGATAGGTTGGCTTGTGATGAGACCTCATATTCTCCAACTAACCCCCTAAGAATTCATTATCATTTATTCTTGTAGGTCCCCTTTTTCTTACAAAGAAGCGTTTCATTGCTTTCTCAGGGATCCCTAGGCGAAGCATCTGGAAGGTTAATATCTAGGATTTTATCATTTTAGCCAACAACAATCCCTCTGGGCCTTCAACCCCTTCTTCCCATGAAATGAGCTACATGCCCTTCTTGGGTCACTAAAGTCCAAGGCCCTAGTAGAGGGAAATATGATGGGAATGTAATGGGCGGAAAATGGTATGTATGGTTGGGAATGGTACTATAACCCCTCAAGAGACCCCCTATCACAAACCTTCCCCAAAGGTTGGCCACTTACTAGGAAATCTATGACACTCACCAAGGTGAAACATGGTCAAAGGCATAATTTTCAAGCAGATGTTCTATAATCAAAAGTAGCTTAAATACAACATGTTCAAATGCCTTAAATATTAAGGCGATTACCTGCCACAATAATTGACTTGTACCACATGGAGTAAGACCCTTTTGCCTTCCAAAAGCTAGATGGTGTGGTGGATGCGCTAAAAATGGATCAAATGTGGTGACGGAGTGGGCTTTTGTATGTACAAGTGGACACTGTTGGTCATGTAGTCTCTCGACACTCCATATCTGCAACATGAGGGCCTCGAGACATGATCTCCTTAGTTATCCCACAAAATGGGGATACCAAGTTTCTCACTATTTTCATAAATGTGATAGCCGACCAAATATCTGAAAGGATTTTTCACTTATTTGGAAGTTAATTCATAGTGTTATGTATAGCATGGCATGTGCAAGACCATATACAATTTTTTCTATTATATACATAATGAATTTAATTATAATCCAAGAAAATGTTTTTGTATCAACCAGGACAATTGGGATTAGCACAACACTGGTTGGAGGGTGAGTGTTTGGAATAATGTAGACTTGAGTTCAAGAACATTTCTGACATAGGGGAGCAAACAATCTGAACATTGGTTGTATGTACTGATTTTCAAATATTGCAAGCAATAGGGAATTAATTTCCAAATGAAATTGATTACACGTAATTCCATGTAACTTTTCACTGATGTACACAATTATTATTTTATGGAAAAAAAAAGGTAAAGTGTAGACCTTTTGCAATTAATATGTTGACATTAAGGGTGTAATCTTCATGGGCCATGCTGGAATCATATTGTATCATTATTCCATTTGTAATTATGGTAAGACCAAATTTGGACATGTCAGCTCGTAACCCCTATTGGGGAAAACACATAACCCGTTGAGTTGTGTATATATACACCAACTCCCCTTTGTGTCATTTCCTGAAGTGATTCATTCATCCATTGATAAAGTGTTTAGCCTATGGGCATCGTAAGTATTGATCTCTTTTATGCTCCATCCATTGATAAAGTGTTTATCCTATGGGAACCATAAGTATTGATCTCTCTTCTACTTGGGCTCTTTTATATTTAGCTCATTCTTGTACTTGAATATTATTTCTCTTTCTATCCCACCTGTGCTTGGTTATTATTGTGGAATTTGGGTTTGTTCAATTTTCTTACTATTACTTGTGAATCTCAACATGGTATGAAAGCAAGGATGAACCTTACTCAATTCAATGGCTGATCCAAAGACTTCATAATGGGATCCCAGGAATTACAAGCCTTTAGACATGAGAAAAATCTCGGGATACCCAAGACAAATGCCCCCGATAGAAGGAAGATGGCTCCCTAGATTCACTGGTAGCGATGGGGAAAGAGCCGACTTTCTTATGAATGATTTTTTTTCTTATTTTGGACTCCATCTTGTCGATGATGATGCCAAAGATGTAGTGATGAAATTTTTTCCCACCACTCTTCACGGGAATGCTAAAATATGGTATGATGATCTTCCCTATGCTAGCATCACCTCCATGAACCAGCTAGAAGAAGTCTTTCTCAAAGAATGAGGCATAAGATTGGGAGACATCTCAGTATTGCTAAAAAGATTCGACCATATAAAACAAGCTGAGAATGAAACCCTTTTTGACTTCCAGAGTAGGTTTGAGTGCACTCTATGTCATATTCCTAGAAGCCATCGTCCTGAAGATAAATATATTGTCCATCTCTATACCCATGCAGTCCTGGCACACCTAGGCTTGCCCCTCAGTAAAAGGGGCCCAAGGACGCTCATTGAAGCTTACGACATGGCTAGAAGAATTGAACGAAACATCTCCTTATCTGGGATAAAAGACCTCTTCACCTCAGGTACTCTTAGTATGGAAAGTTTATTTTCCCATGAAAACCTCATTGATGATTTCCAAGAAGAAGGGGAACAAACCATCATTCCACAAGCGATTGCTGAAGACATGTCCGAGGAGATGGAACCCAGGCAAAATGATGAAGTATCAACCTGTGCCCCTCCCTCTGACGAAGCAATCCAAGAGCCTATTTTTCCTACACAACAAAAGGAAGATGTGGTTAGTAGCTTTCCACTTCAGGATTCTGATGACACCTTGTCGCATGATTCAGAAAATGAAGGAGAAATGGAATTCCAGAAAGAATTAAACCTTCTGTGCCGCACAACTGAAAATGGAGGGATAGTTCCCGAGGATGAGACCGTAACACATGCTGAAAACGCCAAAGTCCTCGAAGCCCCTGCGCAAGAAGAAATAGTAAGTTGCCCTCCTCCCCTAGTTTTTGATGATGCTTTACTTTATGATGAAGGAAATGAGGAGGAGGAGAATGAGTTTTCAAATGTTTCAAACCATGCATGTTATGACACTAATAGTGACATTGTTGGTAACATTGATGAGTTCATACATGTTGGGAGACCTAGGTGGGATATAGTTGGTTATGACGTGGATCCCATCTATGACACTGAGAGTCGTTTCCAAGTGTTGCCCTTGCAATTATCACAACATAGTACTTTTGACCAGTGGAAACAAGGAGATGAGATTTCCACCCGTACTTTTCAAAAAACCAAGGATGACCTAATACATTGTTCTCCTGATGAGTTTCAGTCTTACCTTGAGATTTTTGATGAGTACCCTTCTGAGCACTTGGATTCTCTCCATGCAGATGATTTCCAACCACCACTGTGCTCGAATTTTGATACAAGTAAGAACATTGTTTGCCTAAAGAAGGATTCTCGTGACTTCTCACTCTAGCCACCTGTTATTATTTTACCTTTCTTTTCCATTAAAGGTGTAGTTGGGAAGTATATCTTTTATATAGAGTTTCCTCTTAGACAAACCCTAGAGTCCAAGGGTTGGCTGAATATTACAATCTTAAGTGTATATTCTTAGTTTTTCAACTATCCCTTGAGGATTTGCCAGTCGTCTAATACATCTTCGTCAATCTCTTCCCAGACTTCACAGTATGAGAACGTCTTAGGTAGCTAGTGTGCCGACCTTTTGAGTCAGTGTTATGAACCTTGGACTTTTCTTGACCCTTTCCTGAAGTGGATTGATTACTTTCCTCATAAATGGACTTGGCAGGATTTTATCCCTCCCACCCGCCTCCATGAGTTAGACTTTGAGATTTCCGATGATATGATATATATTCTAACTCATGACATTTTTGTGCTTGATTTATCACTATTTTGGTTTATGATGAAGCACAAGGGCAGGTATCGTGGGACATTACTGGATTGTCTACACTGGTCATTTGACTACATCGAATATCCAACCAACAGGTAGGTAAGAGTAGGTACTTTGCTTTACATTTGCATGTTTATTGTTTTACTTTAGTATATATATATATATATATATGTATATGTATATGTTGGGGTGGCATTACCGCCCCATTTTTGTTACTAATGCCCCTATCGAGATTGAGCAGGTCTGCAGGTTATGCCATAGATGCTGAGGTTCTCATGCGCTCTACGGTGAACACATGTCCCTGAGTTGGAGCCAGATGTTATCCCCAATTTTAGGGATAACTGGGAGATCATGTCTCGAGGTCCACAGGTCCTAGACATGGAGTATCGAGAGTAGGATTGACCTGAGCATGGCCCTGGAGGGCCCATCCTTTTCTTCTTTTATCAGATCCGTCTTGTCAGCAACAACAACATCCATCACCTTCGGCTTAGTCTTGTATCAAAAGAGTCCCTTGCTCCATGAGGTAATTGGTCCAGGTATCATGGTATGTGTCACTTTGATCATTAAAACCTTTAAATGTATGCATTTGATTCCTTTTATCTCTGACAATTGCTTGGATCTTACATTATCCCACTTGACCATGCTTGGGGAGATTGACAGGGTGCCCTACCAAGCCTGTACCCATAGGTTTTGGTTTTCCACTGGGGGGATTTTTGAAGAGCCATCGTCCGCTCCCGTCATACCACCACCTTTTTCATCTTGTCTCCCGCTCATTTATCCCATTCCCCTTGTCCGGGCATTGGATTGACCTATTTGTAGGGTTGCACCTTATCTTGTGGGAAGAAGGGGCTAAAGGCCCAAAAGGTAAAAAAATAGCTGGTAAAAGATAAAATCCTAGAAATAAAACCTCGAGATGCTTCACCCAGGGATCCCCAAGAAGGCAATAAAAAGCCTCTCAGCAAGAAACAAGAGGGACCCGAAAAAATAACAAACAAGACCTAGTCAAGAGGATAGGGGGTCTCATCATGAGCCAACCTATTGTGTTCATGGGTACCTAACAATATGACATTGCCACCATCTAGTTACCACGCCAGGGCAGTGACCTTTGGTTGCATGGCCAAGGGAAAGGGGGTCTCATCACGAGCCAACCTTCTCATCTCTCAAAAAGTACTAGTGGGTAACACTGTCAGCTCTGGTCACCATGCCAAGGCAGTGTCCTCTAGTTAGCCCTTGAATAAAAAGAAAAGAAGAAGAAAAATCAAATAAAGAAAAGAATAAAGGAAATAACGGGCCTGGAAAAATTTCATCCATGACGAGTACAACTCGCCTTCTACCAAGGCACCCACAGATAACATTATGCATCCTTGGCTCTCACTCTACCCACATGTCTGGACATTGCCTAGCCACATCACCTCATTTACATGGCTTGGATGAAACCTTCCTGGAAACATCCCTTTCCTTGTGGATACTAGCCCAATAAGACGTCTTGTCCTTTTCTTCAATCTTGTATTGTAGGTTTTTGTAATATCTTCAAGCTATTGACTGATGTATCAGGGTTTTTATGCATAATATTAATGATGAAATGTGATTGACATTGCTATGATCCTTGTGACTGATGAGCCCATGGAGGGCATAGTTTTTGATGTGCAGGACTGATGCAGGAGCATCGTAAGCAGCCAACCAAGCAAGCATAAAGGCGGAAAACAGCTGGAAAAGCGCAACACACATTTTGCACATTTTGAAATATTTTTGAAAAATTAATGGATAGATATTAATGTAGTAGTTAAAGAAAGCGTACTTGCATGTTGTAAACAGATCTTGAGTGATTTTCTCTCATCGACCGAGTGTAATAGACATTAAGTTTGTTTAATGAAAGTAGGTAGATTTGAATTCATAGATTAGATAGTTTAGAGAGTAGGAGGGAAAACAGATATAGACACCCTCACCCTTGTATTATTGGAATCATTAGAGGAAGAACATTATCATCATTGAGAGTTGTAGCAGAGAGCTAGAGAGAAGAACCCATGTACAAGAGCACTTAAGTTAATATATGAAGCTTTGACTCAATTTTCATGGTGTTATGATGCTTGTTATCCCCGATATCTAGGGATAACTAGGAGATCATGTCTCGAGGCCCACAGGTCCTAGACATGGAGTACCGAGAGAGGGATTGACCTGAGCATGGCCTTGGAGGGCCCATCTTTCTTCTTCTTCGCCAGATTTGTCCTGTCAGCAGCAGCAGTTTCCATCACCACCGGCTTGGACTTGCATCGGAGAAGACTCTTGCTCCATGAGGTAATTGGTCCAAGGTATCATGGTATGTGTCATATTTGATCATTATAACCCTCTTATATATGCATTAGGTTCCTTTTATTTCTGATGACTGCTTGGATCTTACACTAATCCACTTGACCATTGTTGGGGTGATTGATGGGGTGACTTAGCAAGTTGATATTCATGGGTTTTGGTTAGCCACCAAGGGGGATTTGCAGAGCCATCGTCCGCTCCCACCATTTTTATCATATTTACATCTTATACCCCGCACATCCATCCCATACCCCTAGTCCGTCCATTAGGATGACCTTTGAGGGTTACACTTTGTCTTGTGGGAAGAAGGGGCTAAAGGCCCAGGGGGTAAAAGCAGCTGGTAAAAGATAAAATCCATAGGAAATAAAACATAGAGATGTTTCGCCCAGGGGATCCCCGAGAAGGCAATAAAAAGCCTCTCGATAAGAAACTAAAGGGACCCTAAGAAAAAAATAATAAAGCAAGACCTAACCAAGAGGATGGGAGGTCTCATCACGAGCCGCCCATTATGTTCATAGGCATCCAACAGTATGACATTGCCACTATCTGGTCACCAAACCAGGGCAGTGACCTTTGGTTGCATGGCCAAAGGAAAGGGGGTCTCATCACGAGCCAACCTTATCATTTCTGTGAAGATACCAGTGGGTAACACTGTCAGCTCTGGTCACCAAGCCAAGGCAGTGTCCTTTGGTCAGACCTTGAAATAAAAAAGGAATAAAAGCAATAAACAAAAAGATAAAGGCAAGAAAGGGTTTGGAAAAAATGCATCCATGACGGGTACAGCTCGCCTCCTACAAAGGCACCCACATACAACACCTGCCCTTGGTCTTACTGTGACTGGACATCCCTAAAACCATATCACCTCATAAAACATGGCTTGAATGATCTTCTGAGGAAACTTTCCTTATCTTGTGGGTATTAGCCCA
>ML789308.1:405345-416360 GCA_009831015.1 Picea engelmannii
AGAGTATATGATATAGGATGGGTTATTATTCCATGGCAATCAGCTATGTATTCCAAAATGCTCCATGAGGGAGAACTTGCTGAAGGAAAAACATAGTGGAGGATTGGCCGGACACTTCGATCATGATAAGACGTTCTCAAAGTTGAATGGCTCATATTTTTGGCCAGGGATGAGGATAGATGTTAAGAAATTTGTGGACAGATGCAGGATTTGTCAGCACACAAAAGGGAAAAGGAAAAAAACAGGGTTATATCAACCATTACCCATACCAGAAAGGTCGTGGGATGCAGTGAGCATGGATTTTATATTGGGACTGCCAAGAACACAGAGAGGCTATGATTCAATCTTTGTGGTAGTTAAAAGATTTTCAAAAATGACACATTTCATACCATGCCAGAAAACCAGTGACGCAACTCATATTGCGAACCTGTTTATCAAGGAAGTCGTTAGACTTCACGGCTTGCCAATGAGTATTGTTTCTGATCGGGATACCAAGTTCGTTGGACATTTCTGGAGGACCTTATGGAAAAATCCAGGGACAAGTTTGTCTTTTAGCTCAACATATCATCCTCAGATGGATGGGAAGACAAAGGTTGTGAACATGAGCTTGGGAGATTTGTTAAGAAGCTTAGTGACTGAACACCACAGTCAGTGGGATCACATTCCACCACAGGTGGAATTCGCTTAACAGAAGCATAGGGTAGAGTCCATTCCAGATTGTATATGGAATGCAACCAAGGGGAGTTTTTGAATTGAAAGATTCAGAACAAGTTGAATTCAGGAGTGCTAGTGCAAAAGACTTTGCAGAAGGAATGAAGGAACTTCACAGTCGAGTTAAGGAGCGATTGCAAAGTTCAAGTCAGGAATACAAGCGGAGAGAAGATCAACACAGGCGAGAACTTCACTTTGAAGTTGGTGATTTGATTCTTGCACATCTGAGGAAGGAGAGGTTTTCAAGGGGAACATATAACAAACTGAAGATGAAAAAGATTGGACCGTGCAAGGTCGTAAGGAAATTTGGGGCAAACGCATATGAGATTGAATTACCCGATGGGATCGAAATCTCACCGATATTCAATGTTGAGGATTTGTACCCTTACAGAGCTGAAGAAGTAGGAGCAGAGAAGGAATAAAAAGAGATTCAATGGACAAAACAAATGCATGTAGCTGAAAAGCCACAGATGGAAAGCATAATTGACAAGAGGATTAGCAAAAAGACCAAGAGAAAAGAGTATTTTGAATACTTGGTCAGATGGAAGGGACATCCAATTGAAGATGCTAGTTGGGAAGATGAAGCAGAAATTCATAAGCATGGACAGACCGTGCAAGAGCTCATGAACAAGAGTTCATGAAAATTTTCAAGCGAGGGAGTATGATGCAGGAACATCGTAAGCAACCAACCAGGAAAGCATAAAGGCGGAAAACAACTGGAAAAGCACAACACACATTTTTCACATTTTGAAATGTTTTTGAAAAATTAATGGGCAGATATTAATGTAGTAGTTAAAGAAAGCGTACTTGCATGTTGTAAACATATCTTGAGGGATTTTCTCTCATTTGTTGGGTGTAATAGACATTAAGTTTGTTTAATGAAAGTAGGTAGATTTGAATTCATAGATTAGATAGTTTAGAGAGTAGGAGGGAAAACATATATAGACACCCTCACCCTTGTATTATTGGAATCATTAGAGGAAGAACATTATCATCATTGAGAGCTGTATCAGAGAGATAGAGAGAAGAACCCATGTAGAGGAGCACTTGAGTTAATATATGAAGCTTTGACTCAATTTTCATGGTGTTATGATGCTTACTGTTTACATTTGCTGAATGGTATGCTTACAATTGTTTTTATTCTCTCTGTTTATGCATTTGTTTCAATGCTATGTTGTGTGTATGATTTCATGGTGAATGTATGAAGTCTAAGAGGGGAGAAGAATGAGTTTCAATTGTTTCTCTTCCTGAGAATTCCTACAAGGAGTGCAGTGAAACGTCCGCAAGGTGTGCGTTGACAAGAGTCTGAGTTTTATCTCAGAAATCTTAGGAGAGATACCATTGTTCTCATACCAGCAGAAGTGCAGGTGAAGCACAGAGCTGTGCAAGGTGTGCACAGGCTAGTTGAAGCCTTAGAAGTTATCAACTAAGGTGAAGGTGGAAGGAATGCTGTTGCAAAGAGTGCACAGAGTCAGGGAATCAAATAACCAGAGGTTATTTGAAAGATTGCGGCAAGGAGTGCGAGCTGGATCTCTCTTGGAGACTCGAGATTGCAAGTGAAAGCTCAGGAGGGATAGTACCTTTGAAGTGTTCAAAGGGAGACAAAGGTCGAAAGCATCTCATAAAAGACAAGTTCAGGAGGGAGAACACCAATTTGTCTCACAGAAGTCATTGAGGAGTGAATCAGGTGGTCAGAATTCTCCAAGGAGAACTCGCGAAATCGCGGGGACCATAGGATCCAAAGGAGCTGCAAGGTGGTTAGAAGTTGGGTGAACCCATCACTTTGGTTTCAAGAATCAACGTGAACCATTTATTATGTTCAGTTGAGCCGTTAGATCATTTCAGAATTTCGGGTTTCGTAGGTCCAAAGTCTAAGCCAAAACCCTTGGTCACTCTAACTCCCGAATCGCGATTTGGATTATCGCGTGTGAAGCTGAACGAGGGAGTTTTGACACTTCGGGAATTCGGGGTTCGATATTTCGGGAGTCCTGACGACAAGGAGCCGGGACATAGTGGAGTGAAAATCCCGAAGTCGCGAAACGCAACAGGACTTTGGCGTGGAATTTTGACATTTCGGCACTTCGAGTGTCAGGAAGTAGAGGAGGCAGTGATCTTTGGAATCGAGATTTTCGAACTCCCAGTTCGCGAAAAGATGAAAGATCCAAAGTCGTCGGATCGTGGAGGATCTTAGCCGTAGATCACGTTGGAGGCAAGGTTTCAAGAATTCAGAGATCTGAGTTTCAGGAGGTGAGGAACCTTTCTGTTGTGGATCTTACAAGTCACGAAATCCCGAAGAGTGGAAGGGAAAATTCTTGAAAACATTGAAGGACAATATCCGTGGGCCCAATCGGGTTTCGTGGTTCCAGGAGTCAAGAGGCAAAGTTGAATGTCAACGCGACTCCCGAAATCGCGAAAAGGAAAAAGCTGAAAGGTGGGTCCTAAGCATTTATCGGACGATACGTGCGACGAAAGTCAAGGGAACAGTCAAGCTTCGACGAAAGTCCCGAAAGACCATCGATCTCGCCAAAAGGGAAAATTTCGGAAACCGGAAAATCATAAGGGAAGAGGAATGAGTGTTGGTCGATCACTCAAGTTCCGAAAAGCCAAAATAAGTGACAACAAAAGGCGTGTGTTCGGCGCATTGAAGGAGTCCACCCTCGTTGACGTTTCGGGTTTCGGAGGTTGAAGAGACAAGGGGCTTGACAACAAGATTCGCGAAATTGTGAAATCCGAAATCCCGAAAAGGAAAAAGCCTCGATCACATTTGTTGGTCGGTTGTGGAGTTAACGCCGATGTTTGATCACGCAGGCATAACTCAGAAGGACCTGTGGAATACACCTGTTTGTTAGTGTGAAGTATTTCCTGTGGGGAAATTAAAGAGTCAACCAGACTCCGGGGAAGATTTAGAACGATCCTACGCGGATCTTGGGCCGAGGGTCGGGGGTCTGTGTCAAGGACCATGTCCGACGGATAGGTACCATTTGGACCGGTACACATGGGGAGATGATCAGTTCAGACCTCAATGGGGCTGAAGAGCCCACCAGATGGACGCCGATACCCCATCAGGGGGCAGAGACAAGACGATGGTTTATTAGGGTTTTGCACTGGAGAAGAAGAGGACGTTCCATCAGAGGCACTTTGGTAGAGCTCGACTTAGGGGGAATGACCCCTTTTCATTGGAAGGCTTAGGACATCCCCATCTTCACCATGACATCATCCACTTCATGGACATTTTTGGAGGCTGACTGGGCAGCAGTGGCACGTGTGGCATGTTGGAGAGGCCCCTGAGGGGATAACGTTTTTCTCCTGGATTTTTCCCTACCAGGGGATAGCGCCTCCCTTGAAGGGGCTTTTACCCTTTTTACATCTCAATTAGGGTTTTAATTTGACAATTTAATGTAAAAATAGTATTTTGGTCTTGTCGGCCATTTTTATGACCTAAAATTAGTTAAGGTCATTGATATAATATATATTGAGGAGTTTTAGCCTTATTTTGACAAAACAAATCACTCACTCATTTAGTGAGGTCTGATTTTAGTGCCCTACTTAGGTAGTTTTTCTGATTTAGTGAGGCGCACTTGTTGAAGGAACACATTTCTTGGCATTTTTGGCATTTCTCTTGAAGGAAGGTTTACAACTAGGGTTTGCATACTATTTCATGGTGATATGTAAGTGTTTTTTCTACAAAACTTCTTGATTGAATGGTTGTAGTCTTCTATTCTTGCATATGTTTATAATTTGCTAATAAAAACCCTAGGTGACAAGCACACAAGTAGGTCCTTGTTTCATGTCCCCTAAAAGAGAAATTTTCAGCCATTGAAGAAGGAAGGAAGAGCCTTGCCATAACTACACTCTTATTGCTTCTTCTCCTTGAGCTAGCCGTACTTTCTGAAGTCAAGAAGGAATAGACGTCCTAGGCCTAGGTTATCTACACCTAGGGCCATGCTGCTTCTAGGGTTTGGTGATAGATCCCTTCTATAGCAACACTCTCCCTCATTGCACTCTCTAGTCTTGATTTATCTTTCATGCTAGCCATTTTTGCCAAGTTAACCTAAGGAAGGAGGAGAGAGCACGAGGCCTTGCTTTAGCAACACCGGAGTGAGCCTCTCTCCCCTATGGTTTTTATTATGAGGCCCTGCCATAGCAGCACTTCAGAACCCTTGCCTCTAGTCCTTAGTATTCCTCCTTCAACCCTTACGTCCTCTTCTAAATTGACTCCATTAACCCTTAGGCACCGATCTTGGATCTCCAACGTTGAAGTGAAAGTGATCAAACAACTCTTAAAACCTTTTCTAAATTGAAACCCTAACTAACTACTAACCCTAAGAAGGCTGACGTAACCCTTGGTTACTTAATCTTGACGCATAAATATTCCTTTTTATAGGCAATTGGATGGTGTTTAAAGCATTTACTGAATGAGGGATTGATTGGATACATTGATTGCTACATCATCTTGATATTTATTGGTGGAGTGATATTATTTCATTGTTGTATTAACAAACATTAACTTTGTCAATATTTATTGTTATAATTGCTTATATATTGATATAAGATAGTCTTATGAAGTACTAACCTATTGAATCATAGCTTGCATATATTGGTTTACTGTTACTTTGTTCTAGGCATGTGTTCTTCTTCGGGGCTTCACTTCATTATTGGCTGTTTAGCCGGGACTGTCTATTTTGGTGGTGACCTGTGAAGGGGTAGCATTACCTTTGTCCTTTTAACTTTTGCTTCTTCAAAACTCCAGGTTACCGGGGACGTCTCCCCTGGGCCTAACCTCCCTAAAGAGAAAGAACCTCCCCATCATGGTGACATTGGGTGGGATAGGTTCCTGTTACACCAGTTTGGCCTTTTATCTTATAGCCATTTGACCTAGCTACAAACTATGCGATAACAATACTCATTTTGATAATGTTGACAGTTGAATGACTACTGAAATCTCCTTTGATACAACATATGTGCCAGAGTAATTCACATTATTCACTTACCTGTAAAATGCATCCAACAGGTGGTTGCAATCACAACATGAGAATAAATGCTAAGCATCATGAATCATGGAAAACGACTTTTTTCCTGTACAATACATTCTTCAATTGTCAGGAATAAAGTCAACTTCAATCTAAATTTAGTCCCAAATTTACTTCAATAATAAATTTACAGGTCAATATTCAAGAATACTATTATTGACTAAAACAAACCTTCATAGCCTGAAGTGCAGATCAACACTCCAAATCCTAAGAAGTTAATAATACAAATTTAATTACATCTCAGATCTTTCCACCAAGCATATGCCTGGATAAAATTACAATAGTTCAAAAATTGTCTAATTTATATGAAATCTGTAAAATGAATCTGAAGCTGGTTTTCCTTCAACTAAATATATGGAAAATGGAATGTGCATAGAGAGTTTCCAAATACATTGGCTATATTGCATGGTTTCCATAACCTTTGAAGTGATAAGAGAGACTTATCCAACGAATTACTGTACATGACAGAGCAGCTTGAAGCAATAAACGGACACAGTTCTGCATTTTTCTTAGGAAAAAGAATTTGCAACCAACAACTTGAAGCAATAAAGGACATCCAATTCTGCATTCTTCTCAATAAAAAGAATTTGCAACCAATATTTCATGCTGGTCTTTGCAATTTGACTTTTTATAGAATTTCCTTGTAAGAAGCAACAACCTATGCTACTTTTTGAGTTGGCCTTCCAGTCAATGATCTCCTTGACAATTGACTTGCCTCTAAAGCCACGTTCAGAGATGAACCTGGAGGAGCAAGATTTTCTTGTCCTTCAAGTTCATGCTCTTCCATCTTAACCCTTGTTGCCTTGCCTATGACAGTTGATATATTCATGGAAGAAAACAAAGAATTTTCAAGAGCTTGACATGAATCTGCCGAAGCAGAGATACCTTGAAATTGCCCGGAAGTTGAAAGATCTTGAACTGTGGGCTCAGATTGAAGAAAAGAAGTAACATCCAACACCTCATCCTCAGAGACTTTTTCCAGAGTCTAGAGACCATCATTAGAAACACCACAGAAACCATTTTCAGATGAAGTTTGAGCTAACGCATCACTTTGTTCTTGTTGCCTGAGTTTTTTACGCAATGAAGGTTCTTTGTAGCTAAGTTTGGCTGACTGCCGCCTCAAACATATTCTGCTTAGGACATAAACAATTAGGACCCATATTTAAACTATTAGAGCAACCCAAGGAATTTAGAAATTGTTAAAATGTAAGAAAACATTATTTGGAACAACCTCTTATCACTTGAATTTTCTTCATTTGTAGCCCCATCTGGTTTTAATGAGCCATTAGCCCTGTTCAACAATTTGCCTGTCATAACATTTTTTTTATCATTAGATGGTCCTTCAGATAATATAGCTGATAAAACAAATTTTGCAGAGAGGATGTACTAGATTTGCAGGTAGACATATCACTATTCTCACTGGAAGAGGTAATCTTTGATTGCAATTCTTGTGAATCTTGTTTTTTGCCAGAATCCTACAACACAGTAGACAAGACAAAAAGAAAGACATAAGACAAGAATATAGATTTCACATGATCAAACATAATAAAACATAACTATGTCGAACATACCTTGTGCTCACATTCTTGCATGCCTTCCAGTTGCCGTGACATGCCATTGAGCTTATGCTGAAATGAAAAATAATGGTTTAGAGAATATGTTGCTGTAAATTTTCAAGTAACAATAAATCTCAAAGGCAAGTACTCACCTCCAGCTCTGCTATTTTAGCTTTATAGATGGCATACATCTGCTTGTATTCATGCCGAAGTAGCTTTAATTGTCCAAAATAAATAAGTATTGTCATTTGCGCATTCCGAAGAACATCTACAATTTACTTTTCAACTATGATATTTGAGGTATTGGATAGTTAGCATTAAAACCTAACCATATAAGAAGGTGTTAGTGCCAAATAATTACCTCTGTTATATTTTGTCATGTAGTCTATTTTGTCCTATAGTGACTTATACATATTATCATAGACTAAATAATACCTGTTGATGGTATATTTTCTCTGTGAGTGATTGTCATATAAGTCACATGGTTATCATTTATGGTGATGCATAGTTGCACCAGGGACACATCCCCAGCCCTTGGGAATGCTCCCCCTAAGCATTTATGTCCCCGATGGACGGGAAAACATCCACAAAGCAGAAATGGGGTCACCTCTCCAGTCTCAGAAATGTTCAGAGGATATCCCCAACGTCCTCAGGGAAGTCTGGTGATGGCTCGGCCCCAATCCAAACCAACACCATACATGCCTTTAAGAAAATAAAATAAACTACACTAAAGCACTAAAGGAAAACTAAAATTTAAACAAGACAGTAACACAATAACCCTAAAACTAAACTATTAACTTAGCATATCCTAACTCACTAGTATTTAAGGTATTGTTTCTCTTTTTTTTTTTTTTTTTCTTTATATTGACTACCAATGTTGTTCTGTACACAAATCAGAACATCAGGCTTATGGGCAACCTTAAGAGTGTTATTCTGTTATGGACCAAATATTAAATAGCCAAAAAAGCATAAAAAAGGCTCAATTCAGTAACACAACATGCCATGTCTAAATTAAGTGAAAGAGTGAATGAATAAGAAGCCTGTTTGAGGGGGCAACCTCCTATTACAATATATCAAATGCACAAGAGAAGATGATCATTCAAATGAAACTCCGTGATGTATATATAGGAGACAAAAAGGAATAGAAAGCAATAAGAATAAGCCTACATAACATTAATCAATGTAATGATAATGAATGAAGGTTATGGTTACGGGCTTAACATGGCCCTCCCCTTCAAACAAGAGTTTCCCTCAACAATGGTCAGCTTTGGATGCTTCTGTATGAACTCATCTTCCCAAGTCCCATCTTATATTGGCAGGCTCTTCCACTTGATGAGGTGCTTAGTGATTGCTCATGTATGTTGTTGCTTTATCAATGTTTCAATCACTATTTTAGGTTCTAGTATGATTTTTCCCTCTTCATCAAGCTCTCGAAAAATACTCTGAACTGGGATCATGTCATTGATTACCTTCTTTAAACAAGAAACATGAAAGACTAGATGTACACAATACTCCACCACAAATTTTAAACATCAATTTTCAGTTTTATGATAAGTTTTCAGATATCTTAAGTGTCCACCTATAGGAGAAGCATACAATTCAGAAAGCACCCTTTGTTTGAGATGGTATTTCTTACATAAATATAGGCAAGCCTTATACCAGAGTGAATCATTCTTCCACACATATTTGTCTAATGCAGTGAGGTCATGTTGCAGTTAATGAATGAGTTCCTATGTAGACATGTTGTTGGACACGTAATCCTTGGGATTGCATTACTTATGTAAATATGAAGAGAGGTAGGTGATAGGAAGAGTCACACAGAAGGTGAAGACCAACCGTCACTCATATTTGAATTTATAGATGTTTTATGTTGATACAAAGCATCAAGTGTGGAGTAACAATTCTTCCCATACCTAGCCTGTCAATGGTATCAAAGCTCAGGTTAACTCCATGAATTGTTCCTCTTGGCGTTTCCTTTCCCCTCGCATTCAGAAAATGCCCCCTTCTTGCATGCTAGTCCATCTGCCTTCTCAGGTCAATTCTCTGTGCCTTGTTCGCGGGTCGATTCTCTGTGAGTGCATGACTGTTGGCGCCGTTCTCAGTTTGCATGAAATCTCTCTCCGAGCGTTAGGGTTTTGTCCTTGCATTCATCCTCATCGATTTCCCACACCCTGTCTCATTCGACAAGCTCTCTCTCTCATTCGAAGAGCCTCAAAAGTCTTTTCCAAGCTATTGCGCTCACCATTCTCGGAAAGGCATTTCATCGCAACAATAGAGCCATCGTTGGGAAAAACCACCTTCTAAACCCTACCAAAATCCCCACTGTCAAGCAACTCATCCTTACAGAAACCCTTTGTGGCGATGTAGAGTCCTGCATAGCTGAAAACCTCAGGTTATTCGAGCTAAAATTAATCGGCTCTCTCTTCCATATTGATAAGTGGTCGCAACAGTAGAAGGAGACAAAGATATTCCACAATCCTCACTCTCTGGGATCCTTGTGCATCCATGTGTACTAAGTCTATAGGTGGTTCCATCTTGGTATACAATCCAACCAACCTCAACGTAGAGAGCATTAAGAACTTCGTTGTTGTCGAAATGCTTCAGAAGCTTGTAATTCCCATAAAGTCTAAGCCCTACAAAGATCTTAGTTGTTATCGCTCTTCGCCTCCTCTCTCATCTTTTATTGTTTTTTCGCTCCTTTGTAGTTGGCAAGAGACCGCCTAAAGTCAGATTGACAACCACTCTGAGCAAGATATAGATGGTTTGCGTATTTCAACAATTCAATACTTCACATAAAGTTATATATATAGATAAACACTTATAAAGAACCCATAGAAAGGGGAAGATTTAAGAACCTTGTCAATTGTAGTTCACAGCGAGTAGATATTGAACTTCAAGTTCTCCCCATTACATTCTCTTTAAAGAAATAACTCTTATGCGATGAGAGGCCTCCTATGCCTTTCTTTGGAAAATATTTTGAGGCTTGAATCTACGTTGGCTTGCTCTTCATTGTTGGGGAAGTTCATCTAGTTCATCTCACCATGCTTTGCCACTGCTTTTGGAATACCTTGGGGCACCTTGATGGTATTCACATTTGTCAATCAAGAATCCATCGATTGGAACAAAGGCTTGATGGCGATGCACAAGACTTGAGAGATTCAATAAAGAAAAGAGTATTGGAATTCAAACGATTGATAGAAGAGCAACGACGAATAATTCAAACCCTACAAGACCAATTAGCAGAGTAGTGACGAAGAACTCGGTAGCTGTAAGGTGAATTCGCAGCCCAAAAGGAAGCATATGACCAGAAAATTTTGGTCCTACATGGAGAAATGTGTGATATGAGGGTAAATATGAACTTGACTACCACAATTAAAAATCTTGGATCACCGTAGAAAAAAGAGAAGAACAGACGTTGAGCCAAGGTTTGATAGACTGCGAGAAAGAGAAAATTGGACTATTTGCACTATCAAAGAGAACAGTTGAATAAAAAAGAAGACAAAGGTTAAACATCAATTCAGGCGAAAGGTAAAGCACATGAATCCGCTCATTACATTGTTTCCCATTGCAATATAGGAGTAACTAAAGATTTTCTTAACACTTTGTTTGCTTATTGGAGAGATGCATGGGTGCTTGACATAGGTGCCACCTACCACATGACCTTTCGAAGAGACTTTTTGAACATTTTAATGACAATGTTGATGGCATAGTTTATTTT
>ML789308.1:421502-434582 GCA_009831015.1 Picea engelmannii
TGGTAAGAGTACTTCTCGGAGAGGACACACACCTGGTGTGCCACGAGACAGTCCCCTGCCACTACCCTCCATTGTTTTCCTCAAACCCGTTTTAGATGGTGAAGATGGTGGAATTAGGTTGTCCTAGTTAGTCTAAAATGTTATTATGACTTATGGGTAAGTCTTAAGGTGTGTTGTGAGTGTTTTAGATGACTTTTAGGTGCCAAAAAAGTATTATTTAAGCCCAAAACCGAAACTTAAAGTGACTGCTGTGAATGTGTTATAACTTATGAAATTGCAGCATGTAAACACTTAAGAACTTGTAAATAGAAGCTGAAAAATAAAGAGACATTCACATCATCATTTGATAACCCATAACATGTGTTAAGTATATGAAAAGATGTGCCATGAAGAGGGCAAGAACAACTTGCCAAAAGGAACAACACATGATATTTAAACCATTTAAACACACAAGCTATTCCATGAAAAAAGCAAGCTAAAGACTTAAGTAATTGCTGAAAATAGAATCAGCCATACACCATTTACTTGCCAAATGAGATGAGAACTTGGAAACACAAGAGGCTTGCACAAAATAAAGGATTGCTTTAAGATATCTACTTGATCATGTGTGTATTATGCATTGAGATATAAGAGACTTAAAGTAAGTAAAAGATTTGTGCCTCAAAGGCTTAGGCTACGATTTAGCGAATGTATGACAAAAACCATAAAAGATTGCAAATCATTTAACCATTAGCACATTATCATCACATCACTAATCTAGCCATACAATATTGGGGGTTACTCTCCCAAGGTGTAGGCAATTAAATCTTAAGAAAAACTTGAAAAAGGCAAACCACTCACAATGGCACAAGGTGGAGGTCAAGCCTACCAATATTGTGTCAAAGAGGGTTGTAAAAGAAAAGATAACAATTATTAAACTATGCTAGCCACACAACCTTGTCTTAATGATAAGTGGGGCAATAAATAAAGAATGCTTCAAGAAACTCTATCTTAGCCCAACGATTTTGGGGGGTTGGCTTAGCCAATCACTCTCCCAAGGTGTAGGCAACAATAACTTGTTGAAATGAAATACAAGAGAATGCAAGCCTCAAGGGAACTTTCCGGGGGCTTGCTACAATGTTAGAAAAGATGAGAAAGAGAAGGGGAAAGTTACCCAACTAGTGTGGAAGTTTTTGAAGTGTTGTATGGATGGATTTGAGCAGCATATCCCCTTGTTTCTGGTAAGAACCTTCAAAAACCAACAAACAAATGCTTGCTGGAAATGCTGCACAACACAACAAAGTTAAGAAAAATTTCTGGTTTTTACGTAGAAATTTTTCACATAAAATCTCCAAATGAAATGTAAAATTATTTGACCTATCTAAGATGGTTAGCTAATTGAAATATATGATGAAATGAAACAGAAATATAGGACTAAACAAACTAGGAGTTTATGTAGAGGTTGAGGGAAGACTCCTTCTTGAGGCTTTCCCAACAATCCCTTTGAAGTAAACCTGCAAAACTCAAGACAAAATGTGAAGCATGGAAGTAAATAACAAGCTTGAATAGACTAACAATATGAAATACTTCAAACCCTTAGCTATCCAACAAGTATAAACTAGCAAGAATACTCTTTGCTAATCTACTCTAGTAAACTACATTACCAAAGATCTACTCAATACTACACAAAAAAACTTGAACACCACAAAGTCACCTCATATATAAGAATGCAACCAAAATACTCTTGGTGTTTTCAAAATCCTCCAAAGTTTTATTAATCCAAGTGAGAGTGTTGCAACAACAAGTTGCTCCAAGACTCTCAAGAGAATATGAGTGAAATGGCAAGATGGCAAGAGCAAGAGAGTGGGGTGAAATTCCAGTATAGTAACCTTAGCTCAAAGAATGGTGAATGAATGAGTGAGGATAGGATCTATTTATAGCTCAAGAGGCAAAGTGACCCCTCTTGGATGAGATCCAAGTGTCAAATACCAAGCCAAAGGGAGCATCTCAAGGAGAGGGGCACACCACTTAGGGTTTTGGTGAGGATTGATGATGTGGAGTGTGGGGATAAGCTAAGGGTGACGTGGTAGGATAGGAGGGGTGCACTAGTGATGGGAGGGCCCCACAAAACATTTAAATGGAGTTTCCTAAGGTTTATGGGTGAAGGGGGGAGCAAATTCCCCCTAGGGGCGTGAGGAAAAGAGTGAGTGAATGGGTGAGGGGGTGTGTGATGGTTAGGAAGTGGGTTGGGTAGGTTAGGAAAGTCTCTTCTTGCTTTTTTACATCATTACATAACGCCATTTACTCAAAAATTAAAAAAATTGACATTCGGCAATGTCATACTTAGTAATTAAAACTGTCGTTTTAACTGACTGACACTCTGGGTGGACAAATGCCTAGCAAAACTTGTTCGACTGAGCTGAAACTTTGTCCAAGGGTGTAGGGGGTGACTTTCCATTTCTTTTGAGCACAAATACCCCTATCAAAAGCCCAAGGACCTAGTTTTTATAATAATTGCTAAAAAACAATTAATTAATTAATTAATTAAAATCCCAACCTTAGGAAAATTAATTAAATTTAATTAATTAAAAAAAAACCTATCTAGACTCGACGAAATTCCGTGAAACTTTCTACAATGTCTTACATGGTCATTTACATCATTCCTAAACAATAACTACTAGAGGATGAGACCATTAGAACGTCGTTCACCACTTTGGAGGAATTATTGCAAGTGTGAGGGAAAAACTCATGGAAAATCAACCAGGCTGAAAAGCCCAATTGACAACCTGAGGATAAAAAACCATCGGTGAAAAAAACTCTCCTAATGAAAACATCCCAAGGTACCTAAGCTAACTATGACCCATGTAGACCTATTACATTATTAACCCATGCAGGGGTGCGAAAATTCCGTTTACAAAATTTTGTGTTGGAAGCAAAAAATGCCCAGTAGAACCAAACTGTCTTCAACATATTTGCATCTGACGATGCATATCTTCATGGCACATGGAGTTGACCCCCTAGTTGAATAGGTGGTCAACACCTTGTAAGAAGCAACAACCTCTGCTGCTTTTCGAGTTGGCCTTCCAGTGAATGATCTCCTTGACAGTTTACTTGCCTCTAAAGCCACATTCAGAGATGAACCCGGAGGAGCAAGATTTTCTTGTCCTTCAAGTTCATGCTCTTCCATCTTAACCCTTGTTGCCTTGCCTATGACAGTTGATATATTCATGGAAGAAAACAAAGAATTTTCAAGAGCTTGACATGAATCTGCCGAAGTAGAGATATCTTGAAATTGCCCGGAAGTTGAAAGATCTTGAATTGCGGGCTCAGATCGAAGAAAAGAAGTAACATCCAACACCTCATCCTCAGAGACTTTTTCCAAAGTCTCAAGACCATCATTAGAAACACCACATAAACCATTTTCAGATGAAGTTTGAGCTGACGCATCACTTTGTTCTTGCTGCTTGAGTTTTTTACGTAGTGAAGGTTCTTTGTAGCTAAGTTTGGCTGACCACCGCCTCAAACATATTCTGCTTAGGACATAAACAATTAGGACCCATATTCAAACAATTAGAGCAGCCCAAGGAATTTAGAAATTGTTAAAATGTAAGAAAACAGTATTTGGAAAAACCTCTTATCACTTGAATTTTCTTCATTTGTAGCCCCATCTGGTTTTAACGAGCCATTAGCCCTGTTCAACAATTTGTCTGTCATAACATTTTTTTTATCATCAGATGGTCCTTCAGATAATAATAAATATAGTTGATAAAACAAATTTTGCAGAGACGATGTACCAAATTTGCAGGTAGACATATCACTATTCTCACTGGAAGAGGTAATCTTTGATTGCAATTCTTGTGCATCTTGTTTTTTTCCAGAATCCTACAACACAATAGCCAAGACAAAAAGAAAGACATACAACAGGAATATAGATTTCACTTGATCAAACATAATAAAACATACCTATGTCGAACATACCTTGTGCTCACATTCTTGCATGCCTTCCAGTTGCCGTGACATGCCATTGAGCTTATGCTGAAATAAAAAATAATGGTTCAAAGAATATGTTGCAGTAAATTTTCAAGTAACAATAAATCTCAAAAGCAAGTACTCACCTCCAGCTCTGCTATTTTAGCTTTATACATGGCACACATCTACTTGTATTCATGCCGAAGCAGCTTTAACTGTCCAAAATAAACAAGTATTGTCATTTGCGCATTCCGAAGAACATCTACAATTTACTTTTCAACTATGAGATTTGAGGTATTGGATAGTTAGCATTAAAACCTAACCATATCAGAAGGTGTTGGTGCCAAATAATTACCTCTGTTATATTTTGTCATGTAGTCTGTTTTGTCCTATAGTGACTTATACATATTATCATAAACTAACTAATACCTGTTGATGGTATATTTTCTCTGTGAGTGATTGTCATATAAGTCACATGGTTATCATTTATGGTGATGCATAGTTGCACCAGGGACACATCCCCAGCCCTTGGGAATGCTCCCCCTGATCATTTATGTCCCCGATGGACGGGAAAACATCCACAAAGCAGAATTGGGGTCACCTCTCCAGTCTCATAAATGTTTAGAGGATATCCCCAATGTCCCTAGGGCAGTCTGGTGATGCCTCGGCCCCAATCCAAACCAGCACCATACAGGCCTTTGAGAAAATAAAATAAACTACACTAAAGCACTAAAGGAAAACTAAAATTTAAATAAGACACTAACATAATAACCCTAAAACTAAACCATTAACTTAGCATATCCTAACTCACTAGTATTTAAGGTAATGTTTCTCTTTTTTTTTCTTTTTTCTTTGTATTGACTACCAATGTTGTTCTGTACACAAATTAGAACATCAGGCTTATGGGCAGCCTTAAGAGTGTTATTCTGTTATGGATCAAATATTAAATAGCCAAAAAAACATAAAAAAGGCTCAATTCAGTAACACAACATGCCATGCCTAAATTAAGTGAAAGAGTGAATGAATAAGAAGCCGCTTTGAGGGGGAAACCTCCTATTACAATATATCAAATGCACAAGAGAAGATGATCATTCAAATGAAACTCCGTGATGTGTATATAGGAGAAAAAAAGGGCTAGAAAGCAATAAGAATAAGCCTACATAACATTAATCAATGTAATGATAATGAATGAGGGTTATGGTCAGGGGCTTAACATGGCCCTCCCCTACAAACAAGAGTTTCTCTCAACAATGGTCAGTTTTGGATGCTTCTGTATGAACTCATCTTCCCAAGTCCCATCCTCTATTGGCAGGCTCTTCCACTTGATGAGGTGCTCAGTGATTGCTCATGTATGTTGTTGCTTCATCAATGTTTCAATCACTATTTTAGGTTCTAGTATGATTTTTCTCTCTTCATCAAGCTCTCGAAAAATACTCTGAATTGGGATCATGTCATTGATTACCTTCTTTAAACAAGAAACATGAAAGACTAGATGTACACAATACTCCACCACAAATTTTAAACATCAATTTTCAGTTTTCTGATAAGTTTTCAAAAATCTTGAGTGTCCACCTATAGAAGAAGCATACAATTCAGAAAGCACCCTTTGTTTGATATGGTATTTCTTACATAAATATAGGCAAGCCTTATACCAGAGTGAATCATTCTTCCACACATATTTGTCTAATGCAGTAAGGTCATGTTGCAGTTAATGAATGAGTTCCTATGTAGACATGTTGTTGGACACGTAATCCTTGGGATTGCATTACTTATGTAAATATCATTGTAAATATGAAGAGAGGTAGGTGATAGGAAGAGTCACACAGAAGGTGAAGACCAACCGTCACTCAGATTTGTATTTATAGATGTTTTATGTTAATACAAAGCATCAAGTGTGGAGTAACAGTTCTTCCCATACCTAACCTGTCAATGGTATCAAAGCTCAGGTTAACTCCATGAATTGTTCCTCTTGGCATTTCCTTTCCCCTCACATTCAGAAAATGCCCCCTTCTTGCATGCTAGTCCATTTGCCTTCTCAGGTCGATTCTTTGTGCCTAGTTCGCGGGTCGATTCTCTGTGCGTGCATGACTGTTGGCACCCTTCTTAGTCTGCATGAAATCTCTCTCCGAGCGTTAGGGTTTTTTCCTTGCATTCATCCTCATTGATTTCCCACACCCTGTCTCATTCAATAAGCTCTCTCTCTCATTCGAAGAGCCTCAAAAGTCTTTTCCAAGCTGTTGCGCTCACCATTCTCGAAAAAGCATTTCATCGCAACAATAGAGCCATCGATGGGAAAAACCACCTTGTAAACCCGACCAAAATCCCCACTGTCGAGCAACTCATCCTTGCAAAAACCCTTGGTGGTGATGTAGAGCTCTTCATAGCTGAAAACCTCGTGTTATTCGAGCTAAAATTAATCGGCTCTCTCTTCCATATTGATAGGTGGTCGCAACAGTAGAAGGAGACGAAAATATTCCACAATCCTCACTCTCTGGGATCCTTGTGCATCCATGTGTACTAAGTCTATAGGTGGTTCCATCTTGGTATACAATCCAACCAACCTCGATGTAGAGAGCATTGAGAACTTCGTTGTTGTCGAAATGCTTCAGAGGCTTGTAATTCCCATAAAGTCTAAGCCCTGCAAAGATCTTAGTTGTTATCGCTCTTCGCCTCCTCTCTCATCTTTTATTGTTTTTTCGCTGCTTTGAAGTTGGCAAGAGACCGCCTAAAGTCAGATTGACAACCACTCTGAGCAAGATATAGATGGTTTGCATATTTCAACAATTCAATAATTCACACAAAGTTATATATATAGATAGACTCTTATGAAGAACCCATAGAAAGGAGAAGATTTAAGAACCTTGTCAATTGTAGTTCGCAGCGAGTAGATATTGAACTTCAAGTTCTCCCCATTGCATTCTCTTCAAAGAAAGAACTCTTATGCGATGAGAGGTCTCTTATGAATTTCTTTGGCAAATATTTTGAGGCTTGAATCTACGTTGGCTTGTTCTTCATTGTTGGAGAAGTTCGTCTAGTTCATCTCACCATGCCTTGCCACTGCTTTTCGAATACCGTAGGGCACCTTGATGGTATTCACATTTGTCAATCAAGAATCCACCGATTGGAATAGAGGCTCAATGGCGATGCACAAGACTTGAGATATTCAAGAAAGAAAAGAGTATTGGCGTTCGAACAATTGATAAAAGAGCAACGACGGATAATTCAAACCCTACAAGACCAATTAGGAGAGTAGTGACGAAGAACTCGGTACCTGGAAGGAATTCGCAGCCCAAAATGAAGCATATGACTAGAAAATTTTGGTCCTACATGGAGAAATGTGTGATATGAGGGTAAATATGAACTTGACTACCACAATTAAAAATCTTGGATCATTGTAGAATAAAGAGAAGAACGGACGTGGAGCCAAGGTTTGATAGACTACGAGAAAGAGAAAATTGGACTATTTGCACTATCAAAGAGAACAGTTGAATAAAAAAGAAGACAAAGGTAAAACATCAAATCACGCGAAAGGTAAAGCACATGAATCCGCTCATTACATTGTTTCCCATTGCAATATAGGAGTAACTAAATATTTGCTTAACACTTTGTTTGCTTATTGGAGAGATGCATGGGTGCTTGACATAGGTGCCACCTACCACATGACCTTTCGAAGAGACTTTTTGAACATTTTAATAACAATGTTGATGGCATAGTTTATTTTGCAATCAAATCAAGTATCAAACCTTCGAGAGTTGTCACTGTTGCCGTCCTAATACACACCTGGGTTAACGTGGAAGAAACCTTCAATCCACTTGGTGTGTCCTTGGGGGCAAGTATCGAGTCAAGGTGCTGTCACCTGATCCTCGACTCCTCTGTCTAGGCCAACTCCTAGTGAAGCCAAGGGGGGGTAGTCCCTATAGAAATAAAACTAAGGCTTTCTAAACTAAGCAAGAAAGAAAACTTTATTCTAGGAGTTTATCACTTGAAATAAAACTTTTAATCACAAGATAAATTTAGCACCACATGATATTTAACCAAAAAAGGATATTGCCTGCATCATCAACCATGAGCTTTATGAATTATCAAATAAAGACAAGCATTTGCACTTATTAAACAAGACAGAGATAAACTTTAAATACCAGTGCCAAACATAAAGCAGTAAAGTGTGATGTGATGAAAATGCCGCGTTAATTTTATCTTGAGTGTTTTAGTTAAGGGATTTGGTATTATTAAAAGAGTTTTGAAACCTATGAAGTGGGGATTAAAGCTGGGGTCCCCACTCTTTGTGTGAAAAAGTGAATGTGGCCTCTTCATTCGTTATTCGCCAATATTATAGACTTACCGATCGGGTGTGCCGTAGGTCCAACAAGGAGAGAACCTAGATCTCAAAGTTTCCCCCTGACTTAACACTCTCCACCCAGGGTAGAGGTCTTAAATGAATAACACAACTTAGAGATTGTCCTAATTAAACTAGCATGCACTATTCAAATCTTTTCTGGGTCACCGAAGCACTTAAAGCATGACAGTGGGCTTGCATACTCAAACTTGAATAGATGGGGTTTATTCCAATATATTTGCAAAATTGAAACTAAAGAAAGCAAACCTAAAACTTGCAAAAGTTTTTTAAGACTTTGATTTAAGTGACGTGAGTAAGTTTTAATCTTGTTTATGCATGAGAAATTAAAATAACTTAACGAAGCGGGAAACAACCCCGAAAAACAAGAAAACACAAAAAACACTAGTTTCCCCCAGGGGCAGGGGAAACAACTAAAGGCGAACTTTGTGGCTCACTAACTTATTACAAGATGAGATTACTTTTCTTTTCTTGGAACACTTGACCTTTATATTGAGAGATCAAGTGTTTTACAAAGCTTTTATGATAAAAAGGTAAAATGCAAGGCTCCCGGGAGCACCGGGAGGGTCTTGGAAAAGGCTAAACTTCAAAAGTTCAACAACATTTCTCCTCGTACTTGTCATATATGCACTAAAACAGCAAGGTATTAAATGTAAAAGGTGACCAAAAACACTTTAAGAGTGTCTTTGATCAACCCCTAAAAATATGTAAAAAAGAATCTAAGTTAAACTATACTAAGGACAAAATTTAACTAAGGAGTGATAGCTAAATAGCTAACCTCTTTAGGATCTTTTTGAATGATATAAAATCAGCCAAGAACAACAACCTATCTTGCATATTTATAATTTATAAAACACTTTAAACTTTTGCCTATCACAAGCCTAAAAAATTTGCTAGAAATTGAAGGTTAGTAACCAACAAAACTAAGCTGGATCTTGGCATATATATATATATATATATTCTTTCACAAAACTCAGATCTAACTTTAAAGGCTGCATGCAACTGATATAAAATAGATTTCAACTTTTAAAGATAAATTAAAACCTTGCATGCAACAGAAAACCAAAGGACAAGAAGATTTTTCTTAGAAATTTTGAGAAAGTAAAGGGGAAAAGAAAACCGAAACCGAGAATTTGGGCGATGGAGTCAGAATGTCGTATTGAAGAGGGGAATCCTTCCTTTCTTTGTACTTAAAGATGTTAGGGGTTCAAGCAAGAACCCTCTATTCCTCCAAGATAGAGAACCTGTAAACTTGGCAAAACCCTTGCAAGCAAAATGTTAAAATATCCAACATATAATCTAAGAAAACATGTAATTAGAACAATAATGACATGCACTCAAAGATTAATTTGTAATCAAAACAAAGATTAGAAATACAATCTAGTTTCAATAATACCTCATTCCAAAGATAAATAAACAATGCTAGCAAGAGATCTTTACCATACATTAAGAACCATAGCAGGAGTAGATCCTCCACACATGCACAATACAACACAATGATGCTCTAAAGTCTTTTATTCAGTTCCTTAGAAAGTATTACAACGGTTCTTCACCCAAAACTGAACTAACAAATGAGAGAGGCCTACCTCTCTTAAATATGAATGGAGGTGATACTTCCTAGGCAAATGCATGCACTAGGGTTAGGGTTTTGGAGTAGGATATGCATGGGTATGAGGGAGTGGCGCACTAGATGAGGAGGAGATGCGTGGGAGTGAAGGGTAGGTAGTGTGTAGTTAAGTGGGAGCGTAGGTAGATGAAAGGGAGTGAAATAGGAGTGAGTGGGAGTGGTGAGTGAGTGAACTAAAAGAGAGTAGGCATGAGGTGTGGGTCCCTAAATAGAGGCGCTAGGGTTAGGGTTTGCGCCACTTAGGATGAGAGTTGAGTTGGAGACTGCTCCCTAACTCCAAGTCATCTAGATAGGTCGACCTTCTTATTAGTTAACTTACTTTTAGCCTTGAGTTGACTAAAAACACAGAAAAAACATGTTTAAAACACATTTTCCAATTCTCCTAAAATTTAGGAGACTTAATTAAATACCCCTTTTCCATATTTTTCGAGTAAAATTGACTTTTTTAGTGATAATAATCACTTTTTAGTCTCGAAAGATAGGAAATATGGGTTTACATCATACTCTGGACTGGAAAACGACTGTAAATATGGCATCTGACAACATTTGATGCCATATTTTTTGCATTTATTTACTCAGAATTAATAATCTCCATATTTTTAGGAATTTGATTAATTCACTAAAAACTTAGAAAAAACCTATTAGACTTAGTCGCAATTTCCAAATGATTCAGACACTATGTTCTAGTATGAACTTATATACATTCTGACACTAGACATTAGATTTTCCATGCCAAGACCTGCTTGTCAACACATACTTCAACTTTGGAGCAAGTCTTTTCCTCAGTGAAAAAACTTAGAAATTATTTAATCGCTCACTAAGGAAAGCAAAAAAAATAATTAACAAGTGAAAAAACACTCTGGAGTATGTGCCCACTCCCAGATCAAGGGTGGCCAATAGCCTTTTACAATATCTCATACTTAGGACACTTATTACAATAGTGGAAATGCGGAAAAAAGGGGCCCTTTTAAGGCCTGCTGAATCACTGAAATCTGCAAATATGAGCATTGATTGCTCATTCTTTGGCGGCTCTTCAAGAAATCCAGCTTGTGCAAACTGGTGGATAACATAGGTTCCATATGGGGACGTGTGCTTGATCCTTTTATAGAAAGGGAGAGCATGCAAGAATCCAAAATCTGTCCCTACATCACAAACATCTTGCCAAAAACAACATCAACGACACATGTATATGAAGACCAAGTGTAAATTGAAATTGCAAAATTATTATACATGTAAATACAAAAAATGAAAATGAACTATTATACATAAAGTATAAAAGAAGAAAGTGAACATAAATGAAAATTAAAATGCGAAGGAAAGGGTTAGAGATACATTACTGAGGATGCCCCATGGCATCAAATAACATTATTGAAGAGCAATTTGAAAAGTTGTCTGCTCACTGGTAGCTTTAACCTTTCCATTGTCTGACTGGCTGAAATAGAAACTGCATCAACCATGTCATGGATGAAACAAGACCTCGGATGTCTGAATAATCCCTGTCCGGGATGACTCTTTGAAGATCCTTTTCCAAGTTTTATTAACTTGGCCCTTTTCTTGGGATCCAACCACCCAAGAAACATATATTTGTTTTTATTCAACCAAACTTTGAAGTTTGGTAAGCCTTGTAAGTCTTTGATGAAGCTCTCCATTGGACTGTCATGGTGGAAGGCTAACCATTGCTCATAAAGATTTGGAKTTGACAAACTGAAGTTATCTTCCAATTTCCCATTAGTTGTCATTAAGTCATCTAATGGTTGAAAAATTGGAACTGGAAGTGGAACTGACACTATCAAGGAATCTGCTTCACTGATCATTTCAGGTTCATCATAGTTGTCAAAGATCTTCTCTTCAGAGATGGATTCCTCGGGAGGAGGGTGGGGATTTGAATTATCTGAATACTTAATCATTTCCAACTCAAAATCCTTTGTTTCCTCATAACCAGTTAATGACTCATCTATAGGCCTTTCTAGAATTTCTAAGTGAAACTCCTTTTCTTGTTCATTATGAAGCTCTAGCTCTATAGGGTCTGAATACTTGATACAAGCTTCTGCCTCTTCAAGGCGAGCTTCCATGTCCTTTAACTGCATTGCATGAGTGAATCTCATGGCCTGGATGACATCTGTAAATTTCTCATCAAAATCTGGTGAAGCATATGAACTGACTATCTTTACAACTGGAGGTTCCTTCTCCTTCCATTTTTCCATGAAAGCATTAGCCAACTCTTTGTAATTTCTAATATGTTTATCCTTAAGTTTTGTAAACCAATCAAGATCATCATCATCAAAATATAAGATAAACAATTTCATTCCCACATCTTCATATAAGGCATTGCAACACCATTTATTGAAGCAATGTGTAACTCTCTGAACATGACGTTTAGCATCAATAACATTATTACTTTGAAAATAAGGCAAATTTTCAATTGATTTTTCTGGAATAAAATGTGGATAACCACTTATTGCATAAAAATCAATATGGCTATAAAGATCATCCATTTCTAAGCTAGACTTATTAAAAAAAGAAAATTCTAACAGAAAAGGACTGGGACCCAAAAATTACTAAGGATCCTTTGAGAATAAAGCTTGCCTAATTTCCTCCAAAAACACCTTCAAGTTTAAGGATGAAGCTAAGCAAACCATGAGTTCCTCCTTGCAGAATACTTTGTCAAATTATTTTGAAATGGAGTCTCCAGATGATCAAGTTTATTATAAACAAACAAGAAGCATCAAACAAAGCAAAAGGCAAAAAGGAAAACAAAAGTCGTGATCCGGGAATAGAAAGGTTTATCCCCGGCAACGGCGCCAAAAAATGTTGCCGTCCTAATACACACCTGGGTTAACGTGGAAGAAACCTTCAATCCACTTGGTGTGTCCTTGGGGGCAAGTCTCGAGTCAAGGTGATGTCACCTGATCCTCGACTCCTCTGTTTAGGCCAACTCCTAGCAAAGCCAAGAGGGGTAGTCCCTATAGAAATAAAACTAAGGCTTTCTAAACTAAACAAGAAAAAAAACTTTATTCTAGGAGTTTATTGCTTGAAATAAAACTTTTAATCACAAGATAAATTTAGCACCACATGATATTTAACCAAAAAAGGATACTGCCTGCATCATCAACCATGAGCTTTATGAATTATCAAATAAAGACAAGCATTT
>ML789309.1:0-27213 GCA_009831015.1 Picea engelmannii
GTGTTGTGCATGCTAGAGGGAATTGCAAATTGGATTAATGTCAATCTTGTGGGAAGTGGGTCGATAGTTATCTTGGTGTACTCAGACCTGAGGGTCTTGAAGAGGTAATTTTTTTAGTTGTTTGATCCAAATAGAGATATCATGGAGATTTTATGTATGGTAGTAAGTTATTTGTGGTACATTGATGTTTATGTTTGAAGTTTGGAGAGCGATTATGATGTTGGGTTGTTTTTTGTTGGTATTTGATTCATTAAATTGAAAATATAACGTGTATGTGCTAGAGTAGATATGAGTGAAGAGAGTTATAGATTTCTCATTCTATATTTTTAACAGGGAATGGTTCTTTTTCATTCCAGTTATGTTAATATATTTTTTTAATTCTCTATATTTGAATTGATTATGGGTTTTCCTCCCCATAAAACATGCATCATCTTCGACCAATAAGTATAAGTATTTGTCAACACAACATTTAATGTTCAATATGCTATGTTGGATTTATGTTGGATTTTATAGAGTTGAATCTAAATAACTTTAAATTCCATAATATAAAATCCAATATATAAAATATCAAATGTTAAAGAGGTCCAAGTTTATTGATTATCTTTCAATTTTACTTCAAAAATTATATAATTGGATGTTTATTGATCTTCCTTCCATATCACTTCATATCTTTTTAAACCCATTCAGATGGAATGATTCCTAGCTTGGAGCCATACACAGATTGACTATGAGAAATTTCCTAATACCCTCTATTGTGTTAATCTTGACTTGATCATAGAGTCTTGATTCAATCATTGTTGGGTTTACTGTAAGTGGTTTACAGGCCCATGGTATGTGGTAACCTATGGTATTTTCCCATGGTATTTGATGTGAGTCTTTGCATGTCGTTACATGGCTATCTCCACACCATGCATGTCTTTTCATGGCTATGCATGTACATCCCCCTGTCGGGTTAATATTGACTCGGTCATAGAGTCTTGATTCGTTCATTTTTGGTTTTACTATTAATGGTTTATAGAACCATGGTATTGGGTAACCTATGGTATTTTTCCATGGTATTTGATGTGAGCATTTTGATGTCGTTACATGGCTATCTCCACACAATGCATGTATTTGCATGGATATGCATGTCCATACATGTCTTCGAATGACTATCTCCACTCCATGAATGTGTTTGCATTGTAATCTAATTCTGGTAAAAGAATAAGGGTTGTAATTGATGAAGCATATTTAATGGCTTCAGATACTCCATTGTATGAAGCCTCACATAGTCTCAAGTGATCAATGTTAGCCTGGCTTGGAAAGTTTGACCAAGGTTAATAGATATCTATAGAGGTATTGGGTTTCCATGATAAATATTGGTTCTATGCGCATACTTTGTTGCTGTTATATTTCTCTCAATTGTTAACACCCAAACCAAATCTCTGGAAACTTGTTATGGCCATGTGACTCCCACACTATTGTGTGTAAATACCACCACCAAGGACAAGGAGAGGGTGTACACATGCATGAATTGAAAATAATTTTCCATAAATGTCATAATATAGAGTATCCATGAATTGAAAATATTTTTCTATAAATGTCATAACATAGATTAGATATACAAACGTCCTCAAAAGGCTTGGAAACCATATTGATTCTTAGTCAACTAATTGTGTGGTTTAATTATCATAAGTTATGGTCTAATTACCATGGATATCATGTCTCTTTTTTTATCATGTGTATTTTGTTTGAGCTACAAGAAGATCCATGAAGCAAGTTATTCAAGTCAGGTTATTCAATGAGGGACCTTACTCAGTGTTATTCAGTGTTATTCAACATGAAACCTATAGGGAAGAAACCATTATGATAATTCTAATTTTCAATCAATAAATTGAAATCATAGACAACATTCATAAGACAAATAATATGGCATGTCTGAATCCAACCAAAGATTTTTTTTTATAATTCTAATTAACAATCAATAAACTGTAATCATTAGTAAGAACAATAATATGGCATGTGTGAATCCAACCAAATCTAAATTCACTTATCTCTTTGAGGGGGAAATATCCTAATGAATTAATTATCCAAATACAATACTTCACAACTTTCCCATTACATTGTTTAAAAACATTTACATAGTTCTACCAACCATTGAAGAACATTCTATAGAAGGAACCTTCTAGAAGCAGAACCTTCTAGTAAGTCCTCTTACATTTGTTACATTCACACTAGGACTTATTTATTAAAAATATAATTTATACATAATACCACTTATCTAATATTATTCCCTTTGGGTACCTCCCAAGGTACCCTATATTATTCCCCTAGCTACACTATAGTTTCCCCCTCGAAGAGGCAAGTGAACATGAGTGGATCCCTTCCTTAACATGATCTATTGTATGGTGTTTCCATACCCTAAGGATTTGAAATAATAAAGTAATATTTTATATATTCTTCTCTATATATTATGCAGTGATTTATTATTTATATCTTTGGTATTTAACAAGTGGTATCAGATCACTTTCTCCGGCCACAAAAAATGGACAATTATTCTGTATTTTTGTAGGGTTTCAAAATACAAAGAAAAAGAGGGCCACAAAATTATAGACAATTACTATATATTTATATGCAGAATTGGATGAAATTGGTTGTATATCTAAGTTAGTCTTAGAAAAAACCACTTGCAAAAAAAATGTCCAAATCATAGTTCGAGAGGCCAAGATATTGCTTATTTAAAATCAACGGTTTTTCTAGGTTTTCCGTAGACAACACAATTTTGTATATTTTTGTAGCAATTGGTGTTGAATTTTCCCAAACCAATTGTAGATACGATTTCCTCTCACAAAATTAGCCAATTTAAAAAAACATAATTGTTTGAATAAGAGCTTCGTAAGTGAAGATATTGTTGATTTAAAATCAACCATTTTTAGGTTTTTTTTGTGATGACGATGATAGTGTAGATATCATAACTTTTGATAGGGTGCTTAGATTTCTACCAAATTAGTGACATTGGATAGAGGGTTTTTAGAGATTCCTGTTGGTATGTTAGAAATTATGCTTCCAATGGGTATTCACTTTCAAATCCTCATGGGCCTCAATGAAATGTGAAGAGATATGTAACCCATCAAAGACACTCTGCAACACATCGAGGAAAATTCTTGAGATCTTCAAGGGACCTTAGCTAAAATAAAAGAATGATATATTATGGTGGACATTAGGGATGGATATCATTGAGAAGCATATTCTTGGTATGATTTTGAGGCCGATTGTGATTATTGGTATATGGATAGTTGTCATTTCTGGGATGACAACCACTTCCATATTCTATTTGATGACTCTACTCCACTTCATGTAGAGAACATTATGGAGAGTAGAAAAGAGAATTCCATGCATATTATTCTTCATTTTTTGTATTCTTTAGTATTAGTGGATGATTTTTTGGTCATTTCTACATATTTGGATTCACATGACCAGTGTTGATATTTGGAGCATCATTTTTAGCTGGCTACTGAGTTCCGATATCTTCAGTGTGGAGTTCACATGAGTAGTTGGACATGGTACCCATGTTTATAGTGGTGGTTGTATTACTTCAACATGGTGGCTATCACTTCTACATGGGACCCTACTTCTGCATCCTAGTTCATCATTTTGGTCCCCACTTACCCATGGGACCCTGGTGTATGGTTTTCCTTCCTCATAACAAGTGTTGAGGACAACTCTTTCACAAGGGGGATGGAACGTAGTGTAGCTTGGAAAATAATATGGGGTACCTAGAGAGGTACCCAAGGGGAATAATAGTGGATAAGTATTTTTATGTATAAAGGTCACTTTTAATGAATAAGGCCTAATGTGAATGCAATATTTATGTAAGAGAATTTACTAGAAGTTTCCACTTCTAGAAGGTTCCTCCTCTAGATGTTCCTAGGTGGTTGGTAGCACTATATTAAGGGGTTCAAGAAATGTAATGAGAAATTTGTGAAGTATTGTAGTTGGAGTGGTAGTTCATTAGGAGGTTTCCCCCTTGAAGAGGTGAGTAAACAAGAGTGGATCCCTTCCTTAATACGATCTATTGTATGATGTTTCCCTAACCTAAGGGTTTGAAATAATAAAGTGATATTTTCTATATTCTTCTCCATATCTTATGTGGTGATTTATTATTTATATCTTTGGTACTAGAATATTATTGTAATCCACATAAGACAAAATATCATGCATGAAAAGCTAAACTACAAACATGAAATTCAAACAAAAAATGTAGTGGGAAGAAATAATACTCATTTATTACCAATGTATGGACCTTGAATTGCACCTAGGGAGAATAGTTGGATGTAGATGTGCTCCAACACACTCCTTGGGAAGGTCCTTAGATATTGGGAAGCCACTCTCTCAATTGCTAGCTATGAAGAAGTTTTTTTTATCTCTTAATGGTGTATCTCAATGATCAAGGTGGATATCAATGGCCACCCACCTATTCCAACTAGCTCAAAACATTTTTATGGAAATTTACTATTTTTAGCAGGTTTTCGGTTCCTAAACTTCTGGAGCCATTTTGAGGGCCTAAATGAAGGTTTTTTTCATGATTGGTTACCTCAATCATAGCCATAGGATTTTATTGAGCCCCAAAAATGAATCTCTTCGTCAATACCTTTCCAATGAGCTATCGTGCACCCCAAACAGAGATCGTACACTAAAGTTATGCCCCCAGGAAGTTGATACACCAAACTACCCAAAACGGGGTCCACAAAGCTATTGGATTTTCATATTTAGGGGTTAGGGTTTTGGATTCTCTTTATGTTAAAAAGACATTTGGAGCCTCATTGTAATAATCATCTTCTTTTGAATGTGAGTAGCCATCACATCTCTTCTTAGAAATAAGCTTCCACCATTCTAGCGAGTCTTTCACTATGTATTTCTACAATTTTGTACATTTCACTCATTAATAGAAATTGTGTATTACTGTATCCCTATGTTTATGGTTATATATGATAAATATATGTTGTATTATTGGATATTTTATATATCTTTGTACATTTATTTATTATATCTCCACTCTCTTTTCGTGCTGAAAATAATCCAGATCAAGTGATGCATTCCAAGACGAAACACATTACTCTGCAAGGAGATGATTATTTTCGGCACAGAATCAGAGAGGAGATATAATATAGAAATATAAATATATTATCCAATAATATAACATATATTTATCAGAGATATAACCATAAACATAGAGATACAATAATACACAATTTCTATTAATGAGCGAAATGTACAAAACTATAGAAATACATAGTGAAAGACTCGTTAGAATGGTGGTAACTTATCTCTGAGAAGAGATGTGACGGCTACTCACATTCACAAGAAGAATATTATTACAATGAGGCTCCAAAGTAATTTTTAATATAAATAAAATAAAAAAACCTAACCCCAGAAGATGAAAAGCCAACAATTTTGTGGAGCCCGTTTTGGGTAGTTTGGTGTATCAACTTCCCGGGGACGTAACTTTGGCGTATGATCTTCATTTTTGGAGAACGATAGCTCATTGGAAATGTATATATGAGGAGATTCATTTTAGGGGATAAATAAAAAAAATTGGCCAACATTGAGGTTCCCGATAAAGAAATAAATTCATTTAGGCCCTCAAAATGGCGCCAAAAGTTTAGGAACCGAAAAACTGCTAAAAATAGTAAATTGCCAGAAGGTTGTTTTGAGCTAGTTGGAATAGGTGGGTGGCCACCAATATCCACCTGGTTCAATCCCCCCTCATTAGGAAGCATTGGTATGCATTTTTTTGAGTTCCCAGGGGGAGGGGAAAACATTTGTTGAATCTGAACCTTGGTGAGCTACTTGCCTTGCTGGAGAAGTTGCATTGAGTGGCTTGTGGAAGGTTGTTGAGAACCTGATGTTGAAAGGTTTGGAACTTTGTAACTAGTCTAGCTACAAGAGATGACTATGTGTAGAAGGACTATTTTCGCTTTGCTTCAATCTTGTCAACCTACTTTTGCTGGACAGAAGGTGCTTAGACTAAGGCTGCAATGGTTGTAGTGTTCTTATGTTCACCTTTTCAACATATTCTAAAGAAGATGAATTTTGTAGTATAAAATACTACCTTGTGACACTTTTTAGGTCGAATAATAGTTGGAACTACCTTTAGTATCCTGTAGACATGACCCCCAGAGAATTAATGACACTACGGGGTCAAGACTCGTAAATAGCATGGCGCTTCCACAGATATGGCTGGCACAAAATAACATCACAGACATCCCGCAGGGAAACATCAAATAATACCTCATCCTTGAAGGGATGGATTCCTTATGAAAATCGACACTACTAGCTGACACAAAAATCTTGTCCTTAGTGAAGCCACCTGATGTTGTATGGTTGTGTGTGTGGTGTTGTCGAAAATCCCAATTATTTGATGAACTCTGCTTATATGAGGTTTTTCTGGATTTCAATATCAACAATGAAATGCAACGGGGTCCCCTTCACCCACATCTGTGAATGGAAGAGGCACTCCCCCTCTTCAGGATCTGTCGGTTCTTATGGTTTAATTTTTGCGGTCATAACATTAGCAATGGGGTCTACGTCGATGATCTGTCTTCTCCCATTATTTTCTGAATCAGATTTTGAATCTGGGCTCAAATATTTTTCTTTAATCTCGACCACCAATGAATATTTTGAGCAACATTCATCGGTTTTGTTCCAGGGGATTTTGTGGAAATCACACCACTTTCCAATGTCCTTCTTTATCTTTCTATGACCTTTCTTTTCCTGTGGCTTAGACTGGTTTTCAGGAGGATGTTTGTTAGGGCCATCTTTATCATACTTTGGTTGTTACGTATTTGCAGACCTGAACTCCCATTTGTTTTGGTGCCTAAATTTATGGTCGATTTTTACAGCATATCGATAGGAAACTCCAAGTGATGAGATGTCCAGAAACTCCATTTCAGTTTGGATGTACCTGTGTAGAGCCCCACGTTATTTCAGAACCAAATGTCACTCATAATATTTGATACCAAACTTGGTGCGCAAGGTATGAAAGGTATTGGTGAACTCTGGCACTACTTGTCCCCTATCTTGATGCAATGTGGTCCATCTCATGTATTGGTCATCATAGTTACCAACAGATCAATATTGTTCCTTGACCGCATCCACAAAAAAATACCAAGTGGGCTCGACCCCATATATTCCAGACTCCTATGTGGAACTTATCTCCTAGTAAGTTTCTCACCAATGTTTGACATGGGGGAGAACCTTAAAGAGTGTGAAGGTGATATTTTCCCTGTCGGAAAAAATGTGAACAAAGAAATAACCTTCTAGCAGATTTAACAATTTTTCTAGGGAATCTTCATCTATCTGACATTCAAATACGGGAATATCAAAACATTCTTGTACCTTGAAAGGAGAGGTGGCTCCAAAATGGCCACTTGATGAAGATGTGTTTGATGTTATTGGAAAACGTTGAAGAATGTGGGAAAAATTCTCCATCATTTCTTCCCTCTGTCGCATGAGAGTTTGCTCAAGCAACAGAGTAATAGAATATTATGCTCCGTCTTTTTTATTTTCTTCTGCCATGGAGGGTTTCTTGAGCGTGCGAGAGTTATTTTAATCAAGAGAGAAAATCTCGAGACCCAACTTTCTTTACTCGGACCTCATCAGGGACATGCACTGAAAAACGATCAAGAGCAGTCTGCTCTAATACTATTGATCCAGATTATTTTCGGCATGAAATGAGAGCATAGATATAATAAATAAATGTATAGAGATATATAAAATATCCAATAATATAACAAAGATTTATCAGAGATATAACCATAAAAAAAAAGATACAATAATACACAATTTCTATTAATGAGTGAAATGTACAAAACTATAGAAATACAGAGTGAAAGACTCACTAGAATGGTGACATCTTATCTCTGAGAAGATATGTGACGGCTAATCAAATTCACAAGAAGATGATTATTAAAATGAGGCTCCAAAGGCATTTTTAACATAAAGAAAATACAAAACCATAACCCTGGAAGATGAAAAGCCAATACTTTTGCAAACCCCGTTTTGGGTAGTTTGGTGTATCAACTTCCCAGGGGCATAACTTTGGCGTACAATCTCCATTTGGGGTGTTTGATAGCTCGTTGGAAAGGTATCGATGAGAAGATTAATTTTGGGGGCTCAATAAGAGCCTTCAAATATCATTGAGGTTCCCTATTGTGAAATAACTTCATTTAGGCCCTCAAAATGGCCCCAGAAGTTTAGAAATCAAAAAACTGCTAAAAATAGTAAATTGCCAGAAGAGTGTTTTGAGCCAGTTGGAATAGGTGGGTGGCCACCGATATTCACTTGGATCACTTAGATAATTAGGAAGGCATGAAATATCAAGGTGGGTATGAGAAAAATGATTTCAAGGTTCAACTTGGCAACATAACAGTGGTAATTATTCTCCTTCTAAATGCTTTCCCTAGCTTCTTATTTATAGGAAAACATTCCACTTCAAAAAAAGTGGTTTCATGTGTGAAGGAATGTCTTGTATGGATTTCCCCTCTGTATGAAAGAGACTCTTCATGCACGCGGACAAATATCAAGGTTTTTCCTCATTAGTTGCAGCGTTGAGGAAAATCTTGATGATATTTTTTGTGTTTTTAGACTAGCATGAATTTCAAAGAAAATATGCGCAAGTTAAACAAAATTCAATATGCTGAGTCATACAAGGGCATGAAACCAATTTTATAAAGTTTTTTGAAAACGTTTTGGGGTGAAATTTAATATCCATGGGGTATATTTGTTATGATGTATTTTTGTCCACTGGTGATTGCTTGAATGTCTTTGTGAGTTATGTTTAGGTGATACCACTGCTATACTAAGAATCTATGTCAAGAAGGTACTCAATCTTGTTGACAATTATTCATCCCATATAATCTTTAGTGAAACGTCCCCACTATAATCCCCAATTTAATTAATTCTTATGTGGATATAATATATGGTTGTGGCTAAGCGATGTATATGTGAATTGTATTCCTGAATTTTAAATAAATAAAATGTGATGCCATTTGTTTGGGGACATGGACATAAATGGGGGATAATTAATCCACAAGAGAGGGGAATGTCTAGGAGTTTCTAAGACATGTCCAAGGGGTGGATTATTCGTGGGTATTAATCCAAACCCACATTCCTAAATTCTATTATCATTATGTATTAAACTTCTAATTTCCCCTTGAGTGTAGAAGAACCCAATCATTGAATGCATGTAAGAGGGTGGGTGTGAGGAGTCACATCCCATAGATATTGAAAGAACAGGACTGAGTAGAAATCATTTTAGCGAAGAGTGTAAGTCAAGAAAGTAAGCCCAAGAGAGGAAACTCATATGGGAAGTTATAACAGTTTTGGACATTCATGTTTTTGGCATGAAAAACATGAAGAGAACATGGAATAAGAGATTTGGATCTGGAGCAACTATGGAGGGAAACTTTTGGAGCGCATTTGGAGAAGAAGACTAAAGAGATAGGTTTTCAATCCTGAAGAGTGAACTCCTATGTAATTTTCATTGTAATAGAAAGTGATTGTTATTGTTTCCATGTTAGTTTTCCTAGAAGTGATATCCCTTGAGTTTGTCGGTAGTGAGATTCCTAGTTACCTATGCCAGAGAGACCCTGATAAATGAATAGGATGCCCAATGGAATAAGATCATTGAAGGGTTACATTCTTTGGGTTGGGAAGGTCAAGAGGAAGAGAGTTGGTGGAAAATCGAGATATTTGTAGAAGAATGCCAGTGGGTTGTGGGATTTTTTGAGCCATGAGTGGAAAGTGAGAGACCACCCTCTTTTGTCAATTTCTATCCCCAACCCGGGGATGAATTTCTATTGAGATTTGGAAAAATGAGTCTATGGTTGGGTGGAATGTTTGTCTCAAGCAACTGGTTGCACAACTAATTTAGAAAATAAGTGTTTTATCTATTTCCTGAGTTATTTTGTGAGTTTAATGGTTGTGCTTTTACTCTGTGTATGTGAATGGTTTTTACATGATAATGTGTGAGTTAGTATCCACATTCATGGTTGTTTAAAAATGTTGTAGATATGTTTAATAAATGGTATAAGGAAAAATCAAATCTATGTGAAATTTATAGCTAGTAAGCTATAGGAATTAGTTAGCAGAAGTTTTTAATTTTTAAGTGTTATTTCACACGTAATGGACCTCATCTAGGCTGAGGTACATTACATTTAGTAAGGTTTGTGGGGAAATTTTCCCTTCATCCTCCATGGCACACTGAATTCATATGCTCCCTAATTGAAGGCATATTCCTAAGGTTCAATGGTCAATAAGGTGTAGCCAACCCCAATAACCTATGATGCATTACTTCTTGCATCACCTACAACTTCATCCTTCAATTATTTATTTTTTCACTCAACATCAAACTTAGGCACACTATGAGCTTCATTCATTATCTTCCCATCCAAAATTTCATATGTATCCTTACCATTTATAACACCCCTTTGGGTGATTACATTTACTCACATAATTTAACTCCCTGATGCAACATATCTTAGCTCCCTTGTTTTAGAGAATACCAAATTAGTATCTCAATGCCTCCAATTTTGGGCTTTCGAGTCCTTAATCAACTCAAATTAGGGATGATTTTAAGGATGTAAATTTATTTAAAAATGTAGAAACCATGGAAAATCTTACTAATCCTTCATATGCCATCTATACAATGTTTGGCGATATTTTTGTAAAAATATTCAAATTTCTAAGGATTTTGTATAGTTTGTATAAAATTTTGGCAATTTTTAAGGAAAAATAATTTTATCCTTTAGAATTTGGGTGAATCATTTTTAGAATAACGAATAGTTTTTTGGGAAAAACCATGGAAAATTATCCCATGAGCGGAATTTATCCTCTAAAATCATCCCTGACTCAAATACGTATTTGATATTATGAATTGTCTTGTCATAGTTGTTATGGGATTATTTTTCACAGGGATCTTGCTAAATATACAATAAAATATCCCTAGGATTATCCTAGTAATCCTAGACAGAAAGAGGGCTAGACTTCTTATGGTTTTTCTAGATCTAGATTGATACACATAGATTCATGATTATCCTAAGGAGTGGTGAAGTCTGCATAACTTTCTTGAGGTTGTCCTTCGTATCTCCTGGCTGTTGCAATCCTGAAACTCCATCTCCAATATCCACAATGTGCTTCTTGTATACAAAAGACAATAAAAACCTTCACAACTCTCTACTTGGGATTATAATCCTATATCTAATTTGGTTCTAATCAGATCTACAATAACATGAATAAGATATAAACATTTGTTCATCAATAAAAAACATTTATAAGGGGGAAACCAAATGATCAATTGATAACATAAGAGAAATTACATGAAGCATACCTTAAATGTTGATGTATGCTTGTTGGGATCCACTATTTCCATGTTTTCCTCTATAGAAATGCATTCATTATTACTTATTTTACAACATTTCGTAGTCAATACACACCATAAACCCTAATTAAACATCACCATTCTTCATTATATCCAATGTGGTTAATAAATCATATTTTCTATGTTTTCAGTGGTTAAAAGATGATTATATCATGGTTTACTGATGAGGGTTTGTGAAATGTGATTCGTGTACTAGCACAATCACTATTCTTGTACCATAACAACAATTCAACATTTCCGCACCAATATTGTCATTTCGGTAGCCGTCATTGTTTAGCATAATCGCGTGCTTTGAGACAAAAATCAGAAACATGGTTTTTCTTCATAGTGACGTTGACATATGGACGCGTGTCAGAATCCACCCAGGTCACACGTGTAGAACTCCATATTAGGGGGAATAATTCAGCCAAATTAATAAAATTTCTAGACAGTCAATTTCGGCCTCCATATTTGTGCAAACAAAGACAAATATAAAGAATATGGAACATGGGTTTTGTTCCCAGCATAGCAATTTGGTGATCAAAGAGGTCATTTAAAACAAAAAGGAACGGTTCAAGAATTATGGTTGGTTCTTCATCATAGATCTACTCAAGTTGCACCTAGATCTATGTTGTGACATGTCTTCAAGTTATTGAACATATTACAGTTCAGATCAATTGGAAGGTTCCACTAATGGCATATGAGATCAATCTTGATATTATTGTTTTAAACGTTTTCTAAAGTGGGTGGGTAGAATCAAACCCAATTTGATCCATTTGTTATGATGACTATTTTTCTATTGTTCTGGTTCATTAATTGTGGAGGTTTTTTTTATATATGTTTTGTAATAGAAGAGGGGGGAAGAAAAACTACGTAGAAGTTGATAGGGAGCTGATTTATTTGTAACCAAAGTTTGAAAATAAATGAGATTTAGATCTGGTTTCTTTTTGGAAATATGTTAGCTTGAGTTCATAGCCAGGAGCGTGGATCATTTGGGAAGGGCCCCTTGACCATAAAAATCCCTGGTGATTTCCTTGTTATAACAATTATTATTTGGTTTGATTTGTTTTATTTTTGTGTGCTATTTAATTTATGTCTTACGTCATTTTAGTTTGTTGATTTTATTATGGATTCTCGTGGATTAATCCTCAAGATAAAGAACATGTGATTTATGTTCTTTTGATTGATGGGGGTATTTCCTTTCACCACTATTCTGTTCACTTTCATTTCTGATTCCACACATTATCTCAACTTTTAACTCACCTCCATCCTTACGCCTTCAATTCATTGTCATGAATTTGGTTCCTCTTCCCTCCAATTTTCACTGCTAGTTTTGGTAAATTCTGCATTTTATTTAGTTTGTTTTAATTTGGTTTTCATGTAGTTCCATTTATTTCCCGTACTTGATCTCATTTCTTTTACTTTGGATTCCTGCACTTTGATTTCATTCATTCCATTTTGAAGTGTGTTTGCCAACTTTAGATTAGGCTAGTCTAGCTCCAATCCTGCACATACTGTGTATGCACCTCGAAGCTTACGAGCCTCGATTGATAATTTAATGTTGGTAAATTAGTGCATATATTTTAACCGACATATTTGGCTCCAATGTCGGGGAGGTGCTAAAGGGATTGAAGTCTAGGTAGGTAGGTTTCCTTTAATTTACACAGCCTGGTGGATTACAAGACGGTAAGATGAGAGGTAAGAATCCACACAACCAGTTTAGTGGGCCTCAACCCAAACCCAGGTATGTTCCTTTTGAAAGTGTGTCTCTATTTCGAAAAGTGTGTTTACTTTCCTGTAAGTATTTTTCTTTTCCTGCAAGTGTGGCGTGCTTTTCAATTTATTCAATTAGTTTCTATTATTTTTTATGGTTTGCTTAAAATTTCTTTGAGTGTGTAGTTAGTTTTCATTTCATTTTTCATCAAAAATATTAAAAATAAAATATATTTTGGGTGTTGTAAGAACCCCATGCGCTAATCCATGTGTGAGACAGAACCCATCAACCATCAATATGGATTCAAAGATGATGATGAGTTTGTAATAACTCTCTCAAATCCTAGCAGTAGTTGAGATCTCTTATTCTCAGGAAGAGCACATCTTGAAAGTAGTCAGGAACCTATCTACTTCTCCAAAAGATATACAAGAACGAAAGCTCCATGAGACACATCCACGAGAAGATATAGAAGAATTATGTAATCACCCTTTCCAACCTATAGACGAGACTAAATAATCATGTACCACATTCGATGGAGAGGCACCATTAGAACCTAAGATCGAGGAGCTCCTAATATGCCTTTCTGAAGATTCTCTATGCACTAACGAGACCAGTCATTCGAAAAAATATGATCTACATGGCATGATAGAGGGAGACATGAAGAGTGTTATAAATGAGGAAGTGAACCGAGAACATCATGAATTTATTGAACATTGGTTCTAGACGATGACTAGATTGAACCACCACTCTCTTCTTCGACAACTCTTCACATCCTATCATTTGAATCAACTGGTTCCTCAAGTTCGGGTACTTATTAAAGTATATTGTTCAAAACTAAATGTGAGTATATTCATGATAATGTTACACATAGGGCTACTTTTAAAGTGATCATATACTTGAAAAAGGGTTCTTTTCTTAGGTAAGGCATGATAGTAAACAAGTTTAAATAAACACTGCATGTAGTTGTTAGTTTGGTGCAACATCATTTTTATGTATTTTTCAATAATTGTAGTTGTTAGGATGAGACACTAATATTAAGGGAGTTTTTTTTCCTCGGTTGATAGTTAAATCTTTTTCAAAGTTTTCTAAATAAATTAGGCTATGATGATTTGTTGGAGTTTTGCAGGTATCCTCTTTTCAGTTGGATTGGGAGAAGATCTTCATGACTTATTCAGGGAAGTAATTGCATTTCTCTTGGTTCTGTTGTTTCATTGAAACTATCCTTTATTATGATCCTTTGTTTCCTAAGACAATTTTGGAATACTTGTATATCTTTTTCTACTACTTCCCTAAAATTATTTTTTTGAAGATTGTTCTCTCACCTTTATTAGTTTTCCCTATTATTTTTCTGAACTATTTTCAATACTGGAATTTATAGTTTAGAAAATTATTAATAGGGAAAAAATAAAAAGAAAAGAGTTCAAACATCAAACCCAAGACTTCTTGACATAACCAATCATTTTCAGTTCTTTTAGATATTTAGCTTCCCTTCTTTATACAAAATTTCGTATCATTTATTATAACAATAACTCATAGGCTTGTCTTTGATTGTACTATGGGATTACATAAAGTTAAAGTCCATATTATAAGGAACATAGGGAACTGCTACAACCTAATCTAATCTCAAAGTTGGTCAGTAGAGCATCCTTATTAAAGAGTAATGAGAGAGTGCATGAAGTTTCTACCCATGGGAACACTACTATAATCCTATGTGAAGAAAATGACCTTAGGGACTAGAGGTACTTTAGGTTATTCTATAATGGCCTCATCCACCACACATTAAGTAAATTTAACCATGATATGTATTTGGATTGATCTAAATACACAAGTCTATTTTTCATGCGAACAATCATTTATGGGCAATTTGTAAAATATATTCCAACCTAATACCATCCCATCTCGTAAAAAGGTGTTCAGATTTGCTCCTCCATTCACCCATGAAAAATCAACCTATGAAATTTTATCTTAAGAGTGAATTTTGGGACAAGAGCCTCTAATGGAAAATGAATGTAAGAGGCTAACCTGTCGGGATATGGAAAAGCTCTGCTGGAAGCGAGTATCGACCTGTGGTATGGCTAGGAAAACCCATCAGGGTACTAAACAAGCTCGTGGGAAATTGGGAATTATTCTCGGGGGGCGGGGGGATATTTCTTAGATGTAAAAATCACCCCATCGAAGTACTGAACAAACTTGCTAGCAGTGGGTTGTGATTTTGATATGCCTAATCTATATTTTTCTATATGAACGATATACTTGTGCAAATCATTAAGAATAAACATGCATGTTTGAACTAAAGGTTAAATAAAATCCATCTATTTTTCATTTGAGAATAACCCTAAGTTTACCTTAAGACCCTATCATCCAATTCATACTATATCTAAGATGTATTATCTTAAGAGTGGGGCCATGATCTTAGAAGCTTAATATCCTCAACTATGAAATTTATCTTTATTACTTTAATGAATGTAAATATTTTGAGAGTGAAAAATGTTGACTGGTTTCCTATGGGGTTTTCATGACTACTAATACTCTCTTTTTTTCCTTCCTAAAGAAGAAGAACAAAATCCCTACTTTAATTTATACAGGGCTCTCTGAACATAAGTGTTGGTAATATTTTGATGAATTTTGTTTAATCAGGGAAATAGAAATGTTTGCTATGGAATAAAAAAGTTGATTATACATTTTTTGTGAGTTATTCTTGAATTAGCTCGGTGAGTCATAGAAGGGGAATATTCATAAGTGATCTTCAAAAATTATTTTAATCTAAATTGTCAAAATGTGACATTGGATGTACTTCATGTTATGATCAATTTATTATACGATCTTATGATTTTCTATCGATTTGGTAAGGCTTAGAACTCATGGACTTTGTGCCCACAATTCATTAGCAACTCTCATATTTTTGTTCTTAGCAAATCTCAGATTGGTATCAACCAAAGCTGACATCACTTTTCTTTCTTGTAGTCACATGCCACTTAGTCTTAAGAAGTTTCCATGAGAACATGCAAAATCTTGGGTTTGGGGGAGATCTCCAAATCCCTTCCATATCTTTAGAGTCTCTCTTCATCATCTCCAACATCTCCAACATCTTCAGTTCATCTCAACCAATTTTTTTTTTTTCAGGATCCAGTAGATCAACTTCTATTCTCTTCATCTGTCATCATCTTTTGTGTAGCTCTCATCAGCTTCATTCTTTTCAACAGTTCTAAGAATTTCTCTACCTCATATTCAACTTCTAGCGGTCCACGTCATGATTCCACTTATCTTTCATTATGTTCTGCATAGTTTCCACTTATGCATGCATTATAATTCAAAGCAAGGTAACTTGAGGTAAAACATGTATAAATCTCTTTAATTTACTAAAAAATTGGAAAACATGATGCATAACCACTATTTCCTACTTCACACTCCTCTACACATTATTACCACTTAGAAAGTACCATCACAACTACTCACTAAACCTTCCATTTTCACTCCACCACTCATAATGAAAATTATACTCTGCTCATAAGACCAACCAATAAAAAGGAAATATGTGGTTTACAAATACACACACAAACCAACATCTATAGTGTATTTTCCTTGTGCATCATAAATGATTCTTAAATTATTTGAATGTTCTAAATAAGAGGATGAAGTCATTATTGCCTATCAAAACAAAGAACCACACATAAATATTGGTCTTAGAATGAATATAAGATACAAAATATAAATGTGTCCAAGTTCATATGACCACCATCCCCATCATTTCACATTATCCACACTCATATGATTCAATATCACCATGTGATAACTCATCCCTTGATTGTCCTCCATTTTCATGATAATTTCGTTTCTTTGTTTTAAATCAATCCGCGACAGTAAAATTCGTTTCTAGAGTGTCACTCCACAAGAACCAACACCTACACAAAGAAACGATGTCACATAAATTCATACACAGACTATCATGAGTTCACCTTGTTTGCATGAGGACATGCAAATTCTTGGGTTTGGGGGTGTGTTGGGCTCCACTTTTTCCATGTTTTCCACCATACAAATACATTCATTATTACATAATTTTCCGCATTTCGTTGTCAATACACACCATAAATCCTACATAAAAGCCATCATTCGTCATGATATCCAGTGTGGTTAATACATCGTATTTTCTATGTTTTTAATGGTTAAAAGATGATTATACCATGGTTTACTTATGACAGTTTGTGAAGTGTGATTCTTGTACTAGCACAATCACTATTCTTGTACCATAACAACAATTCAACATTTTCGCACCAATATTGTCATTCCAGTAGCCATCATTGTTTAGCATATTCGCGCACTTTGAGGCAAAAATAAAAAACTTGGGTTTTCTCTCTAACGACATCGACATATGGTCAAGGGTGTTAAAATCCAACCAGGGCACATGTGTGAACCTCCAACTCAGGGGGAATAATTCATCCAAATTAATAAAAGTTCTACATAGTCAATTTTGGCCTCAATTTTTCGTGCAAACAAAGACAAACATAAAGAATATGGAACATGGGTTTTGTTCATAGCATAGAAATTTGGTTATCCTAGGAGACGTTTTCTAAAAAAAGGAACGATTCGATAATTATGGTTGGTTCTTCATCATGGATCTGATCAAGTTGCACCTAGATCTATGTTGTGACATGTCTTCAAGTTATTGAACGAATTATAGTTCAGATCAATTAGAATGTTTCAATAATGGTATACAAGATCAAACCTGATATAATTGTTTTAAACGTTTTCTAAAGTGAGTGGGTAGAATCCAACCAATTTGATTTGTTTGTTATGATAAATATTTTTCTATTGTTCTGGTTCATTAATTGTGGAATTTTTTTTTATATTTGTTTTGTAATAGAGGAGGGGAAGAAAAACTAATAGAAGTTGACAGGGAGCCAATTTATTTGTAACCAAAGTTTGAAAATAAATGAGAGTTAGATCTGGTTGATTTGTTGCAAATACATTAACTTGAGTTCGTAGCAAGGAGCTTGGATCAGTTGGGAAGAGCCCCTCGACCAGATAATGCCCTGGTGATTTCCTTGTTATAACAATTATTATTTCGTTTGATTTGTTTTATTTTCTCGTGTTATTTAATTTATGTCTTACGTCATTTTAGTTTGTTGATTTTATTATGCATTCTCGTAGATTAATCCTGAAGATAAAACACATGTGATTTATGTTCTTTTGCTTGATGAACATCTTTCCTTTCACCATTGTTCTGTTCTCTTTCGTTTCTGATTCCACCCATCATCTCAACTTTTAACTTGCCTCCCTCCTTACGCTTTCAATTCATTATCATGAATCTGGTTCCTGTTGGAGAATAATGGCTAAATACCATAATTAGTATTTGGTTTGAAATTTGTTGGAGGTTGATGAGAGAATTTCTCAACCACCCTCTGCAAAATTAAAATAAATTAGATCTCGGAACAATCATGTAAATGTATTTATATTGATAAATACGTAATAAAAAGTGTGTATAGTTTTGATGTTGAAGTGAATCTTGTTTTCTGTTTTGGTATCAGAGCTAAGTGCTATGGGTAACTCTCTCATGGGAAGCCCATAGAGTGGATTGTTTATTCTTATTTTTATTTTCTTGAGTGTGATTTTTTCTGTGTGTTTAATTCGGCTGCATGTTAGAGGAATATCCCCGTGGTGAAGAGAATTTGGAGCTGGGCACTGGAGGGAATGCAAGAGAGATGTTCAGATCTCTGCATCTGCAACATCTTTTTTGTGCTTTAATTAGTTGGAATTACCTAAGTGGAGGAGTCACATTGAAAAGAATTTTCTACTATTCTTTCCACATTCCCAAGAGCATATGAAGCAATTTGTTGATGGCCTCTATTTAATGGCAATCTGCTAATTTGGCATTTAAATTGGGTGATATAGTTTCCAGGTTCTTTCAAACCTTTGAGCATACATGTCATTCACTACCACGAGCTCGATAACATTGCGATTCAGAGCCACAAGGGCGTGCCATATATGGGCTTGATCCGCAAACAATAGCGAATCGCTTCTACTATGTTGAAAACAAAAAGATGTGGCTTATGAATGCATATATTGTCAATGTCGTGGCTAGCCAGTGATTCAAAGCCCAATGGGTCAACAAGAACGTTGCTTACTTCTACCCTGCGTGCATCCATAACTACATACAAAAGAGGCAATGCAACATACAACGAATGACTTGTTAATTCTGGTCAAAAGCAAAGAGGGGAAACTTATAATAATTAGTGTGTATTTAGTGTGTTAGTATTAATTTGGTTTGTAAATTTTTTTATATTGCAAAACCAATCAAGGAACATAGTATCATAATTTAAATTAGTGGTTCTCAATGTTCTTCGGTACCGAGAGAACAGATCATTAATTTGATTATGTCTACATGTCAAACGTTGGTGGAACTTGTTGTACTTCGGTGCTTCAAGATCTTCAGTTAGAGGTTGTCCATGAGTGTATTGTTTAAAGGAGGTCACTTGTATGATTGACTGCTGAAAATATCCAGTAATTAGATCACCATTCTATATAACTGTAGAAATTTGCTCCTCAGGGGAATTTCACAGATGGTAGTGTATCCATAGGATAATTCAATATCGAGATTGTTCTTCGAGAGGTCAAGAAGCGTCAGTCTTGCGAATATGTCAATGATGGTTTGAAGCGGTTATACTTTAAATGGATCAAGAGGTAGCTTGAAAGTGTGGAGAAGAAAAGAACGAAACCAATGATTGCAGAGTGGGTAGCTAGACAGAGATGATAGATATGAATTGTATGTCATTTATATATTGTAAAAACAAAAAAAAAATGACATTTCTCCATTAAGGAGGAGTGTTGGAGAATAATGGCTAAATACCATAATTAATTAGTATTTGGTTTGAGATTTGTTGGAAGTTGTTGAGAGAATCTCTCAACCACCCTCTCCAAAATTAAAATAAGTTAGATCTCGGAACAATCATGTAAAAATATTTATTGAGAAATACATAATAGAAAGTGTGTATAGTTTTGATGTTGAAGTGAATCTTGTTTTCTGTTTGTTCCTCTGCCCTCCAATTAACATTGCATACTCAAAGGCCGTGCGTTATAACTCTGTTGTGCGTGTGGACATATGAGACTTCGATCACTGCTATCATCATACCTATTTTATGTAGATTATGTATATATGTATTCTCACGTGATGTATTCCTTTAAGTTATATTATTGTTATATCCATATTTCGTGACTTGGTTGTAAGCTTGGTTTATGCTGTTGAAATAATATTATACATGTGGATTGAATAATATTATATGTTGTGATAATATATGTTTATGATAGTGTTATTATATTAATGTGTTTATGATAGTGTTATTATATAGTGTGTTGATGTTGTATATTTAATTATTGTGTTGTTTTGTTATTATTATGTATTGTCTATTTGTCATTACTTTCTCTTGCTTGTTTATCATTTTGTTTATTGTTATCATGGTTTGTTCACCTATATGTATTGTTTATTACATATTATATCCATTGTTTATTGTTTGTTGTAATGTTTTGTTAATGTATATTGTGTATAGATTGTTTGTTACATATTAGATTATATTAATGTGTTTATGATAGTGTTATTATATAGTGTGTTGATGTTGTATATTTAATTATTGTGTTGTTTTGTTATTATTATGTATTGTTTATTGTTTGTTGTAATGTTTTGTTAATGTATATTGTATATAGATTGTTTGTTACATATTAGATTATATTAATGTGTTTATGATAGTGTTATTATATAGTGTGTTGATGTTGTATATTTAATTATTGTGTTGTTTTGTTATTATTATGTATTGTCTATTTGTCATTACTTTCTCTTGCTTGTTTATCATTTTGTTTATTGTTATCATGGTTTGTTAACCTCTATGTATTGTTTATTACATATTATATCCATTGTTTGTTGCAATGTTTTGTTAATGTATATTGTGTTTTGTTAATGTATATTGTGTATAGATGGTTTGTTATATATTAGATTTATATGATGTTATGTACATTGCTCCATATATATCATTGTACATTATTTCACTTATATATAAACTCTTTTGTTTTGAATTGTTGAATATTGTTAAATGTTATTGTTAGAATTTGTTAAATGTCATGAGTGTATATGCAATATTATATGTAGAGTGATTTTATTTTTGTATAGAGAATCAAACTAATCTCATATCAACATATTCATTAATCCTGTATATAAAATAAAATTAATTTTATATCGATATTGATTTCATTTTCATTTTCAGGTGTATCTTTTCTCGAGGAAAAGTTTTTGAAGTGTGTTCTTTATGTTACACTACTTTGTCGATATAGGGTTAATTAGGAGTTTTGGGGATTTGTTCTTAAAGCTGGTAAATTCCATTTTAGGTCAGTAGACCATATACATGAGGGTTTGAGTAAACTCATCCAACTGATTGATTTGAATGCTAGTTTGGGTAAATTCCACATTTACTTTGAGATTTCCTTGCTTGTCTTTTAATCTAGTTTGTTTTAATTTGGTTTTCCTGTAGTTCTATTTATTTCCCGTACTTGATCTCATTTCATGTACTTTGGATTCCTGCACTTTCATTTTAATCCCAACTTTGATTTCATTCATTCCATTTTGAAGTTTGTTTATCGTCCTTAGATTAGGCTACACTAGCTCCAATCCTATACATACTATGCCTGCACCTCGAAGCTTACAAGCCACAATTGATAATTTAATGTTGGTAAATTAGTGCATATATTTTACTCGACATTTTTGGCGCCATTTCCGGGCGTGCTAAATGGATTGAAGTCTAGGTAGGTAGGTTTCCTTTAATTTACACAACCTGGTGGAGGAAAAGAAAATAAGACGAGAGATAAGAACATGTGCATCCACTTTAGTGGGCCTCTACCCAAACCCAGGTCTATTCCTTTTGCAAGTGTGTCTCTCTTTAACAAAGTGCGTTTAATTTCCTATAAGTGTGTTTCTTTTCCTACAAGTGTGGTGTCATTTTCAATTTCTGGAATTAGTTTCTATTATTTCTTTTGATTTGCTTAAAATTTCCTTAAGTGTGTAGTTAGTTTTCATTTAATTTTTCATCAAAAATATTAAATATTTTGGGTGTTGTAAGAACCCCATGCGCTAATCCATGTGTGAGACTTGACACATCAACCAACATGATGGATTCAAAGATGATAATGAGTTTGGAAGAACTCTCTCAATTCCTAGGAGTATGATGCATACCCCCTATCTCTCCTAAGGGTTGCGCGACCTCCCGGTCAGGATCTTCTGATTTCAGAACCGAAATGGTTCTTCTGGTTTCGAGCTAGAACCTCCCTCTTCTAATCCACAAGCCCTTATCCATTTTTTGCCCATGCAAACCAACACTAGACGCAAAACCCCACTCCACGTGACCATAGGTGCGACCACATGCCTAGCCTGAAAGGCGCGTTGCGTTTCATGACCCTGTTCCAAGTCTCTCAACTCAGACACTCTCATGGGTTGCATTCCATAGAGTATTTGGAATGGGATCCTTCTAGTGCTCCTATTTGGTGAGTCGTTGTATGAAAATTCTTCTTGTGGTAGAATCTGATCCCACTGGTTATGATGTTCAATAACTAGACTCCTCAATAAATTCCCCAAACTTCTATTTACCACTTCAGTCTGCCCATCTGTCTGAGGGTGATAAGTTGAGCTGAAGGACAATTATGTCCCCATCTTCTTCCATAACGTCCTCCAAAAGTGACCAACAAATTTTGTGTCTTTGTCTGAGACAATGCTCCTGGGTAGGCCGTGAAGTCTCACAACTTCTTTGAAAAATAGATTTGCAACATGTGTTGCATCACTGGTCTTTTGGCATGGGATGAAATGTGCCATCTTTGAGAATTTTCCCACTACCATGAATATGGAATCAAATCCCCTTTGTGTTCTTGGCAATCCCAACACAAAATCCATGCTTATTGCATCCCAAGGCCTCTCTGGTATTGGCAATGGTTGATACAATCCAGTGTTCTGTCTTTTCCCCTTTGCATGTTGGTAGATCCTACATTTGTTCACAAACTTTATCACCTCTATTCTCATACCTGGCCAATAGTATGAACTACTCAACTGTGCAAATATTTTATCATGGCTGAAATCTCTAGCCAATCCTCTACTATGCTTCTCCTTCAAAAGATTGCCCCTCATTGAGCATCTCGGTATGCACAACTGATTTCCTCTGAAAAACAGTCCTTCCTGAACCATGTAATTTGTCCACTGACTTCTATCTCTTAGTACAGGGTGTGTACATGCTTCATATGCTTCCTTGAAGTCTGTATCATTAGAATACATATCCTTAAGGTGTTTAAACCCCAAGGTCTTCACCTGGAATTCCTGCAGAATTAAACATCTCCTGCTCAATGCATCAACAACCTTGTTAGCATTCCCAACAATATGTTTTATGACAAACGTAAAATTTTGCATAAATTCAACCCATTTTGCATGCCTCTTATTTAGTTTTTCTTGTCGGGTTATGAATTGTAAAGCTTGGTTATCGCTATACAAGGCAAACTCTTGCGGGGCAAGATAATGCCTCCATTTTTTCAAGGCTTGAATTATGGCATAGAACTCCTTGTCATATGTGGAGTATTTCCTCTTAGTCTAATTCAGGTTCTCACTGAAATAGGAAACATGTCGGTTGTCTTGACTAAAAACTGCTCCTATTGCAACTCCACTTGCGTCGCATCTTACCTGAAATGTCTTCCCAAAATTCGGCAAGACCAGAATTGGTCATTCTGTTATCTTCTCTTGTAGTATATTGAAGCTCCTTTCAGACTCCTCTGTCCATTTAAAAGACTTGTGTCACTTCTTCATTGTATCCATCATGGGTGCACAAATCCCACTGAAGTCTCTAATGAATTTCCTGTAGAAACTTGCTAAACCATGGAATTTCCTTACTTCGAACATGCTCCTTGGTGACGGCCATTCTCTGATCGCTTTCACTTTCTATGGATCCATCTTCAACTCATTTGAAGAGATCACAAAACCCAAGTAAATGAGCTCTGTCTTCATAAAAGAGGATTTCTTCAGATTGATCAACAACTTCTCCTGCTGTAGCCTCCTCATTACTAGCGTTAGGTGCCTCAAATGCTCCTCTTTAGTCTGGTGACTGCCTGCTTCACCTTCTTGTCCTCATCGAAATCTTCACAGTCGAAATGTTTTTCTATGGATCTTATCCAATCCAACCGTTCTTCAGCATCTAGATTTCCCTCATACATGGGAACATCGATTTTAGCTCTGCCTCCTAATCTAGCAGTTGCTCTCAACAAACGTCCTTCTAAAACATCCTCTCCTACAACTTCTTCAACCTCAACCTCTTCACTTTCTGCATCATTGACGTCTCCAATGTCAGGTGCTCTTCTCTGTGCTACTTCCATTGTTTCCAATTGGGTGTGAAGCTCTCGCATCTCCCTCTCTACAACATGGTTGGCTAAATGTGACTCTCGTCTTCTTGGTAGCATTGTGTTGACTCTTTGTCACACACACAGACTACGCTTGCGAGTTATCTGTCTCCTCTTTTTCTTTCGCGTGAAGTCTAAAGACGAAGAACTTAGGCTCTAATGCCACCTGATGCAAACCCCCTATCTCTCCTAAGGGTTATGCGACCTCCCGGTCAGGATCTTCTGATTTCGGAACCAAAATGGTTCTTCTAGTTCCAAGCTAGAACCTCCCTCTTCTAATCCACAGGCCTTTATCTATGTTTTGCACACGCAAAACAACACTAGACACAAAACCCCACTCCACGTGACCACAGGCATGACCATGGGCCTCGCTTGAAAGGTGCGTCGCGTTTCGCAACCCTGGGATTTCCAATACAATGAGTCCTTGGCTCCTCCAAGCCTCGAAACTCCGATGAGGGATAACGAAGGTTAGCTCCTCCCTTTTCCCAACTCATGTGACCACAAGATTTACCACGAAAGCGCATCACAGTTAGCAATATTGGAACCTTGTGATACAAGGTGCCTGACCCCTCCAAGTCATGAACGCCGAAATCGCGACGACACGAGATCTACGGCTCAGGTCTCTCTTGGATCGACGGCTACGATTATTTTTGTGTTTCGCGTTTCACAACTTCACAATTCACGAAACTCGTCCTCTCCTTCCCTGAATGCCGAAATGTCGATGGTGCCAATCTGACGGTCCAGATCCTTCCTCGATCTGACGATCACGATCGATATCACGATTCAAGTTTTGATTTCTAGGAATCCAGGATCTCTGTCCTCCCAACTCACGATACCTGATATCACGAAATGTACTAACGGACTGGATCTATTTGGGATCAACGACCCTTATCCCTTCTGAGCTTTGAGAGCGGAAGGGCTCTCGTCATTATCCTCCTCACAATTCCACTTTATCCAACGACTTGCAGGTTATCGATGTTCCTCCCCGAAGCTCTCCACCGTCCATTCAGGCTTCCGTGGATTTTCCTTTCTGGACATACGCAGTGTTAAAGCTTGCGTAGTTGTCTCAAATCAGACGGATGTTGACTCTCCACTGTGATTTGACGACCAAAAACACTCTTTCTCCTGAGCTTTAACCTCCCTGACTTGGAAGATCTTCTAAGTCCTCGAAGGTTCTGACCTTCGCTTATCCCTAGAAATGGGTTCCTGGATCTTGATAACACTTTCCCAAAGTGTTATTCCTCCTGAGCTCCATCTAGTTCAGACTTCGATTTCCCATGCACTCTTTGCGTCTAAGGGATTTCGATAACTCAGATCCATAGGATTTCTCGCAGAGAAATTCCTCCTGATTTCCTTGTGTTCCTCTCTGGCTCGATGCACACCTTGCAGAGCTTCAAATGAAGAGAAACAATTGAAACTGGAACACTAACATGCACAGTTCCATTCACTTTCTCACGAAAATATAAACGACAATAAAAGACACACAGTGCATGCACCACACATGTGGATCAATTTTCCTTCTTTTATATTCACAAGTGTCGAAATGGCTACAAAATACATTCAAAATTACAGTAAATCAAAAACTGAGATCTCCTGCTAACTCGTAGTTCTCTCTTACAACTAATTTATCTTTGTATTGCAACTCTCTCCAACTGCACGTACAAACTTCTACTTAACTCAAAAAGAATTCTAGGGTTTTCCCTGGCTACTTGCCTACTCTAAAATTCATCCTACGTTGTCTTTGTTCAGTCGTATTCCAGATCCATAGTGGAAACTCTTGCTCTGTTTATGATTTTCAAAACGTGCCTCAAAGGGTAAGATTCGACATTGGTTCAAGCATGCCTCCAAAGGTAGATTTCGGCATTGAGTGAAGGTGGATTTCAAAATTAATTGCAACTGCCAACGTTGAAGTTCTGGAAGAAATCTCGCGTGTTGAGTGGTCCCTCCTCTGCGCGCTTGCCAACGATGCTCCTGCATCAGAGTAGCTGGGATCTCTTCTTCTCAAGAAGATAACTTCTTGACAATAGTCATGAACTTATCTATTTCTCCAAAATACATAGAAGAACCAAAGTTCTATGAGAGACATCCATGAGAAGAAATAGAAGCCTTCTGTAATCACCCTTTCCAACCTATAGAGGATACTACAGAATCATGGACCACATCTGATGGAGAGACACCATTAGAACCTGAGATTGAGTAGTTACTAATATGCATTTCTGAATATTCTCTATGCACTAATGTTAAGGTCCTAACCCGCACATAGGTAGATCAATGTATTCGGATGTAATAAAGGTCAATATTAATAAGACCTTTCAATAAAATAGAATAAGGCGGATGTAAGAAGACCTAATAGAAGATTCCGCTTCTAGAAGGATCTTCCTCTAGATGCTTCTTTTTAGTATAAATAGGAGTCGAGGGTATGAGAACGCTAGCTTGGATATTATTGTAATAGAGCGCTGCTCGATTGGAGGTTGCCCCCTCGAAGAGGCCTGTGAACATTGCTATCTGATTCAAAGTGCTATTTATGTTGCTATTTCGTATATCATTTCTGTGTATTGTGAAGATTATGGTGGATATTTTACTGTTATTCTGTCATTTCTAGCATTTCGTTTCTATTCTGCATATTTTATATATCTGGTATCTTGCAAGTGGTATCAGAGCACTTTCCTTGGCAGAAATTGTGGGTATTTTTTTT
>ML789309.1:30097-50207 GCA_009831015.1 Picea engelmannii
TCAATAAAATAGAATAAGGCGGATGTAAGAAGACCTAATAGAAGCTTCTGCTTCTAGAAGGATCTTCCTCTAGATGATTCTTTTTAGTATAAATAGGAGTCGAGGGTATGAGAACCCTAGCTTGGATATTATTGTAACAGAGCACTGCTCGATTGGAGGTTGCCCCCTCGAAGAGGCCTGTGAACATTGCTATCTGATTCAAAGTGCTATTTCTGTGGCTATTTCGTATATCATTTCTGTGTATTGTGAAGATTATGCTGGATATTTTACTGTTATTCTGTCATTTCTAGCATTTCGTTTCTGTTCTGCATATTTTATATATCTGGTATCTTGCAACTAATGAGACCAGTCATTCAAAAAAATATGATCTACATGGAATGATAGAGGGATACATGCAGAGTGTTCTAAATGAGGAAATGAACCAAGAACATCATGATTTTATTGAACATTGGTTCCATATGACGACCGGATTGAACCACCACTCTTTTCTTCGACAACTCTTCACATCCTAACATTTGAATCAATTGGTTCCTCATGTTTGGGTACTTATTAAATTATATTGTTCAAACCTAAATATGCACGTGGCTACATTGGAAGTGCTCATATACTTGAAAAAGGTTTCTTTTCTTAGGTAAGGTAGGATAGTAAACAAGTTTAAATAAATGCTGCATGTAGTTGTTAGTTCCGTGCAACATCATTTTTTATGTATTTTTCAATAATTGTAGCTGTCAGGATAAGACACTAATCTTAAGGGAGTTTGTTGTCTCAAAATGTTCAATATGTTTTCAGATGATAGTTAAATATTTTTCAAAGTTTTCTAAATAAATTAGGCTATGATGATTTGTTGGAGTTTTGTAGGCATCCTCTTTTCAACTGGATTGGGATAACATCTTCATGACTTATTCAGGGAAGTAATTGAATTTATTTTGGTTCTGTTGTTTCATTGAAACTATCCTTTATTATGATCCTTTGTTTCCTAATACAATTTTGGAATAATTGAATCTTTTTTTCTACTACTTCCCTAATTTTTTTTTTTTTGAAGACTATTCTCTGACCTTTATTAGTTTTCCCTAATATTTTTACGAACTATTTTCATTACTGGAATTTATAGTTTAGACAATTATTAACAGAGAAAAACTAAAAAGAAAAGAGTTCAAACATCAAACCCAAAACTTCTTGACATAACCAATCATATTCAGTTCTTTTAGATATTTCTTTTCCCTTCTTTATACAAAATTTCAGATAATTTATTATAGCAGTAACTCTCAGCCTTGTCCTTGATTATACTATGGGATTACATAAAGTTAAAAGTCCATATTATGAAGCCCATAGGTAGCTAGTACAACCTGATCTAATCTTAAAGTTGGTCAGAAGAGAATCTTTATTAAGGAGTAGTGGGAGAGTGCATGAAGTTTCTACCCATGGGAACACTACTATAATCCTATGTGAAGAAGATGACCTTAGGGACTAGAGGTACTTTAGATTATTCTATAATAGCCTCATCCACCACACATTAAGTAAATTTAACCATGATATGTTTTTGGACTGATCTAAATACATAAGTCTATTTTTCATGCGAACAATCTTTTATGGGTAATTTGTAAAATATCTTCCAACCTAGTACCATCCCATCCCGTAAAAAGGTTTTCAGAGCTTCTCCTCCATTCACCCATGCAAAATCAACCTATGAAATTTTCTTAAGGGTGAATTTTCAGACAAGAGCTTCTGAAGGAAAATGAGTGTAAGAGGCTAACCCGTCGGGATACTGAAAAGGTTTGCTAGTAGCGGGTACTGTCCTGTGGTATGACAAGGAAAACCCATTAGGGTACTGAATAGGCTCGTGGAAAATGGGGCATTCTACCTAGGGGGGATATTTCTTAGATGTCAAAATTACCCCATCGGAGTACTGAACAAACTTGTTGGCAATGGGTTTTAATTTTAATATGCCTAATCTATATTTGTCTGTATAAACGCTATACTTGTGTAAATCATTAAGAAGAAGCATGCATGGTTGAACTAAAGGTTAAATAAAATCCATCTATTTTCCATTTGAGAATAACCCTAAGTTGACCTTAAGACCCTATCATCCAATTCATACTATATATAAAATGTATTATCTTAAGAGTGTGACCATGATATTAAAAGCTTAATATACTCAACTATGAAATTTATCTTTATTACTTGAATGAATGTAAATATTTTGAGAGTGAAAAATGTTGACTTGGGATTTTGTTGAGAAGAGCAAACATAAGTGTTGGTAATCTTTTGATGAATTTTGTTTAATCAAGGAAATATAAATATTTTCTATAGAACAGAAAAGTTGATTATACATTTTTTGTGGGTTATGCTTGAATTATCTAGGTTAGTCATAGAAGGGGAATATTCATAAGTGATCTTAAAAAATTATTCAAATCTAAATAGTCAAAATGTGACATTGGATGTACTTCATGTTATGATCAGTTTATTATACGATCTTATGATGTTTTATATCTGTGGTCAAGCTTAGCACTCATGGACTTGGTGGCCACAATTCAGTAGCAGCTCTTAGATTTTTGTTGTTAGCATCTCTTGTATTGACATCAACCAAAGCTGGTAGAGTTTGTTTTCTTGTAGCCGCATACCACTCAGTCTTAAGAATTTTTCACGAGAACATGCAAACTCTTGGGTTTGGGGGAGATTTTCAGATCCCTTCTATATCTTTAGAGTCTACCCAGGTTGCATGTGTGGACCTCGGTAATAATTCAACCAAATTAATAAAATTTCTAGAGATTCAATTTCAACCTCGATTTTTGTGTAAATAAAGATAAATATAAAGAATCAGGAACATGGGTTTTGTTCTCAGCATAGCAATCAATTTCGTTATGGCAAGGGTTGTTTTCTAAACAAAGGCACGGTTCCAGAATTATGGTTACTTCTTCATCACATATCTGCTCAATTTGTATCCGGTTCTATGTTGTGACACGTCTTCAAGTTATTGAACAAATTACAGTTTAGATCAATTGGAAGGTTTCACTAATGGCATATGAGATCAAACCTGGTATGATTGTTTTAAACGTTTTTTAAAGTGGGTGGGTAGAATCAAACCTAATTGGATCTATTTGTTATGATAAATATTTTTCTATTGTTTCGGTTCATTAATTATGGAGGTTTTTTATATCTGTTTTGTAATAGATGAAGGGCGAAGAAAAACTAGGTAGAAGTTGACAGGGAGATGATTTATTTGTAACCATAGTTTGAAAATAAATGAGAATTAGATCTGGTTGATTTGCTGCATATACTTTAGCTTGAGTTCGTAGCCTGGAGCGTGGATCAGTTGGGAAGGGCCCCTCGACCAGATAACGCCCTGGTGATTTCCTTGTTATAACACTTATTATTTGGTTTGATTTGTTTTGATTTGTTTTATTTTCGTGTGCTATGTAATTTATGTCTTACATCATTTTAGTTTGTTGATTTTATTATGCATTCTCGTAGATTAATCCTCAAGATAAAGAACATGTGATTTATTTTCTTTTGCTTGATGGGCGTCTTGCCTTTCACCGTTGTTCTGTTCGCTTTCATTTCTGATTCCACCCATCATCTCAACTTTTAACTCGCCTCCCTCCTTACGCCTTCAATTCATTGTCATGAATATGGTTCCTCTGCCCTCCAATTAACACTACATATTCAAAGGCCATGCGTTATAACTCTGTTGTGCGTGTGGACAGATGAGACTTCGATCGTTGTTGTATCCTTTAAGTTATATTATTGTTAGATCCATATTTTGTGACTTGGATGCATATTTGGTTTATGATGTTGAAACAATATTATACATGTCTATTGAATAAGATTATATTCATTGTTATTATAATATATGTTTATGATACAGTGTTATTATATTCATGTGTTATTTTAAAATTATATAGTGTGTTGATGTTGTATATTTAATTATTGTGTTGTTTTGTTTATTATATTCATGTGTTATTTTTAAATTATATAGTGTGTTGATGTTGTATATTTAATTATTGTGTTGTTTTGTTGTTATTATGTATTGTCTATTTGTCATTACTTTTTGTTTTTTGTTTATCATTTTGTTAATTGTTATCATGTTTTGTTTAACCCATATGTATTGTTTATTACATATTATATGCATTTTTAATTGTTTGTTTCAATGTTTTGTTAGTGTATATTGTGTATATATTGTTTGTTACATATTAGATTTATATATATATATATATATATATATATATATATATATATATATAATTGTCATATCATTGTACATTATTTCACTTATATAAACTCTTTTGTTTTGGATTGTTGAATATTGTTAAATGTTATTGTTAGAAATTGTTAAATTTCGTGAGTGCATATTAAGATGTAGAGTGATTTCATTCTTGTACAAATAATGAAATTAATGTCATACCAATGCATTCATTAATCTTGTACATAAAATAAAATTAATTTCATACTAACATTGACTCTACTTTCATTTCAAGGTGTATCTTTTTTTGAGGACAAGTTTTTGAAGCGTGTACTTTATATTACACTAGTTTGTTGATATAGGGTTAATTAGGAGTTTTAGAGATTTGTTCTTAAAGCTTGTAAATTCCACTTTAGGTCAGTGTCCCACATACATGAGGATTTTAGTAAGCTCATCTTGACTGATTTGAATTCTAGTTTGGGTAAATTCCACATTTACTTTAAGGTTCCCTTGCTTGTCTTTTAATCTCGTTTTTTTTTAATTTGGTTTTCCTGTAGTTTCGTTTATTTACCGTACTTGTTCTCATTTCTTGTACTTTGGATTCCTGCACTTTTATTTTAATACCAATCTTTCTTTCATTCATTCCATTTTGAAGTGTGTCTGTTGGGTTTATATTAGGATAGACTAGCTCCAATCCTTCACATATTGTTCCTGCACCTCGAAGATTATGTTAAGAACCAAATATCAATATAGCATAGAAAAACCTCAGAATAAGTACTCAACGCCTTGAACAAGAGAGAAATTCAGATAATAAGTCTCTTCGAGGGGGCAACCTCCTTATGCCCACATAAATGTACAATTACAAGATGATTCCAAATGAAAATGTCTCCTTGGTATATATAGGAGACTAGGAGGTATAATTACAACTAATAGACTAAAGACGACATAAATAAAATAACATTATTAATGTAATATGCCCCAATTAAAGGGTAATGAGAAATTATTTAGGGCTTAACATGCCCCTCCCCTTGAGACAAGTGGTGTCTACAATGCTTCAGTAACTCTAGATGCTTCTGTATAAAAGACTCATCTTCCCAAGTGGAATCTTCACACGATAGTTTCCTCCATTTAATGAGATACTCTGAAATGGATTTATTCCTTAACTGGCAAATTCTTGTGTCAATGATGGCTTCAGTCTCCAATATGATTTTTCCTTCCTCGTCAAGTTCTGGAAATATAGTTTGAACTGTGATCTTGTCACCTATAACCTTATTTAAGCATGAAACATGGAAAACTGAGTGTACTCGTGAAGATCCAGGAAACTCCAATTTTTATGCCATAGTACCAATATTTTGCAACACCTTATAAGGGCCATAGTAATTTCGTGATAATTTATTATCCTTCTTGGCTTGCTTAGGGATATTGTTTGTATGGTTGTAGTCTTAAAAACACTCGATCTCCTACTTCAAAATTTCTTTCACTACGATGTTGATCTGCTTTTTGTTTCATGCAATTTTGTGCCATGGTTAGGTTGTCCTTTAATATTTGGAGAACTTGTTGTTGATGCTCGATGTGATCTTCCACTGCTTGAACCTTAGATTTTTCTTTTAGAGAAGAAGTGATGGAAGGAGGCTGGTATCCATAGAGTTCCATAAATGGTGTCATTTTTATTGCAGTATGAAAGGAAGTGTTATACCACCATTCTACCAAGGGTAACCATTTGAACCATTGTGTTTGTTTATTAGAGACAAAGCAACAAAGGTAGCCTTCCAGACATTTGTTCACTATCTCGGTTTGTCCATTAGATTGAGGATGATAGGATGAGCTATGAGCCAATTGAGTACCCAAACAAGAAAATAATTTTGTCTAAAAATGTCCAGTGAAGATGGGATCTCTGTCACTTGCAATTATCTTTGGGCTTTCATGTAGCTTTTGAACTGTCTCCATGAATGCGGTGGCAATTGTACTAGCTTTGAAGAGATGAGAGAGTGCACAACAGTGTGCGTACTTGGTCAGTCTATCAACAATCACCATGATGACACTCTTTCCTTCAGACTTCGGTAACCCTGTGATGAAATCCATGGAAACCTCCTCCCAACGCTGACTTGGGATGGATAATGGTTGTAAAAGACCCGGGGTCTTAATTTCTTCCACCTTATTTTGTTGAAAAACCAAACATTCCACCACAAACCTTTGAAAATTAGTTTTAAGGCCAACCCAAAAAGATTCATTCTTGACCCTATGGTAGGTTTTCAAAAATCCCGAGTGCCCTCCTACTAGAGAGGTGTGCAATTCAAATAGTACCTTTGGTTTGAGTTGGGATTTCATACATAAATATAAGCGATCTTTGCACCATAGTGAATCATTTTTCCATGTAAATGTATCTGATGTAGTCAAATCCTGCCGCAATCTTTGAATGAGAGTCCACACTTTTTTGTCATTCTTCCATTCATCCCTTGCTTCTATTATCCAATCAGGTTGGATGATCGAGATAGCACAGAGAAATCCCTCAACATATTCATCCTTTCTTGAGAGTGCATCTGCCACAACATTTTGATTGCCGTTTTTATAGACGATTTAAAAATCATAACCCAATATCTTGGTTACCCATTTTTGTTTTTCTTCTAAATATAGTCTTTGTTCCAAGAAGTATTTAAGACTATCATGATCTATTTTGACCTTGAAGTGCCTACCTATTAGGTAATGATGCCATTTCTTCAATGCATGTAGTATTGCCATAATTTCCTTCTCATAAATGGGTTTTTGTAAGTTCTTTCCCTTGAGTGGTCAACCTTCAAAAGCCAGGGGCCTTCCTTCTTGCATTAGGACAACACCAATTCCATTTCCCGAGGCATCACATTCCACAATAAAGGTTTTTGTGAAGTCTGGAGTGGTCAAGACATGATCTTTTCACATCACCTCTTTAAGTTGTTCAAAAGATTTAGTTTCCTCTGGAGTCCATGACAATGCATCCTTCTTAGTTAGTGCCATTAAAGGTGTAGCTATTCTTCCATAGTGCTGAACAAACTTGCGGTAGTAACCTATCAAATCCAAAAATCCTCTAAGATTCTTCAATGTTTTGGGAATTGGCCAATCCATCATGGCCTTAATCTTGTTAGGGTATACCTTGACACTTTCATGAGATACAATATGACCCAAATACTCTACCTCCTTCACTCCAAAGAAACATTTGGATGGTTTGACATATAGTTGTTGCGCCTTTAGTGGTTGTAGCACCTTGTCAACATGTCGCACATGATCCTCCCAAGACTTGCTATAGATTAGTATATCATCAAAAAATACTAACACAAATTTTTGAAGGAAAGGCTTGAAAATGGAATTCATCAACCCTTGGAATGTGGAAGGTGCATTTGTAAGGCCAAAAGGCAAGACCAAAAATTCATAATGGCTTTCATGAGTTCAGAATGTTGTTTTTGGGATATCTTCTTCCTTCATTCTAATCTGGTGATACCCTGAATGAAGATCCAACTTTGTGAAATAGATTGCTCCATGTAGTTCATCTAACAGTTCGTCAATGACGGGAATTAGAAACTTATCTTTAATAGTGATCTTGTTGATCTCTCTATAATATGGACACATACACCATGAGCCATCTTTCTTGAATACCATTACCACCAGTGTAGGGTAAGAACTTTGGCTAGGTCTAATAATGCCAGCCTCTAACATTTCTTCAACCATGTGCTCAATTTCACTCTTCTGGGCATAAGGGTATCTGTATGGCCTGATGTTAGGAGTAACACTCCAAGGAATTAGGTGAATATCATGATCATGATTTCAAGTGGGTGTAAGACCTTTGGGAAGACTTTCAAATACTTTGGAATGCTTATCATTGATCCCTTGGAGATATAGGGGAATAGATGGCTTAGATGTTTGAACATCTAGTGAGCATAGTTGTGCAATAACACTTTGATGCCCCCTTTTCAATAATTTTGTCATGCCATTAGAGATTATCACCTTACCAGGTTTCCCTGTTATACCTCTTAACTCAATTTCTTTTCCTTCTAATGAAAATTTCATGAAAAGTTCTTGAAAATTAAAATCCGTTGTTCCTAATGATTGTAACCATTGGATTCATAGTACAACATTAGCACCACCCATGGTTATATCAATCATTGTACTATTCATTACATATTACCCCATAGTAAGATTGATCTTATTGCATTTTCCTGAGCAATTGATAGTTCCTCCATCTGCAATCATTACTTGAAACTTTGGCACTAGATATACAAAGAAATTGAGATCTTTAGCTAATTTATAGTGAATGAAATTATGAGTACTACCAGAATCAATTAGGACCATTACCTTTTTCTTTTTGATATATCCTTCGATCTTGAGGGTTTGAGGAGTGCTAATTCCAGCCAATGCATTACACGATATCGTGGGAGTCAACTCTTCAGACGAAATTGCTTCTACGTTTTCATATTGAGATGGTTCTTGTTCTTGTTCTTGTAATTCTTCCTCTTCACAATATATGTAGAATAATTTCTTCTCACCACACTTATGTCCCTTATATATTTGTCACAATTAAAGCATACACCTTTTGTTTTTCTTTCCTCCAATTGTTGAGGTGTTTTAGAAGAATGAGCGTTATTCTCTCTATAGCTGTTAGGATTGGTCCTTCTAGTAGCCATAGCCATATTTTTACTTTCAACATTTCTTGCCACCCTAAATGCATTCTCCAATGATTTGGGTTCCCAAAGGAGAACCTCATGTTGAATTTTATCCATTAAATTTCCTATGAATACATCAATCAAGTGCTCATATGGAATATCTGTTACCTTTATATTCAATCTTTGGAAGTTCTCAATGTGCTCTATAACTGGAGCCTTTTACTTGAGATTTATCAATTGGCTAAAGAAGGTATTGCTCCTTGTATCCTCATAGTGTGCTATCATTTCTTCCGTGAAAATTGTCCAAGTGACGAGTGATTTGAGAGAACAAATCCATCAATACCATACAAATTGATTGGGTTCTAAATATAAAGAAGAAATTCATCCCTTTTGTGTATGTGTCACATTATGTAGATCAAAGAATTGCTCCATCTGAAGTATACATGTGATTGGGTCCTTTCCATCAAACTTCCTCATATTGATCTTAGGAACGTGGTTGGTATTCAACCCAAAGTTGGAGTTTCTCCATTCTTGATTCACCTTCCTTGTGTCCTCCTCATGAATTTCATGAGATACATTTTCACTTTCAGTTGTCCTTTCCATTATGAATTTTTTCAATCCTTCCATGATCTCCCCTTTTAAACCTTCCATCATCTCTTGTAGTTCACCTTTTTTTATTGTCTTCTTTTGTAAATCATTTATGTCCCTACGCATTTCTTCACCTTCATCAAGAGTCCATGTAGGATTGTCTGGAGGCTTATTTGGTGGATAAGTTCCCTTTTTTGGTGGCATGTTGGCCAAGTATCACTTTAAACCTTGATTTTGAGGTGGTTTTGCTAGACAATCTTCTTTTTATTGTATCTCCAAAATTTCGGCCCTTTTGAGTATGGATTTTTTTATTTATAGGTATCTGATATTAGTTCTCTACAATGCCACAGGTCTGATCAAAATTGTATGTGCCAAGTGGAATTTGTGGTAACTTCCCCACAACTTGCTGATTTTTGGCCTTTCCAGAAGATCTCACTTGTACAGTGTGCCCGGCACAAAATAATTGATATAAAATTATGAAACTCGTACAAGAACTACAATGGGATGTCCAATATCCAATGAAACTAGTCTCACTCAATTTGGATACTCTAGGAAGAAGTTATGATTGTTTTACTTGGAACACCTGCTTGAGACTAGTCAATAGGACTAGTCAGATACCCTATCTTCCACAGGGTGTATCTACAAATTTATGATGACCTAGAAGCTGAAATTGCTACCACAGATACGTTACTAATTTATGTGAATATCCTCAGGATTTCAAGGTCTGAAATGTTATAGAATTTTTTTTATAGCTAAACTTCCCCAATGACTCAATTCAGGACGATTCCATAATCCTATCTTACAAAGGTTGTATCTCTGAAAGTATAAGGCCTCAGGAGCTGAAATTTTAACCCAACGTAGCTTGATCTGTCTAATAAATATCCTCCAAGACGTTCCTTCATAATCATTGTAGAAAAAAAAGTTATATCGAAAATTCCAAGGTGTCTCAGATGTAGCAGCGAAACCCCAAAACCTTGAGCTCTGATACCATATGCTAAGAACCAAATATCAATATAGCATAGAAAAACCTCAGAATAAGTAATGAACACCTTGAACAAGAGATAAATTCAGATAATAAGCCTCTTTGAGGGGGAAACCTCCTTATTCCCACATAAATATACAATTACAAGATGATTCCAAATGAAAATGTCTCCTTGGTATATATAGGAGACTAGGAGGTATACTTACAACTAATGGACTAAAGATGACATAAATAAAATAACATTACTAATGTAATATGCCCCAATTAAGGGGTAATGAGACATTATTTAGGGCTTGACAGATTACGAGCCTCGATCGATAATTTAATGTTGGTAAATTAGTGCATATATTTTACCCGATAATGCTCCCTTGACCTCATTTCTCCTTGCTCGTCCTTTATCTACTTGGTCATGCTAGGTTCAATGACTTATGGTTGTGATGGATGGAAAAAGTACCTCTGTAATTGGACAACATAAAAATACTTGTAAATTCTTCATTCTCTTGCCCAAGGCTTCCCTTTGTTATATATCTCTTTGGAGGAGGTTTGGGAGAGATTCTAGATCTTCTAGAGACCCCTAGAGACTTGAGTGATGTGAATTCTTAGGCCCTTTCCATGAAGATACAACTCAACCCTTGCTTATCACCTTGTAACTCTTTGAATCTAGAATCTTTATAAAGCCTCACTTGTTGAGCCACTAGTGACCAGCAAGGGCCCTTGCTTGTTGTCTACCATGTGTCCAATGAGGATATCAAAAAATGGGATAAACCTTAGGGAAAAAGATGTATTTTGGATTATATCCTCTTATGTATTCCTCTCTGGCCTATAGGGTGGAAATTAAAGCTATAAAAAATGTATCCTAATGTGTGAGGTTAGTAAAGGAATGGATGACTGAAATACGTTACAATAAAATAATGTTCATATGAGGCAACATGAGGAGAGAGAAAAGGAGTTTCATAAGTCAAAGAAGTCATGCAATCAGACACCAAGAGTCAAAGCATATATAGAACAACCCCCTAGGTATAAATATTCATAATCTGAATGAGCATGGCCATAGAACAATACACTGTGGGTCCATGAAATGAAATATTAGACCATGGCCACAAAATAATACACAGTGGATCCATGTCATCAATACGACCACAACCATGAGATAATATAATGTGGATCTACTTCATGAACTCAATCATATCCACTAGAAAATACATCGTGGATCTATGACACAACATAAATATATAAGGAAGACAATAGGTAGTGAGGAGAGTGCCCCTAAAGTCTTAAAAGTCATCATATACAAGTAATATACTCCATCACAACTTAGGAGGGTATGATGGAAAGGAAAGATGTGTCCCAAAACCTAAGGTATTCATCCCAAATCTCGATGGTACGAATCTACGACATGGAAATAGATGAGATGATGTTGAGCATGGTAGAAACCGTATGATAATCGGTCATTGATGTATATTGTTATCACATTAAGTTGTCAAGGGCCACAGGATGTAGCCATGAGCGCAAAGCACAATATTCAAAACGGCCCATTATGAGCTTGAATCAAGCAAACAGGCAAGTTTAGTTTTCAACGGCTAAGATTCTATGTGGATTTCATATCGACGATTCGCGGGTATTCGAAATCTGAAAGTTGCTCAAAGTTTAGTACCGGGGCAAAGGCCTGAAATGGATCTAAGCCATTGATCAGCTAGAGCCATGTGTCATCAGATCCACAGCTCTAGGTAAAAGCGCATGGAGAAGTAAGCCAGATTTGAGTTTTGATTTTTCCGAAGTCCCGGAGACCCGAAGTAGATCTCGAATGTCCAAATCCAGAATGCCATGCGTCATCAGATCCTCATCTTCGAAGGTTTTACTTAGAGGGAAATTTGGTTTGAGAATTTAAATTCCCGAAGGCCGATTCGTGAAGCAGATCTCAGCCATTGATTCGAAGAGGGAAGATCCGATCCATCGATCTAAAGTGCCAGAGATGGGCCATTGATCAGGAAGCCTCATCTCAGATCAGAAGATCAATGGTCACACTCCATTGCGGGGTCAGAAGGTGTGCACGTTATAAAATTTTAAGGGCGGGCTGCAATCAAAACCATTTTTTTTGGAAAGGGATGTGTGGCAGTTCATGGTGAATTGCGGGGACAAAAGCAGTTTGATTTCAAACCACCCTTGGTCATGCCTACAATCACACAATTACGTGGGGTCATGGCCCTAGGTCACATTGAATATGGAGCGATGGAGAGGAGCTGCGCCAAATACTGAAAGCATTTGTATTGGTCACAAAAGAATATATTCTTGGCCTCAAGACGTCGGGATTGACTCAAAAAATTCATATGGAACCACTTGGAAACATTCATTAGTGTGAGGCCCTGTCCTGATCCCAATGAAGGTAGTTATTGAAGATTGGGGGCAGAAGTTGAGACCTCATCTCACCCCATAAATGTAAAGCGTTGGAGAGCACAGCCGTGAAGGCACACTGACAATATGAAGCTTCCTTATGGGCAATTTTTCCTGTAAAGCACATAATTACACCTGGCTTGCGTCTGACATGAGAAAAAATGCACAATATGACAGAGCAGTCACCAACTGAAGGATTTGAAGGAATTGGTCTGATCACACTCTTGGTGGTTGCAATATTTCTGGGTATTTATAGACAGTTTTGATATTTTGTTAAGGTCGAATGGTTGAGCTAGGATCCCTGCTATTGTAATATTTTTATGAAGAACACACTGGTTCTCTGGTTATGTATTTGTTTTTGAGACATCTTGGTTGATCTAAGTTAGCTTTCTTGCTCCATATTATTTTCCTCTGATACTGAGAGAGTTCATGATTGACTAATTCACATGAATTGTTGTAGTTGTATTATGATGAATGTTTGATTGTAGTGTTGTTATGATTTCTTTCATTTTCCTTGAAATTTGAATCCAAGAGGATCTCGTGTTTAAGTTTTTCCTCCTTAGGCTGCTAGAATACCTAATGTCCATGACATACCTCTACACTCTCCTCACCAAAGTCTTCCATCTATTCACCCTTAATCCAACTTACTAACTGAAGTTGATTCTAGGCCTCAATTTCTTATGCATCCTAGTTCATATTTATGAGTTAGAACGTTATTATCATTTAGTCTTCTCCATTTGACCACTTAAAAATCATTTACATTTACTGTATAAAATGATGGGTATTGGGCTTACCTTCTATGCAATCTAAAGGTGACTTATAGTGCTAACATTTCTGGCACTGCTGCCGGGGAATGAATTGAAGACATTTCCTTGGGATAGAGCGACAAAGAGCTTATGATTCTAAAGGTGCATCAGATATCAGAACCATTGAAGATTTGCAACTTGAACCTGTCGACTCCACTGTTTTGACTCCATTGTTTCAGTTGTAGATCTAAAAGGAAAACATAGGAGGTCTACTCCATAGCTGCCTCTAGCAACACTTGAATTTGACCCTGAGAATATTATCCAGAAAGGAAAGATTTCTCGAAGAAGGCTTTTAGCTGCTTTCTCAGATTGAAAAGTTCCCTGGGAGAACGATAATGATCATATCTGGAATTTGATGGTGAACAAAGACCAGACACATTCATACTGCATATCATTCACCTGGCAACTCCACTATTAAAGGATCCAATGGAAAATCCATTATTCCAAAATCGATTGGAGAAACAAGTGGTCTGAAATGGACAAAATATTGGCTCAGAGGTTTTCTCCTTTTAATTTCTCTATTGTTCCTAGTTTTCCAAATGGTGTTCCTACTATGGATCAGTGGGTTGATTTTTTTCCCATATTTAGAGAACACAGAGATGACAACCCTGTCGAGCATCTCCATGAGTTTCATGAACTCATGCATCAATGGGAGATACATCTTGAGGATGTATTAATTAAGATGTTCATGTTCTCATTAGATGGGGATGATCGTGAGTGGTATCGATCCTTGCCCCCTACTAGCATCTCCTCCATGAGAGATTTTCATGCAACTTTCAATACTCAATGTCAAAAGTTTTATTCCTATGAGTTAATTCATCATAGTTGTTTTGAGGAATATACAAATGGTGTTCAGGACATAGTTCATTCTTGCGAAAGATGTGAGAATGAAGGATATACCTCGGAGGAGTTGATGGAGCTGGTAAAATCGTTTTCTGCAAGAATAGAGGGATTTGAGGCAGATTTCACTTGTTGCTCTTATGAAGAAAATGCAGAGGATATTCTGGTCCTTGAAGCAGATGTTCTTGGCAGCCCTGCTTATGATGAAGAAGTGATGTTGGATACTGACTAAGAACAAACATATTTTGATGGATATCCCAGTCGCAAGATACCAGATATATAAAATATGCAGAACAAAAATAAAATGCTAGAAATGGCAGAATAACAGTAAAATATCCAGCATAAGCTTCACAATAACACATAAATGTTATAAGAATAGCAATAGAAATAGCACTTTGATTCAGAAAGCAATGTTCACAGGTCTCTTCGAGGGGGCAACCTCCAATCGAGCAACGCTCTGTTACAATAATCTCCAAGCTAGGGTTTTCATACCCTCGACCCTTATTTATACTAAATATGTCTAGTGAGAGAAGCATCTAGAGGAAGATCCTTCTAGAAGCGGAAGCTTCTATTAGGTCTTCTTACATTCGCCTTATTCTATTTTATTGAAAGGCCTTATTAATATTGACCTTTATTACATCTAAATAGATTGATCTACCTATGTGCGGGTTAGGACCTTAACATGTCCGCCCCCTTAAAAACAGCCTTGTCCTTAAGGTTTGAGATGTGGAAACTGCTGCAGAATGGTAGCTAGTTCCCAAGTGGCATCTGCTGGAGTCATATCTTTCCACTGTAATAGCACTTCCTTGATGGTTCTCTGACGCAGACGATGCTCACGCTGGTCTAAAACTGCTTCTGGCTATATCCAAATGGATCCTTCTTCAGCTAACTCTGGAAGGTTGGTTTGAATTTCGCACCTGGTTCCAATCACCTTCTTCAAGCATGAAACATGAAAAATAGGATGTAGCTTCGAATGACTGGGCAGAGCTAACTGATATGCGACTTGTCCCACACACTTAGAACTGTGTAAGGGCCATAAAATTTTGGTGCTAGTTTCTGACAATGCTCGACCTTGAGGGAAGTTTGCTTATATGGTTGTAGTCTCAGAAACACCTGATCCCCTTCTGCAAATTGACGTTCAGAGTGACCTTGGTTTGCTTGCTGCTTCATTCTATTATGTGCCATGACCAAGTTCTCTTTAAGGGTACGAAGGATATCCTCTCGAACAGTAAGTGTTTGTTCAACAGCCTAGACCTTCGAGGTACCCGGTAAGTATGAGAGAACTGAAGGTGGCTTCTGTCCATATACCGCTTCAAAAGGAGTCATGCGAGTGGCTGTATGGTATGTAGTGTTGTACCACCATTTGGTGAGGGGTAACCATTGAGCCCACTGGTGTTGTTTTTCAGAGGCAAAGCACCTCAGATATGTTTCTAAACACTTGTTGACAACTTTCATTTGACCATCCATCTGGGGATGATAAGCTGAACTGAGATGCAATTGTGTGCCTTATAGCTTAAACAGTTCTTGCCAAAAATTGCTTGTTAAAGTTGGGTCTCGATTCGAAACAATAGATTGCGGCATGCCATGAAGCTTCAAGACCTGGTCCATGAAAATTTGAGCCACCGTGGATGCAGTAAATGGGTGGTGAAGAGTGCAAAAATGAGCATACTTGGAAAGGTGATCCACCACCACCATTATGACTGATTTATTCCCCGATTTGGGTAAGCTTGTAATAAAGTCCATAGAGATATCCTTCCAAATAGTAGGGGGAATCAGAAGCGGTTGGAGGGTGCCTGGATATTTGACTGTTTCTCCCTTGTTGCATTGACACACCTCACATTCAGTGACAAACTTACGGATTTCCTGTTTCATACCATCCCAAAAAAAAGAACGTTTGACTCGGTCATATGTTTTGGTGAACCCTGAGTGCCCTGATGTGGGTGTAGCATGAAGCTCAGAAAGCACCATGGATTTGAGCTTGGATTGTTTACTTAAATACAAGAGGCCTTTGTATCGAATCTCATCCTGGAGCCAGGAGTTCTCTAGGGGAGCCGGAGCCTTGTTCTGTAGTTGTTGGATCAGATGCCAACTTTTGGGATCTTGAAGCCATTCCTCGCGCACAGCTTGAATCCAATCGGGTACAATGAAGGAAAGAGAAAAAAGGGATCCTTCGTCTTCATATTTCCAGGACAGTGCATCCACCATGACATTCTCTTTGCCCTTCCTGTAAATGATCTCATAATCATATCCAAAGAGCTTAGTCACCCATTTTTGTTGTTCTTGGGAGGAAATGCGTTGTTCCAAAAAGTACTTGAGGCTTTGATGGTTGGTCTTAATTTGGAAGCATTGCCCCAAGAGATAAGGACGCCACAAATCAACAGCATGCATAATCGTTGATCCAGAATCAGATCCAGAACCCTGACAAGGCTTAAAAAGGCTCAAAAATGAAAGTGCTCGGAATTTGACAAAGCCAGCGCCATTGCGTCTGTCTCGTCTTCTTGATTTTGGCCATATATTTACTTCGTAAAATGGGCTCCGTATGTGCAACATATCGTGTTCTGTACAAAAACCCAAACACGCAAAAAAGGGGGATGACTGTACAGTCCATGCAGTCCCACATGGCAGGCTGACTGTACAGGTCATATGGCCGTATAGCTGACGTGGCAACCCCTGGAGGTGACATGTGGCAGGATGATGTGGCATACGGGTAGATAGTTGGACCAATCCATGGGTGACACGTGTCACCACTGTAATGGTGACACATGGCACGATATGACATCAACAGCTAACTGGGCAGGTACAGTGGCAGGGTACGTGGTAGGTGACATGGACCATTCAACGATTGACACTTGGAACTTTGTGATTGATTGTTGAGGTGCCACGTGGCCCAGTCATGGGATGCCACGTGGCACCCTGTGGTTGGTTCATCAGTTGTGTAAAATTATATGGGTTTCACCGAGGTCAAACCCGCGACCTCCCCTCCGGGCTATGGACTGGCAGGACCAAGCTAATCGCCCGCCCCACAGGTGATTATTATTATGTATGTGGCACATATACTATTTAATTTTGGTAAAAACTTTATGCGGAGGCAGAAACGGTCGGGGCTTAGCCCCAGCCCTTGGTTTCATTCCTCGGCACTGGCATACCACACGACCACAGAGCGGGGGGCTTACCGACATGGGAGCGCGGGACAGTTGGGGATAGGGACTAGCCCTCGGATCCTGGGGCAGATCCCACAAGACCGGGGCCTATCCACCAGATATGGGCGCGGGAGGTTAGCTGTTAGCCCGAGATCCAGTCCTATGAACCACCATCGATGACCAGGAGCCAGTAGACAGGGGGCCAGCGCAGAGCCAGTGGAGCGCATGGCCACATGGCCATCCCATATGACCAGGGCGTGCACCAAAAAGGGGGCTGCACCGAATTTATTCAAATTTTGGGTTTTTTTTATATAGTTTTCGGATTTTATTTGGTATTAGCCTGATTTTAATGGATTTTCTCCATTTTTGGGAGATATTGGGCATTTTTGGAGCCCAAATTTTGGGAGGAAGTTGGGGATGGATAACCAACTTTAGATCTATATAAACTAGGTCTGTTTGAGGCCATGGAGGACAGTAAAAGCATAGTTATGCTGAAGGGAAGCCAAGCCAAATCCATTTTTATGCAGTGAAGCTATTGAGGAGCAGACGCTTGCGGGCCATTTCTGGGAGCTCCGGACGTCCGTTTTGCATGCCGTTTTCTTTGCAGGGTTCTAGAGATCTGGGATAACATGACTAGATCAGTCTTGTAGCCAATTGCCACTATTGTGATGTACTTTTGAGCTTTTGAACAGAAATAAAGAAGCTTCACCCATAGAGACAAAGGCCCGGAGACGTAGGCAAAGTTGTGTCGAACTCCGTTATCAATTCTCGTGTTATGGTTTGCTATGTATTATTTCCTTTCAGATCTGCATATGTGTATATGGTTTTCATAATTCCTCTTCTTTCCTCATTCTTTCATTAAGTTTCTCAAATGGTTAATTAACACATGCAAAATTAAAACTCAACCATAGTCATTAAAAGATCCTATGGATCAAGTGGTATTAGATCTAGTTGACGTTTGGATTTGAGTTTTTCATGTTAACCAGAGAAAAGATACAGCGTGGTGAAGGCGAGCTTGTTGCAGAGAATCCATTAATTGGATTGAGAAAGAGAGCTTCTCACAGCGAGAAGATGGCATCGGAAGAAGGGATTTCTCAATATGAGAAAGAATTCCGGAAAACATTCCTTGGTATGTCAGAGATGGTGAAAGTTTTCTACAAAGATTACTTGGAACAGAAGCGACCAGTTTTGGGTGAATCTTCAAAGGGAAAAAGTGAAGAGGAAGAGGACCATCCTCAGATTCCTCCTTCACCTCCATCAACACCTCCTTCTTCTCCTTCTTCTTCAAGTTCAAGTTCTAAATCTAATGGAAAGAAAAATGTTCATAAGAATAAACATGAAATGCCATTGCTAAAACTTGATGTTAAATTTGAGTTGCCCATATATGATGGTGAAGTAAATGTAGAAAAACTTGACAATTGGATCAGGCAGATGGAGGTATACTACAGTGTGCAACAGATCATTGATGAGGCCACACAAATTAAGTTGGCATCTTTGAGGCTTGCAGGTACAACTCTCATCTGGTGGCAAAGTAAGCTGCAAAAGGGAAAACAACATGTGGGTAATGTATTTCCATCATGGAAGAGTTTCATATTGGCACTTAGGAAAAAATTCTATCCTTTGGGTTATAATGAAAAAGAATTAATTGAATGGAAATCTTTAAAACTAAGAAAAGGACAAACAGTGCAAGAATACACCAATGGATTTCGAAAAGTGGCATTAATGTTAGACATCCCTTTGCAAACAGAAGAAACTCTTGTGAAGTATATAGGAGGTTTACCTGTGCATATTAGAAACATTGTTTTCATGTTTGGACCCACTAACCTTGATGAGGTTTATGTTCAAGCTATGTATATTGAAGCAGGGAAAGCAAGTGTGTCAGGGGAATCATCGTCTTCAAGGAAAGAGGACAAGAGGAAAAGGCATGGAAAGAATGCAAATGCAGTGACAAGGAAGGAAGGAAAGCCCTCTTGCAAGAATTGCAAGAAAGAGGGACATGATGAGGAAAAATGTTGGCAGTTGCATCCCGAGAAGAGGCCAAAGTGGTTCAAGGAAAATAAGGGAACGCAAACAGTGGCAATGACATCAAAACCCACAGACTTGGGATCAGATTCAGGTGATGAGTCAAAGATTTCATTGGTTGGTATGACAGGTAAATTTGGTGAAGACATTGATTGTAGAAACAAGTTATTTCATATAAGGGTAATCATGCAACACACTAAGGTAGACACATTAATCGACAGTGGATCTCAATCTAATCTAATCTCAGAAGAATTGGTTAAGCAATTGGGGTTAAAAACAGAACTCCATCATAAGCCTTACACACTTAAATGGATAAGCAATCATCATCAAATGAACATAACAAAGCGGTGCACAATAAAATTTGCAATTTCATCTAAGTATGTGGATGAAGTAACATGTGATGTAGTGTTGTTAAGAGAATGTGGAATGGTATTAGGTAGTCCATACTTATATGATCGTAAGGCAATCTTCTACAGGACAAAGAATCAATATCAATTCACTAAAGCAGGTCAAGATTATGTGGTTCATGC
>ML789309.1:50257-62427 GCA_009831015.1 Picea engelmannii
ATGGAACAATTAAAGAAGGCAGTGCAAGCAAGAAACAAACCAATAATTGTTTCAAATGAAGTAATTGATCTTAAGCAAGAACAAGACATGATTGTTGAATGGAAAATCAATCATAAGTTGCTTCAAGATAAGCTCATGTCGTGTAAATATCTCAAGTATATTAGCTCATTTGCAGTCGTCTTTTTTATGCTGTCATTAGTAATGTTTTCTACATGGATGATAGTGGCTTCAGTAAGATGTAACAGGGTTCAAATGGCTAAAAATATACTGTCAGTTGTCATGATTGTGTTACAGTTGATCTTGATGAGACAGGTGCACAGGACAGAGTTCAGAGACAGAGGAAAAGCCAGGTGGCCTATCTCGAGCTTGTTGACTGGTCAGTAACCTTTTGGGGACCAAAAGGTCTTTTTGTGGGGAGGTGTGATCTAGAATCAGATCCAGAAGCCTGACAGGGCTTAAAAAAGGCTAAAAAATGAAAGTGCTTAAAATCCGACGAAACCAGTGCCATTACGTCTGTCTCGTCTTCCTGATTCTGGCCATATATTTACTTCGTCAAATGGGCTCCATATGTGCAAGATATCGCGTTCTGTCTGAAAACCCAAACATGTAAAAAAAGGGGATGACTGTACAATCCGTACAGTGCCACGTGGCAGCATGACTGTACAGTCCGTACAACCATACAAATGACGTGGCAACCCCTGGAGGCAACATGTGGCAAGTTGATGTGGCATATGGGAAGACAGTTGGACCAATACATGGGTGACACGTGTCACCACTATAAGGGTGACACATGGCACGGGATGACGTCAGCAGCTGACTGGGCAGGTATGGTGGCAGGGTACATGGCAGGTGATGTGGACCATTCAATGATTGACACTTGGCACTTTGTGATTGATTTTTGAGGTGCCACGTGGCCCATTCATGGGCTGCCACGTGGAACCCTATGGTTGGTTCGTCGATTGTGTAAAATTATATGGGTTTCACTGGGGTCGAACTTGCGACCTCTCCTCCGTGCTGTGGACTGGCAGGATCGGGCTAACTGCCTATCCCACAGATGATTCTTATTATGTATGTGGCACATATACTATTTAAGTTTGGTAAAAACTTTATGCGGAGGCGGAAAGGGCTGGGGCTTAGCGTCAGCCCTTGGTTTCATTCCTCGGCACTGACATACCACACGACCACAGAGCGGGGGGCTTACCGACATGGGAGTGCGGGACAGTTGGGGATAGGGACTAGCCCTCGGATCCTGAGGTGGATCCCACAAGAGCAGGGTCTATCCACCAAATATCAGCGCGGGATGTTAGTTGTTAGCCCGAGATCCGATCCTATGAACCACCATCGATGACCAGGAGCTAGCACACTAGGGGCCAGCGCAGAGCCAGTGGGGCGCATGGCCACATGACCATCCCATATGACTAGGGCGAGCACCAAAAATGGGGCTGCACCAAATTTATTCAAATTTTGGTCTTTGTTATATAGTTTTGGGATTTTATTTGGTATTAGCCTGATTTTAATGGATTTTCTCCATTTTTGGGAGATATTGGGAATTTTTGGAGCCCAAATTTTGGGAGGAAGTTGGGGATGGATAACCAACTTCAGATATATATAAAACAAGCCTGTTTAAGTCCATGGAGGACAGTAAAATAAGAGTTATGCTGAAGGGAATCCAAGCCAAAGCCATTTTTATGCAAGGAAGCTATTGAGGAGCAGACGCTTGTGGGCCATTTCTGGGAGCTCCAGACGTCTGTTTTGCGTGCCATTTTCTTTCCAGGGTTCTAGAGATCTGGGAGAACATGAATAGATCAGTCTTGTAGCCAATTGGAACTGCTGCAATGTACTTTTGAGCTTTTGAACAGAAATAAAGAAGCCTCCCCCATAGAGACAAAGGCCCAGAGACATAGGCAAAGTTGTGCCGAACTCCGTTATCAATTCTCGTGTTATGGTTTGCTGTATATTATTTCCTTTCAGATCTGCATATGTGTATATGGTTGTCATAATTCCTCTTCTTTTCTCATTCTTTCATTAAGTTTCTTAAATGGTTAGTTAACGCATGCAAAATTAAAACTCAACCATAGCCATTAAAAGATCCTACGGATTGAGTGGTATCAGAGCTTGTTGATGTTTGGATTTGAGTTTTGCATGTTGACCAGAGAAAAGCTACAGAGTGTTGAAGGCAAGCTTGTTGCAGAGAATCCATTAATTGGATTGAGAAAGAGAGCTTCTCACAAGGAGAAGATGGCATCGGAAGAAGGGATTTCTCAAGATGAGAAAGAATTCCGGAAAACATTCCTTGCTATGTCGGAGATGGTGAAAGTTTTGTACGAAGATTACTTGGAACGGAAGCAACCAGTTTTGGGTGAATCTTCAAAGGGAAAAAGTGAAGAGGAAGAGGACCATCCTCAGATTCCTCCTTCACCTCCATCAACACCTCCTTCTTCTCCTTTTTCTTCAAGTTCAAGTTCTGAATCTAATGGAAAGAAAAACGTTCATAAGAATAAACATGAAATGCCATTGTTAAAACTTGATGTTAAATTTGATTTGCCCATATATGATGGTGAAGTAAATGCAGAAAAACTTGACAATTGGATCAGGTAGATGGAGGTATACTGCAATGTGCAACAGATCAAGGATGAGGCCACACAAATTAAGTTGGCATCTTTGAGGCTTGCAGGTACAACTCTCATCTGGTGGCAAAGCAAGATGCAAAAGGGAACACAACATGTGGGTAATGTATTTCCATCATGGAAGAGTTTCATTTTGGCACTTAGGAAACAATTCTATCCTTTTGGGTTATAAAGAAAAAGAATTAATTGAATGGCAATCTTTAAAACTAAGAAAAGGACAAACAATGCAAGAATACACCGATGGATTTCGAAAAATGGCATTAATGTTAGACATCCCTTTGCAAACACAAGAAACTCTTATGAATTATATAGGAGGTTTACCTGCGCATATTAGAAACATTGTTTTCATGTTTGGACCCACTAACCTTGATGAGGTTTCTGTTCAAGCTACGTATATTGAAGCAGGGAAAGCAGGTGTGTAAGGGGAATCATTGTCTTCAAGTAAAGAGGATAAGAGTGATGCAGGAGCATCCCTCACATCAAGCGAGCCAGCGCGAAAGACAAAGGACAGCTGGGCAGACCCAGCCAAATTTTTGAATTTTTCCCTTGAAGTTGATGTGCCAAATATAAATGATATCATTTAATGGAGGTGCCTTGGTATAATGTAATCAGACCTTGAGCGCCCCACTCTCGTCTGAAGTATATAGAGGCATTTATGTTGAGATGAAATAGGTAGATAGAACATAATATTAGATTAGACAGTTTTAGAAAGAAAGAGGGAAACGAGATATAGACACCCTCACTATGCATTGTAACATAGTTAGAAAAATTCTGAGCATTAAGAAGAGAAGCAGAGAGCTGTGTAGAAACACCCATGTACAATTATTTGGATTAATAGAAGAAGTTGATTCAAGTTCGTGGTGTTGTTCTCTGTGTATGTGTGTTGAATGCTATGCTCATGAGTATTTACTTCCTGTTATGCATTTGTTGTTATGCTGTGTATATGATTTCATGTGTTGAGATTGAAGTCTGAAAGGAAGTACAAGAAATGAGTTTCAACTGTTTCTCTATCTAAGCAAGGATTCCTGCAAGGAGTGCAGTTGAAGTCGTCCGCAAGGAGTGTGTTGACAGAAGGCTCAGATAGTTTAACTCTTGTTCTTGTTCAGCCAGAAGTGAAATTGGGTTATACGAGCCATGCAAGGAGTGCACAGGCTAGGGAGAGTCTCAGTTGTGAATCTGAGCGAAGTATTCAAGGACTGCTGCTGCAGGTGTGCGCAGAGTCGAAAGAACTCAACACTTGGAGGTGTTTGAGAACTACCGCAAGGAGTGCGTGCAAGGACCCTCTTTGGAGTTGAAAGTGTGAGAAAGCTCAGGAGGGATAAGGCTTTCAAGCTCATCGAAGAGAAGCACTGAAAGTTTGTGCCGTGGAGTGTTTAAAAACAGGCGTTGCACAGTTGCACCACAGGTGGACAAGTTTCGCGGAGGGATACTAGGTTATTCTCTAGAAATCGCCAAAGGGAAGAAATTGACAGTCAGGATCTTGAGGAGAGGATTTGTAAAATCCCGTCAGTCGTTGGATCTGCCAAAGAAGAGAGGAGGTTATGACCGCGCTCGGAGTTCAAGCTCTAGGGGTCGTGAGCCGTTGGATCGTAGATCAGTTACCTGTCATCTGTCTGATCTGACAGGGGTTGCAGAGGGTTTAAACCCTCGTGAGCAGAGTAAGAACCCCAAGAGGTGTTGGGAGTCAGGAAATCATAGTTCCTGAGGTCATGAGAGTCAGGACATCAAAAGTCTCGAAATCCCGACGAGTTTAGAGCCGTCCATCTGTTGGGATAGGTGGCAGGGATCGAGAGCCCATCGACATTCTGGAGGTCAAGAGGACAAGAATCCATGACTAGTTGAACCCCAAAACAGTGGAAGGATCACAGCCGGAGGATCTCAAGGAGGACACGTGTCGTGTGGTTGTCTAGATCGGGGATGTGGTCATCGGGGTTCAGGTAAGTGAGTGTTCATGGTCTTGTAAAGTCTCAAAACAGTGAGGACTAATATGAACCATCCATTCATTTGGGATGTGTGTCATAGATCTGAAGGGAGTCGGAGTTCAGCATTTCGCGAGTCCTAGGGATGAGGCGTCCAGGACATCAGAAATCGCAAAATCCCGAGAGTTAACCAGGACCTTCCATCAGGGAGGACGCGTGGAAGCAATCGGAGCCATTGGGAAAAGTATCGACAAGGAAGTCGTCTATCAGTGTTTGGGTCATCGGGATATTGGGGATCCTGGTGACAAGTTGTTGACGCATTTTGGAATCACGAATTCAAAAACCTCGACAGGGAGGAAGGTGTCACCATGGGACCAGCTGTCAGCAAACCAGAGAGTCGGGTTTCGAGGAATCGGGAATCCCGTGGGAAAGTGTTTTTCATCATTTGAAACCCTATAGCCCCGACGAGGAATGATACTGCGGTCATGGGGGTAACGGTCATATGGCCCAAAGCCCATAGCCAGGAGGGCTAACGTGTAAAGAGCGCATCGTAATTCGGGGAATCTCGAATCCTGAGAATGATTGCATTTTGGCATTAGAAATCCCGAAACCCCAATGAGGAATATGACTGCAGTCATATAAGGAAAACGGTCTTATGGACTAAAGACTTAGCCCGGGAGGCTAAGGCAACAGGGGAGCGTATCGGGAATCAGGGATCGGTAAAGCAAGTTGCTTGGACATCACAAGTGTCAAAATTCTGATAGGAGGAACCCCGATAACATAAGGCCAGTGTTGATTTAAAAGAAAGGGAGAACTCGTGAGAGAGTGCTTTGGGTGAAAATTTCCCGATAGGGAAATAGAAGAACCTTTTAGTTCTTCAGGCCGAGGAAGGAGGAAAGATCTTATGAGCAGACGTGCCTAGCGGGCACGCCTGCGTCAAGTGGTATCAAAGCTTAGAAAAGCTTCTTTGCTTTCTGTAGCAGAGAAAAAGGAGAATTCACCATGCCATCAAGAAGAAGGGATAGACAATCACTCGATCCAGAGAGAGAAAGGGAAATTTCCAGAGGAAGGGGTAGGCAAGTGTAGAATCCAGAAGTGGACAGAGAACTGCATAACTTACGCGCTATGATTGTGGACATGGATATAAGACAAAGGTGCAAAGCTGATGAATGAGATATCAGTGGGTCCAAAAATGAAGATGATGTTGGACATGGAGAAGAAGAAATCCCAGCAGAAGATGCAGCAAATGAGCGCTTACTTAAAGTTGTTGCAAGAATGGGTACAAAGGTGAAAATGGACATTCCAGTTTATGAGGGAAATCTAGATGTAGAAGAGATTCTAGACTGGATTAGAGCTCTAGACACTTACTTTAACTATGAAGACATCAAAGAGGACAAGAAGGTCAGACATGCCTTCACGATATTAAAAGGACATGCAGCCTTGTGGTGGGATGAACTACAAGCTGACAGGCATTGCCAAGACAAGCAGAAAATTAAGAGCTGGGACAGGATGATTGCAAAGATGAAGACAAAATTCATCCCCAGGGACTATCAAATTTCTTTGTTCAGGAGAATGCAGAACCTGAGACAGAAGCTGATGACAGTGAAAGAATATACTGAGGAATTTTACAGGTTGAATATCAGGGCAGGTCATCGCGAAATCAATGACGAAAAAGTGGCCAGGTATATGAATGGCCTGAGATATGAGATTCAGGATGAAATGAGTATGGAAACCATCCAAATGGTAGAGGATGCTTATCAAATGGCTCTGAAAGAAGAAGAGAAGCTGAGACGAAAGAAAAGTTAGAGGGGTCGAGGCAGAAGTCATCCCAGAGGCAAATCAGTTGCCCAGGAAAGAACCCAGAAGCCCAGGGACGACTGGAAGAAACCTAAGACTCGGACAAAGAGAGGTGGAAGCTCACAGCGAGGGCGATATGCTGAGCAAAGAGAACAACATACTGAGAAGAGAGGAGGATATGTTGATAATAATAGGTTTCCTCATACCAAAGGTAGAGGAAGAGGAAGAGGTGGAGTAATCACATGCTTCACATGTGGAAAGAATGGGAACAAGTCATTCGAGTGTCCAGAGAAAAATAAGGACAGTGGAGAAACACACATCGCTAAAGCACAGAGGCAAGATGTTGATACAGAAGACACTGAAGGCGGAAGATCGCTGGTGATGCGAAAATTCCTTTTGACACCAGAGAAAGAAGTGGAAAATTCATTCTAAAGGACCAGAATTTCCAGAACAGCTTGCAATACCAAGGGTTGGGCATGCAAGGTCATTGTGGACAGCAGTAGCACTGATAATCTTGTTTCAACCGAGATGGTAGAAAGGCTGGAGCTAGAGACGACTGATCATCCAAATCCATATAATGTTTCGTGGCTACAAAACAGACATCAGGTAAATGTCACCAAACAGTGCTTAGGTGAATTTAAGATAGGGGGATATACTGATAAGATATTATGTGATGTCATTCCTATGGATGTTTGTCATCTATTGCTAGGTAGACCATGCAAATATGATAGAAACGTGATTCATGATGGGAGGATGAATATATACACCCTGGAGAACAATGGGAGGACACACATGTTGCTTCCAATAAAGGATAAGAAGGTGAAGCCGAAAGTAAGCAACACTGTACTTCTCATGAGTGGGAAGGAACTCCTTACTGAGGTTAAGAAGAAGGAGGATCCACAATTCATTGTGGTCAGAAAACCAAAGATTTTTCTGACTAGCACAAGAGTGGATGATTTGCCAGAAGAAGTTCAGGGACTGTTGGAAGAGTTCACTAATATTGTAGTGGACGAATTACCTCATTCATTGCCACCGATCAGGAGTGTGAGTCATCATATCGACCTCATACTAGGAGCCAATTTTCCAAACAAAGCCGCGTACAGATTGACACCGCAAGAGAATGAGGAGGTCAAAAGACAGGTCTAGGAGTTATTGGACAAAGGTTTGGTCAGGGAAAGCTTTAGTCCGTGTGTTGTTCCGACGGTACTCAGTGCGAAGAAAGATGGAGGCTGGAGGATGTGCACTGATTCAAGAGCCATTAAAAAAATAACCATCAGGTACAGATTTCCATTGCCGAGGATGGATGATTTTATGGATTGCTTAAGTGGAGAATTTTTTTTTTCAAAGATTGATTTTAAGAGTGGATATCACCAGATTCGCATGAGAGAAGGTGATGAATGGAAAACAACATTCAAGACAAACGAAGGGTTGTATGAATGGCTTGTTATGTCGTTTGGATTAACAAATGCGCCAAGTACCTTTATGAGGTTGATGAATGAAGTCCTGAAGGATTTCATTGGAAAATTTGTTATCATATATCTGGATGATATACTGATTTTCAGTAAAACGGAGGTTGAACATCTGAAGCATTTGGCCATTGTGATGAAGATATTACAGTAATAGAAGCTACTGATAAACATAAAGAAGTCCTCATTCATGAATACAGAACTCATTTACTTGGGATTTGTTATTTCGGCAAATGAGTTGAAGATGGATCCAGATAAGGTGGAGGTAATCGAGAATTGGCCATCACCGAGGAACATATTTGAGGTGAGAAGTTTTCACGGGTTGGCTAGTTTCTACCAAAAATCCATTAGGGATTTCAGTGGAATTAACGCAGCAATTATGGATATAGTGAAGAAAAAACATAAATATTTTCACTGGACGAAAGAGGCTGAGAAGAGTTTCAATTTGTTGAAACAGAAGATTACAGAACAACCAATTCTGGTGTTGTCGGATTTTCAAAAGACATTTCAAGTAAAATGTGATGCAAGTGGGTTTGCAATAGGAGCAGTCTTAAGTCGAGATGACAGACCAATTTCATATTTCAGCGAGATGTTGAATGAAGCGAAGGTGAAGTATTCCACGTATGATAAGGAATTCTATGCCATCATCCAGGCATTGAAGAAATGGAGGCACTATTTGATTCCAAAGGAATTTGTTTTGTATAGTGATAACCATGCATTGCAGTTTGTGACTCAACAGGAAAAGTTGAATCAGAGGCATGTTAAGTGGATTGAATACATGCAGAATTTCACTTTTGTGATAAAACATATTTCTAGTACTGCTAACAAAGTTGCTGATGATTTGACCAGGAAGTGTTTGTTGTTGCAAGAGTTCAAAGTCAAGACGGTAGGTTTTGATGATCTCAGAGACATGTATGCAGATGATCCCGACTTTAAGGAAGCGTATGAAGAAGCTGAGAATCCAGTTCTCATAGATAGCAGCCAGTGGGCTGAGTACATGATCCAAGAAGGATTGTTGTTTAAGGGCAATCAACTGTGTATCCCAAATTGTTCCATGAGGGAGAATCTGCTGAAGGAAAAACACAGGGGAGGATTGGTCAGACACTTCGGTCATGATAGGACGTTCGCGAAGCTGAGTGAGTAATACTTTTGGCCAGGGATGTGAGCAGAGGTCAAGAGGTTTGTAGACCGATGCAAAATTTGTCAGCATTCAAAGGGAAGGAAGCAGAATGTGGGTTTCTATCAACCATTACCCATACCTGAGAGGCCGTGGGATGAAATTAGCATGAATTTCATATTGGGATTGCCAAGGATGTAAAGAGGATTTGATTCGATATTTGTGGTAGTGGATAGATTTTCCAAGATGACACATTTTATCCCATGCCAGAAAACCAGTGACGCGACGCACATCGCGAATCTATTTTTCAAAGAAGTCATTCGACTTCACAGCTTACCAAGGAGTATTGTTTCGAACAGAGATACAAAGTTCTTAGGACACTTTTGGAGGACATTATGGAAGAAGCTGGGGACTAACTTGTTGTTTAGTTCAGCTTATCATACTCAGACGGATGGACAGACAGAAGTGGTGAACAGAAGTCTGGGAGATTTGCTGAGGAGCCTGGTGGCGGAGTACCACAACAGTTGGGACAATACATTGCCGCAGGCAGAGTTTGCGTATAACGACTCAGTGAATCAAAGCACAGGACAGAGTCCATTACAGATTGTATATGGCATGCAACCAAGAGGAGTTTCTGAATTGAGAGATTCAGAACAGACTGCTACTAGGAGCGCTAGTGTAGAAGAATTCACAGAGGCAATGAAAGAACTTCACAGCCGGGTGAAGGAGCGATTGCAGAATTCAAGTCAGGGGTATAAGCGGAGAGAAGATCAGCATCGAAGATAACTTCAATTTTAGGTTGGTGACTTGATTCTAGTGCACTTGAGAAGAGAAAGGTTCCCAAGGGGAACATACAATAAATTGAAGATGAAGAAAATCAAACCATGTAAGGTCTTGAAGAAAATTGGAGAGAATGCTTATGAAATTGAATTACCCGATGGGATTGGAATTTCTCCGATATTCAATGTCTCAGATTTATACCCATATAAACTTGAGGAGACAGGAACAAGTGATGACCAATCAGAGGTTCAGTGGCAGAAGTAGATGCCAGTTGCAGAGAATCCACAGATGGATCAGATACTGGATAAACGAGTGGGTAAGAAGACTGGAAGGAAAGAATATTTTGAATATTTGGTCAAGTAGAAGGGCCATCCAGTTGAAGATGCTAGCTGGGAAAATGAAGCAGAGATTCTGAAGCATGGACAGACCGTGTAGGATCTCATGGACATGAGCGCATGAAAGTAAGCGAGGGAGTATGATGCAGGAGCATCCCTCACATCAAGTGAGCCAGCGCAGACGACAAAGGACAGCTGGGCAAACCCAACCAAAATTTTGAATTTTTCCCTTGAAGTTGATGCGCCAAATATAAATGAGATCATTTAATAGAGGCGCCTTGGTATATTGTAATAAAACCTTGAGCGCCCCACTCTCATCTGAAGTAGATAGAGGCATTTATGTTGAGATGAAATAGGTAGATAGAATTTAATATTAGATTAGACAGTTTTAGAAAGAAAGAGGGAAACGGGATATAGACACCCTCACTGTGCATTGTAACATAGTTAGAAAAATTCTGAGCATTGAGAAGAGAAGCAGAGAGCTGTGTAGAAACACCCATGTACAGTTATTTGGATTAATAGAAGAAGTTGATTCAAGTTCATGGTGTTGTTCTTTGTGTATGTGTGTTAAATGCTATGCTCATGAGTATTTACTTCCTGTTATGCATTTGTTGTTATGCTATGTATATGATTTCATGTGTTGAGATTGAAGTCTACAAGGAAGTACAAGAAATGAGTTTCAATTGTTTCTCTATCTGAGCAAGGATTCCTGGAAAGAGTGCAGTTGAAGTCGTCCGCAAGGAGTGCGTTGACAGAAGGCTCGGATAGTTTAACTCTTGTTCTCATTCACCTAGAAGTGAAATTGGGTTATACGAGCCATGCAAGGAGTGCGCAGGCTAGGGAGAGTCTCAGTTGTGAATCTGAGCAAAGTATTGAAGGATTGTTGTTGCAGGTGTGTGCAGAGTTGAAAGAACTCAACACTTGGAGGTGTCTGAGAACTACCGCAAGGAGTGCGTGCAAGGACCCTCTTTGGAGTTGAAAGTGTGAGAAAGATCAGGAGGGATAAGGATTTCAATCTCGTCGAAGAGAAGCACTGAAAGTTTGTGCCATGGAGTGTTTAAAAACAAGCGTTACACAGTTGCACCACAGGTGGACAATTTCCGCGGAGGGATACTAGGTTATTCTCTACAAATCGCCAAAGGGAAGAAATTGACGGTCAGGATCTTGAGGAGAGGATTTGTGAAATCCCGTCAGCCATTGGATCTGCCAAAGAAGCGAGGAGGTTACGACCACGCTTGGAGTTCAAGCTCTAGGGGTCATCAACCATTGGATCGTAGATCAGTTACCCGTCAGCCGTCTGATCTGACAGGGGTTGCACAGGGTTTAAACCCTCGTGAGCAGAGTAAGAACCCCAAGAGGCGTCGAGAGTTGGGAAATCGGAGTTCCTAAGGTCGTGAGAGTCAGGACATCATAAGTCTCAAAATCCCGACGAGTTCAGAGCCATCCATCTGTTGGGATAGGTGGCAGGGATCGAGAGCCCATCGACATTCCGGAGGTTCACAGGACAAGAATCTGTGACTAGTTGAACCCCGAAATAGTGGAAGGATCACAACGGGAGAATCTCAAGGAGGACACGTGTTGTGTGGTCGTCTAGATCAGGGATGTGGCCATCAGGGTTCAGGTAAGTGAGTGTTCATGGTCTTGTAAAGTCTCGAAATAGTGAGGACTGATCTGAACCGTCCATTAATTTGGGACGCGTGTCAGAGATCTAAAGGGAGTCGGAGTTCGGCATTTCACGAGTCCTAGGGACGAGGCGTCTAGGACATCAGAAATCGTGAAATCCTCGGAGTTAACCAGGACCCTCCATCAGGGAGGATGTGTGGAAGCAATCGGAGCCATCGGGAAAAGTCCCGACAAGGAAGTCGTCTATCGGTGTTTGGGTCATCGGGATATCGGGGATCCTGGTGACAAGCTGTTTACACATTTTTGAATCGCAAAGTCCAAAACCCCAACAGGGAGGAAGGTGTCACCGTGGGACCAGCTATCTGTTGGATCATGTTGTCATTGATGCCAATGGTTTGTCATTGATGCCAATGGTTTGATTACTTGGGAGATTGTTGGATCATATGTCATTGATGTAAATGGTTTGGTTTGATTGGTGTCATTGGTTGATGTCAAGTAATTGATTT
>ML789309.1:81865-109075 GCA_009831015.1 Picea engelmannii
TACGTGCGGGGTCCAACAGTAGTACTCGACCCAATATCTCAGGGCACTAACTAAGGAGGATAGACCGTACCCTTAGTCGTACTACCCGACTACCCAGGTACTAGAGAGTATCTTCCCGAGTGTTGTTCTCGGTGACACTATAGTAGTTCGACAACCGATAAGTTTATCTAAAGAGGGCTTCAGGAAATCTAGGTCGATCAATACACATGTGTTGTCTAATGCGCTACCACTCGAAGGGGTACCAACAGGGGTTACAAGGGTGGCCAACAGATGTGCGCTTAATAACCACTTGTATTTCCTGCGTGTATGAATCCCTCAACCGCGGGTTTATATGCATAACGATAGATCTCTATGGCTTAAAGACGCCATAATATGTCTCTACTCTGGAAAAAAATACCCACAATTTCTACCAAGGAAAGTTCTCTGATACCACTTGCAAGATACCAGATATATAAAATATGCAGAACAAAAATAAAATGCTAGAAATGACAGAATAACAGTAAAATATCCAGCATAATCTTCACAATAACACATAAATGATATAAGAATAGCAATAGAAATAACACTTTGATTCAGAAAGAAATGTTCACAGGCCTCTTCGAGGGGGCAACCTCCAATCGAGCAGTGCTCTGTTACAATAATCTCCAAGCTAGGGTTTTCATACCCTCGACCCTTATTTATACTAAATATGTCTACTAAGAGAAGCATCTAGAGGAATATCCTTCTAGAAGCGAAATCTTCTATTAGGTCTTCTTACATCCACCTTATTCTAATTTATTGAAAGGCCTTATTAATATTGACCTTTGTTACATCCAAATACATTGATCTACCTATGTGTGGGTTAGGACCTTCACACAAGTGAAGACGACGAAGAGCAAAGCTTTTCCATGGTTCCTATTTATAGTGATTGTGAAACTGATCCTGGGGAGAGCCATGAAGGACAAAAGGAGGAACCACATATCTCGGCTATCTTGGCTTAGAGGTTTGCAATATCTGGTTATCCACATCTAGTGCCATCTATAAATGAATGGGATGATTATCTTCCAAGATTTAGAGGAAGCAAGCATGACCATCCCGGTGAGAACTTATGAACATTTCATGTATGCATGCTTGAACATGGCTTCTTTCACGAGGATGTCTGGATCAAGATGTTCAGTTTTTATTTAGAAGAAGATTCTCTTGGATGGTGTCTATTTATCCCTACTTCTAGTATTCATTATTTGAAGGATTTTCATGATGCTTTTAATTCGTATTGCGGGAAGATTTACCTAACTCATCTTATTTTTTATGATTTTTGTAAGAGGTTTGCACTCCACATTCTGCAGACGATGGAGTGTTCCTCGTGTGATGAGTCAAGTGAAGATATGATTGAGAGAGAAAACAAGGATGAAAGTGAGTATTTTGCAAATACAAATGAAAATTTTTTGTTGGACATATTGACATTCATGTGTCCTCATTGATGTAAACAGTCGATATCATTGATGTAATGATAAGTTGAGATAAAAGCTCAGGAGGGTTAGTGAATGAAGATCAAAGCTCAGAAGAGATGGAGCAATGAATTTCAAAAGAAACATTGGATGACCAGTCAAACAGTATATAATGACTGATGTCAAACAAAGATTAAATCTCAAGAGGGTTAGCAAACGCAAAGATCAAAGCTCAGAACAGATGGCACATTGAAACTCAATAGGTATGGTGTGAATGAAATCAGATAAAATTGTTACCATTGATGTGCAATCATCAGATCAACAACATGGATGAATTGCGGAGAGCGAAAGCAGAATTAAACTACTCACCAGTTACAATCCCACAATCTGTCTAGATCATCAGATCTCATAGCTTCAAAGATCTACGACTGTGGTTGATTTAACAAATGACCAACTTAATTCAGATTAAGTCATAACCGTTGGATGTGCAATCACCAAATATATGACAGGGATAGATTAAAGATTGAAAGGAGAATTAAACATCACACTTGTTCGAATCCCGCAATTAGTCAGGACCGTTCGATGTTATAACTTAGAAGATCAACAATTGTGGTTGACTCTCCAATAACGCACATCTTCCCAATGCAAAGTTGGGTGACAAGTTAAAATACTCCCAGATTGTGGTTCCACAATCATTCTTGATCATGGATCTGCTTCAAGAATATTCACAACCGTTGGATAACTTTTGAGTGGAAGGATAGGATAAGCAAGAAAAACGATTGAGAATTCAATTATGCAAATTATCATCAACCGTTGGATCACTTTTGAGTGGAAGAACAAGATAAGCTAAGAAAAGTAGCACCATATATAGATTGATTTGTTGATCCAAGATCCATATCGAACGAACATCTTTTACTTCAAGTATAAATATACGAGGTGGTAAACGCTCCAAAAATTTTGAGATGTGAAATATGCGAAGTCTGGAAATCTGAAATGAATAAGGACCGTCAGATTTGGAAGTCAAACGAGGACCATTGGATCAGGGTTTTTGGTCAGCAGACCATGTCAGCAAAAGGCATATCACAGACCACATCAGCAAGGACATGTAGCAGACCACGTCAACAGAACATGTGAGAAGACCACGTGATGCAGGAGCATCTCAAGCGAGCCAGTGCGGAGACAATCAGACAGCTAAAAAAGTGCCCAGCACAAATTTTGAAATATCTTTAACCATTAATGAAACATCAAGTGGAGGTGCACTTGTATAATGTAAACGGACCTTGAGCAATTTTCTCTCATCCTTAGTAGATAGAAGGCATTTATAGTAGTTAATGCAAGTAGATAGAATTGAATGTTAGATTAGACAGTTTTAGAACGCAAGAGGGAAATGGGATACAGCGACCCTCCTTGTGTATTGTAACATTGTTATGAGCATAGAAGAGAAGCAGAGAGTTGTGTAGAAGACTCCATGTACAGAAGTTCTGAATTAATACAGAAAGTTGTGATTCAGACTCATGGTGTTCATATATTCTCTATGTATGCATCTTTGAATGTTATTCTCATGAATATTTTGCTCTTTCTGTCATGCATTTTATTTTATGCTATGTATGAATGATTTCTTGTTGAATGTTTGAAATCTAAGAGGAAAGAGGAGAGGAATCAGTTTCAATTGTTTCTCTATCTAAGCAAGAGTTCCTAGAAGCAGTGCACTTGAATTGTCTGCAAGGAGTGTGTCGACAAGGTGTTCAGAGGTTTGTATCTGAAAGCCCAGGAGGGAAAGATTTTGTTCTCATTTCCACAGAAGTGCAGTTGGGCACAGGAGCCGTGCAAGGAGTGCACAGGTTGAGCAAAGTCTCAGGGTTGTGGACCTGAGTGGAGTATTAGAGACTGTTGTTGCAGGTGTGTGCAGATTCGAAGGATTCCAACACTTGGAAGTGTTTGAAAGTCTGCCACAAGGAGTTTGTGCAAGGGTTTTCTGGAAGATTCAAAGTTGGGGAAATCTCAGAAGGAATTAGACCTTCGAAGGAGTCGAAGGAAGGTCGAAGCCAAGTGCCTTGAAAGTTGTAAGAAAGAATAGCAACGTTGAACCACAGGAGGACGAGTTCTTGAGGAAAGGATGAACAGTCGGAATTCTCTGAAGAGAATTTGCGAAGTCCTGTGAGTCGTCAGATCTCATGGAGGAACAAGGGAGATACTACGAGTATTCTTGAAAGGTTCTAAGCTCAGGAGGGGTAGGACCATAGATCCAAGCCACAAGGGTCGTTGGATTTACACGTGGGTTTCTATATCGGGATTTCGTAGGATAAAGTTCCGAAAATCTTGCAACGGGAATCGCGATATCATGAAACGTGAAGTCTCGAAAAGCTAAAAGGATTTTGTGTGGGCCACAGAGGAGTCAGCAAGTGGACAGGTGGTGCACTATTGGCACGGAGTCAAACTCCGTTGATCATTTTGGAGTTTTGGGGAGTGAAGTTATGAATTATTTACATTAGGATTCGCGATATCGCGAAGTCTGAAGTCCCGATGGAGTAAAGGGGCGTTGAAATGTCAACCTTGTGAGCGTGTCAGAATTTCGTAACATCGAGTTTCAGGAATCGCAGGAACAAGCTTCTTGACACCGTGATCGCCAGAATCACGATAATAGAAATCCAAAATAGGGAAGGAAGGGTCATCGTTGAATATTTTCGGGTTTCGGAGATTTGAGAGACATACGCTTGACCTACGAATTCACGAAAGTGCGAAGTCCGATCTCCTGAAGTACAAGGGGGAAATTCTTGAATTTGTTGTGGGTGAAGATTTCCCGAAAGAGAAATATAAGAGCCATTCTGAAAGCTCTTCAGGCCAGTGGATAAGGAAAGATCCTGTGTTGACGTGGACCTTTCGACCTGCGGGTTTAGGAGGTAGCTGCATCGACATCAATTTTTGTATTAGAGCACAGAAAGGTTCTTTGCTTTCTGTAGCAAGGAAGAGGAGAATTCACCATGCCTCCAAGGAGAAGGGACAAACAAACACCCGATCAGTCATAGGAGAGGGAAATCCCGAGAAGAAGGGGTAGGCAGATGACTGATCTAGCCGTGGAGAAAGAAATGTGTGATCTACGAGCTAGAATCGAATACATGGAGATAGCCCAAAGACGCATAGTCAGTGCTGGGGATATCAATGATTCCGAAAGTGAAATTGAGGCTGAACATGAAGAAGAAGTTGCAGCTGAAGATGCAACAAACGAACATTTGATCAGAGCTATTGCAAGAATGGGTACAAGAGCAAAGATGGACATTCCAGTTTATGAGGGAAACTTGGATGCAGAGGAGCTTCTAGACTGGATTAGAGCTCTAGTTACATACTTTGACTATGAATATGTCGAAGAGGACAAGAAGGTCAAGCATGCTATCACAAGATTAAAGGGACATGTAGCATTCTGGTGGGATCAACTACAAGCTGACAGACGCTGCAAGGGCAAGCAGAAAATCAAAAGCTGGGATAGAATGATCGCAAAGCTAAAGGCGAAATTCATCCCCAGGGATTATCAAATTACACTATTTGGGAGAATGCAGAACCTAAGATAGAAGCTAATGATAGTGAAAGAATACACTGAAGAATTCTACAAGCAGAACATCAGGGTAGGTCATCGGGAGAGCGATGATGAAAAAGTAGCCAGATATATGAATGGTCTGAGATATGACATTCAGGATGAGATGAGAATGGTAACCATCTAAATGGTGGAAGATGTTTATCATATGGCTCTAAAAAAAGAAGAGAAGTTGAGCCGAATGCAGAGTCAGAGAGGCTGAGGCAGAAGTCAGCCCAGAGGCAAATCAGTTACCTAAGACAAATATCAGAAGCCTAAAGAAGACTGGAAGAAGCCTCAAACTCGAACTGAGAGAGGTAGAATCTCACAGAGAGGGAAATATGTTGAACAGAGAGGGCAGCATACTAAACAGAGAGGAGATTATGTTGAAAATAACACTTTTCCTCGTACTAGAGGTAGAGGAAGAGGAAGAGGTGGAGTAATAACATGCTTCACATGTGGAAAGAATGGGCACAAGTCGTACAAGTGTCCAGACAAAAAAAAAGAGAGTGGAGAAACTCACATCGCCGAAGCACAGAGGCGAGATGTGGAGGCAGAAGATGCTGAAGGCGGAAGATCGCTGATGATGCGAAAAGTTCTTTTGACACTAGAGAAGGAGGTGGAGAGTTCAGTCCAAAGGACCAGAATTTTCAGGACTGCTTGCAAGACGAAGGACAGGGTATGCAAGGTCATTGTGGACAATGGTAGCACAGATAATCTCGTTTCTATAGAGATGGTAGAAAATTTGGAGCTGGAGACGATTGATCATCCAATCCCATACAGAGTCTCATGGCTACAAAAAGGACACCAAGTAACTGTCACTAAACAATGTTTAGTTGAATTCAAGATAGGAGGATATAATGATAAGATACTATGTGATTTCATTCCTATGGATGTTTGTCATCTATTGCTGGGTAGACCATGGAAATATGACAGGAATGTGATTCATGATGGGAGAATGAACACATACACCCTAGAGAAGAATGGGAGGACTCACATGTTGCTTCCAATCAAGGATAAGGAGGTGAAATCGGAAGTAAGCAACACTGTACTTCTCATGAGTGGGAAGGAACTTCTTACAGAGGTTAAGAAGAAGGAAGAACCGCAGTTCATTATGGTCAGAAAATTGAAGATTGTTTTGACCAGCACATAAATAGATGATTTACCAGAAGAGGTTCAAGAACTAGTGAAAGAGTTCGTTGACATAGTAGTGGATGAACTACCTCGTTCATTGCCACCGATTAGAAGTGTGCGTCATCACATTGATCTCATACCAGGAGCCAGTTTTCCAAATAAAGTTGTGTACAGATTGACGCCGCAAGAGAATGAAGAGGTTAAAAGGCAAGTCCAGGGTTTATTGGACAAAGGATTGGTCAGAGAAAGATTGAGTCCATGTGTTGTTCCAACAGTACTCAATCCGAAGAAAGACAGAGGCTGGAGGATGTGTACTGAATCGAGGGCGATTAAAAAGATAATCATCAGGTATAGATTTCCATTGCCAAGGATGGATGATCTGATGGATTGCTTGAGTGGAGCAAATTATTTTTCAAAGATTGATTTGAAAAGTGGTTATCATCAAATCCGCATGAGAGAAGGTGATGAATGGAAGACAACATTCAAAACCAACGAAGGGTTTTATGAATGTCTTGTTATGCCGTTTGGCTTAACAAATGCATTGAGTACCTTCATGAGGTTGATGAACGAAGTCCTAAGGGAGTTCATCGGAAAATTTGTCATTTTGTATTTAGATGACATACTGGTTTTCAATAAAATAGTGGCAGAGCATCTCAAGCATTTGGCTACAGTGATGCAGAGATTGCAGCAGGAGAAGCTTTTGATAAACATGAAGAAGTCCTCATTCATGAAGATGGAGCTCATTTACTTGGGGTTTGTTATTTCTGCAGATGAGTTGAGGATGGATCCAGATAAGGTGGAGGTAATCAAGAATTGGCCATCACCAAAGAATATCTTTGAGGTGAGAAGTTTTCACGGATTGGCTAGTTTCTACCGAAAATTCATTAGGAATTTTATTGGAATTAGTGCACCGATGATGGATATAGTGAAGAAAAGACACAAGTCTTTTCACTGGAAAGAAGAGGCTGAGAAAAGTTTTAATCTGTTGAAGAGGAAGATTACGGAACAACCAGTTCTGGTGTTGTCGTATTTCCAAAGGACATTCCAAGTGAAATGCGATGCAAGTGGATTTGCAATAGGGGCAGTCTTGAGTCAGAAAGACAGGCCAATAGCATACTTTAACAAGAAGCTGAATGAAGTGAAAGTGAAGTACTCCACTTACGATAAGGAGTTTTATGCTATTATTCAGGCATTGAAGAAATGGATAAACTACTTGATCCCGAAAGAGTTTGTCTTATACAGTGAAAATCATGCATTGCAATTTGTGACTCAACAAGAAAAGTTGAATCAAAGACATGTTAAATGGGTTGAGTACATGCAAAATTTCACTTTTGTGATTAAACATATTTCTGGTACTGCTAACAAAGTTGCGGATGCTTTGAGTAGGAAGTGTTTGCTATTGAAGGAATTCAAAGTCAAATTGTTGGGTTTTGATGATATCAGGAGCATGTACGCAGATGATCAGGATTTCAAGGAAGCGTATGAAACAGCTGAGAATCCAATTCTTAGGGATAGAAGCCAGTGGGTAGAGTACATGATCCAGGAAGGATTATTGTTTAAAGGTAATCAACTGTGTATTCCGAAATGCGCCATGAGGGAGAATTTGTTGAAGGAGAAACACAGTGGAGGATTGGCAGGGCACTTTGGTCACGACAAGACGTTTGCAAAGTTGAATGAGTCATATTGTTGGCCGAGAATGTGAGAAGACGTCAAGAAATTTGTGGACATATGTAGAATTTGCCAACATTCGAAGGGAAGGAAGAAGAATGTAGGGTTTTATCAACCATTACCCATACCTAAAAGGTCGTGGGATGCAATCAACATGGATTTCATATTGGGGTTGCCAAGAACACAAAGAGGTTTTGACTCAATATTTGTGGTGGTGGATAGATTTTCCAAGATGGCACACTTCATTCCATGTCAGAAAACCAGTGACACAACTTACATTGTGAAACTGTTTTTCAAATAAGTCATTTGACTTCATGGTTTGCCAAGGAGTATAGTTTCGGATCGAGACACTAAGTTCATAGGGAACTTTTGGAGGACCTTATGGAAGAAGTTGGGAACTAACTTGTCATTTAGTTCGGCTTATCATCCTCAGATGGATGGACAGACATAGGTGGTAAACAGAAGTCTAGGAGACTTGATAAGAATCCTGGTGACAGAACACCACAACCAGTGGGACAACGTATTACCACAGGTGGAATTTGCTTATAACGACATTCCCGTGATTTGTCAGATCTCACGGAGGAACAGGGGAGATACGACAAGTATTCCCGAAAGGTTCTAAGCTCAGGAGGGGTAGGACCGTAGATCCAAGCCACAAGGGTCGTTGGATTTACACGTGGGTTTCTATATCGGGATTTCATAGGTTGAAGTTCCAAAAATCTTGCAACGGGAATCGTGATATCATGAAACGTGAAGTCCCGAAAAGCTAAAAGGATTTTTTGTGGGCCACGGAGGAGTTAGCGAGTGGACAGGTGGCACACTATTAACATGGAGTCAAACTCCGTTGATCATTTCGGAGTTTCGGGGAGTGAAGTTTTGAATTCTTTGCATTAGGATTCGCGATATCGTGAAGTCCGAAATCCCGATGGAGTAAAGGGGTGTTGAAAGGTCAACCTTGTGAGCATGTTGAAATTTCGAAACATCAGGTTTCAGGAATCACGGGAACAAGCTTTTTGACACGGTGATCACCGAAATCGCAATAAGGGAAATCCGAAATAGGGAAGGAAGGGTCAACGTTGACTTTTTTTGGGTTTCGGAGATTTGAGAGATAGGCGCTTGACCTACAGATTCACGAAAGTGCGAAATCTGATCTCCCAAAGTACAAGGGGGAAATTCTTGAATTTTTTGTAGGTGCAGATTTCCCGAAAGAGAAATAGAAGAGCCATTCTGAAAACTCTTCAGGCCAGTGGATAAGGAAAGATCCCGTGTTGACGTGGACCTTCTGACCTGTGGGTTTAGGAGGTAGATGTGTCGACACCACCACGTCAGCAAATACACATGGCATAATCAGATGATGACAAAGGTCAAGAGGAAATTGGATCGTTCCATGTCAACAAGTGACATAAGCAAGTTACATCACTCCGGGAGAATTGCTTCGGGAGTTTCACCACCAAGAAATGTTAAAAGTCCCGAAGTCCTGAAGGAGGAAGGTCCAAAGTCACTCTCAGCCTTCGATCTAGGAGTTAGGACAACCTCTAGATCTAGGAGAAGATCATGTACCACATGAGGATCCATGCCAGCAAGAGTACGTCAGCAAAGACACGTTTCGCAATCAGACATTGACAAGTGTCAAGTTGATTCAAAATTTTAGGTACGTGCAAATCAAAAACTTGAGTGACACATGGCAACTACTAGGCTCATGACACATCATCAAGTGACGTAAGTAAGTGACATCACTCTGGAGGAAAGAAAGGGTTTGAGATCTGAAATCTCTAAAGTCTGAAGACCCAAAGTAAATGGTGGCCATCTATCTCATTGCTTGATTAAGTCACAACCATCAGATTTAGCATTGAAAGGGTGAGTGTAAGGATTAAAGCTAACCGTTGATATGTCTTCATGAAATAAACATTAACCATCTGATCTGTTAGAAAAACCTAATTCGGAAGTTTTGAAAGGTTGAAAACCCAAAGTTTCAAAGAGAGAAATTCCATCAGTCATCCATCTCATCAGAATATCGAATCGTGACCATTGGAATGATAAGCGCTCATATCACTTAGCGTTTTCGTCACCGCCGATGGTCATATACTATAAGAGTTTTAAAAGAAAATTATAATATGTCACTATAGTTGGTAAGCCCGTGGTTCTATAAATGCACGGTCATATGTGATGGTTTGAAGGAAGCGCCTCTGTGAAATTTGGTCTCTGTAAAAACAACAGAGATTCAAGATCGAATTTAATGGATGAAATTAATCCATAAGTGATCAATTTACAAAAATCCATGACAGTGAAAATAATAACAGATATTATGGTTAAGTTAATTAAAGAGGTGTGATGTTCCAAATGAAGGGACATAGTGTTTCACACTCGCTTTGTTTTGAAGAATATATAAACATGAAAGAGTGAGAGAAGAAAGTGTCTTTGCAGTCCAAATCAGAAGATAAAAATCTGAAGCATATTCTAGGAAGAAAAGACAATACCTATGCATTAAGGGTAGTTGCGTGGTGCAAGGGCAGGTTGGTGCCTGCAGAGGGATTTGGTGTTTCCTTGTCAGTTGTAGCTGACTAAACAGGGGGTTGTAGCCTCATACCAGTTGGTGCTGGTTAACTAGGGTGTGGGTGCATCCTGATCAGTTGGTGCTGATAAAAAAGGAAGTACATATTCCTTATATGTAACATGTAAAACACATTTTTTAGTTAATAGAAAAGAGTTTGTGATTTTCCCAATTGGGTTCCACGACAAAATACTGTGTTAAAATTTTGTTTGCATTAATAAATAAATAAAATGATATAATTGTTATGTCACTGATTCAACCCCCCCCCTCTCAGTGACATGATCTGATCCTTCAATTAGTATCAGAGCATGTTCCTTCAGCATAGTCTAACAAACTGAAGGTAGATTCTGAAGATGGATCAACAATAAAGAATGTCCAACAAAAAAGCACCATTATTCAATGGAGGAGGCTATGCTTTGTGGATAATAAGAATGAAAAACTTCTTGTTGGCTCATGGTTTTGATATCTAGCAATCTGTTGTAGATGGTTACACTGCACCAACAACTCCACCCAAAGACGTTACAGGAAAGAAAATATGTAATGACAACTCAAGAGTAGTTAATGGAATTCTAGCAAGGTTGACTAATTCTATATGTGTGAAGGTTATGAATTGCAAATCAGCCAAAGAAATCTGGGACAAGTTGGAGGTTGTATATGAATGAGATGACAAAGTCAAAGAATCCAAACTATAGACCTATAGAGCTCAATTTGAAAATATGAAAATGAAGAAGAAGAAAATATTGTTGAGTACTTTCATAGGGTAGATGAAGTGGTTAACTCAATTAGAGCGGCAGGAGAAGAGATTACAGATAAATCCATTGTGCAAAAAATACTAAGGTCATTACCTATGAGATATGATGCAAAGATTTCTTCAATTGAAGATAGATTTGATCTAGAAACACTCACAGTTGATTAGCTCCATGGAATTTTTACAGCATATGAAATTAAAACAGGGAATGATAAATCAACAAAAGATGAAATGGTTTTCAAAGCATCTAAGGCAAAGATAAATTAGAAGCAAAAACTTCAATCCTACCATCATGAAGAATCTAATGTGGAAGAAGCCAATTTCATTAGAAAACTTCAGAAAGGATGAGGTAAGTACAAAGGAAAGCTTCCTTTCAAATGTTTTAACTGTGGAAAAGTTGGTCATTTTGCATCCAAGTGTCCCTATCCCAAGGAGGACCCTAAAGATGAAGAAAACAAAACCAGACAATACAAGAAGAAGGAAAACCCAAACTACAAGAAAAAGTTTTACAAAGGGAAAAATAATATTTTTACTCAAAAGAAGAAAACAATAGCTCACCGAAGTCTAGTGACAACGATGAATCTGATGATGATGAAGTCATTTTCTTAGGTATTGAATAATCCAATGAGATATTAAAAATTAAACATGAGAAAGAGTTAGAAGATGAAGCAAAAGTCAATATGGAAGAAGAACTTCTCAGTGCCTTGCATGAATTAAGAAAATACAAAACCAGATATAGACAACTGAAAAAGTTTTGTAGTTGAACAAAAGGAAAAACATGAACAATAAGAAAATGAGATGGAAAAACTCATGAGAAATCTGAAAAAACAAATCTTAGAAGAAAATAAGATCAAAGAAAGTCTGGAAAAGTCTCTTAAGGAAAAACAAATAACTTGTGAAAGAATGGAGGAAGAAATAGTTCACCTAAAAAAGGAACTGGATGCAAAAATCATTCAAACAAAATCTGAAAATAGCTCTAATATATTAGATAATATTATTACCACACAAAGGGATTTAGGTAATAAAAATGGAATAGGTTACTCTCAAAAGGAAATCCAAGTTAACTCAAAATCTTATGCAGATTCTCTCCTCAATACATTCAAGAAGAAAAATGAAGAGAAGATACGTAATGAAAAGAACTCCAGAAGATTACTTCCACCCATCAAGAAGGAACATAAGACAATACCAAAGAAGTTTTTTCAAAATAGGTATCCTCGCATTTTCTTTGGTTATTTCTTTGCATGCTCTAATTTCAGACACAAAGCTATAAATTGTAGAGCATATAGAAAGAAAAATATGAAGGTTAAGAACTATATCCTTAAGGATAAACAAGCAAAAAATCGAGTTAAAAGAAGAAACTATAACTCCTTTGCACCTCTACAAGAAGGGGAATTGCAATGCTTTAGATGTCATAACCATGGACATAAGGCCATTAATTGCAGATTAGTGGAAGTCTCAGAACAACCAAAGTTCATTAGAGAGCAAAAGAAACTTTGGAGAGAAAAAACATCAAAAACAAAATGTCTTATTTCCCTAAAAGCTCAACATAAAAAGGATCTCTAGTATGTTGACAGTGGGTGCTCAAAACATATGATAGGTAACAAGGACAATTTTTTAGACTTAAATAAACAAAAGGGTAAAGTTACATTTGGTGATAATGCTTCAAGTAACATACTTGGCAAAGTCTCTATGAGCTTGGGAAAAGACAAAGCCAGAAATGTGTTATTTGTTGAAAAACTGAAGCCTAGTTTATTAAGTGTCAACCAAACCTGTGATCAGGGGCACTTCTGCATATTTGATTCCCAAAAATGTGAGATTAGGAGAGACGACATAGGAAAATTAGTTGGTATTTCTCCTAGAACTCTTGAAAATGTATATATACTAGATGCAAAATTGAACGAGGAGTGTCATATAAATTCAGTAGATGAAAGTTAGCTATGGAATAGGAGGTTGGGGCATATTAACTTTGACAATATAGTGAAAGTCAACAACCTTGGTGCAGTAAGAAACTTGCCAAAAATCATAAAACCCTCAAATGCTATGTGTAGACACTGTCAACTAGGGAAGCAAACTAGAATAAGGTTCAAGGAAAAAGAATACACAACCTCAAGACCTTTAGAGATTTTCCACACTGACCTATGTGGACCTAGGAGGACCAAGAGTTTGCAAGGAGAGTCTTACTTTATGTTTTTCATTGATGATTTTACTAGAATGGGTTGGATACTTTTTCTCAAATAAAAATCAGAAGCACTCAACAAATTTAGAGCCTTTAAAACCCTTGTTGAAAATGAAAAGGAGACAAAAATCAAATGTCTTAGATCAAACAATGGTGGTGAGTTCACCTCAAAATATTTTGATCTCTTCTGTGAAACCCAAGGAATAAAAAGACAATTCTCTGCAACCAGAACACCTCAGCAAAACAGTATTGTTGAGAGAAAGAATAGAACAGTTCAAGAGGCTACAAGGACTATGCTCAATGAAGCAAAATTGTCAGATGGATATTGTAGAGAAGCTCTGAGCACAACAGTATACATATTGAAAAGAGATCATCTCAAGGTTAATAGTGATAAGACTCCTTATGAACTATGGTTTGGAAGAGCTCCATCAGTAAAATAATTCAAGGTCTTTGGAATTAAATGCTACATCAAAAGACTTGATGAGAGTCTTGGAAAATTTGATGCCAGATTTGATGAAGGTATTTTTCTTGGATATGCTTCAAACAAGAAAGCATACAGATGCTACAATATTATATCACATAAGATTGTTGAGAGTGCATATGTCAAGGTGGATGACCTAAAAACGATAAGGATCAAAAATCAAGAGACCATACCTGAAAATGAAGATGAAGATGATGATGAGACATTCAGCACACAACTAGAAGAAGTAGAAGAGAATGAAAAAGAAAGGGAATAGGATGATATGGATACTAGTGAAGACGAAGAAGATAGTCAATATGGAGAGATAAGAGAAGAATTCCCAAGAAGAGACACAAAGACATCCTCAAGAATTACTCAGAAGAATCATCCTGAAGAACTGATTATTGGAGATATGAATGATGTAGTGCACACAAGAAGACAACTATTATATCAAATAAAAATAGCATTTTTGTCACATGTTGAGCCTACCTCAATCAAAGAGGCATGTACAGATGATAATTAGATCAAATATATGAATGAGGAATTGGACCAAATAAAAAAAAAACAAACTTGGGAACTAGTTCCAAGACCAAAAAATAAAAATGTCATTGGAACTAAATGGGTATATAAAAATAAAATGAATGAAGATGGGAAAGTAATCAAGAACAAAGCCAGATTAGTATGTAAAGGGTATGCTCAAGTTGAAGGAGTAGAATATGAAGAAACATTTGCACCTGTGGCCAGATTAGTGGCAATTAGGATGTTCTTAGATTTCTCTAGCTACAAAAAATTTAAATTGTACCAAATGGATGTCAAGTCAGCCTTTCTCAATGGAAACCTAGAAGAGGAAGTCTATATTGAGCAACCATAAGGGTTTCTATTAACCAACAAACGAGACTATGTTTGTAAATTAAAGAAAGCACTCTATGGACAAAAAAAAGCACCTAGAGCATGGTATGCAAGGCTAGACTCTTATTTACAAAAACAAGGCCTCAAAAGGGGATCAATAGACAACAATCTTTATTGCAAAATTGATGGTAATAACATGATCATTGTGGAAGTGTATGTTGATGATATTATATTTGGTAGTGATGATGAAAATATGAGTAAGGAATTTGCTAAGATGATGCAACAAGAATTTGAAATGTCTTTGCTTGGCGAACTGAATTTCTTCCTTGGATTACAAATAATACAGTCCAAAAGAGGAGTCTTTATCCATCAGTCTAAATATGTTAAGGATATGCTTAAGAGATTCCAGTTAGAGGACTACAAACCTATTAGTACACCTATGATAGTTGGATGTAGACTAAGCAAAGATGATGATTCCAAATCTGTAGATCCAAAACACTACAGATCAATGATTGCTAGTTTGCTCTATATAACAACTTCCAGACCTAATGTCAAGCAAGTTGTTGGGATGGTGGCTAGATTCCAAGAAAAACCAAAGGAGAGCCATGTTCAAGCTGTAAAAAGAGTCTTTAAATATTTGAAAGGAACCATAGATCTTGGTTTGTGGTAACCTAGCAAGGATTCATTCACATTAAAATCCTATTCAGATGTTGATTGGGAAGGAAGTGTATATGATAGAAAAAGTACAAGTGGAGGAGCATTCTTTTTGGGAGAATCATTGGTTGCTTGGATAAGCAAGAAACAATCCTCAATTTCTCTGTCTAGCACTGAAGCTGAGTATATTGCAGCAACAAAAAGTTGCACACAAGTGGAATGGATGAAACAAACTCTACAAGACATCAAAATAGTATTTGAAGAACCTGTTATCTCCTCAAATAAATCAATCGAGATTTTTCTTTTTAGGTGATAGGGAATCTTTTAAAAAAAATACTTTTTAAATTTTTAAAGGTTCATTTTTGAAGCTTTACTCATGTAATAAGGTTTAAATAAAAGTTCGTTTAGTTTGTTCTAGATCAAATTCAAATCTCAGGTTTCGGTGGCTTAGGCGAACATGTCGATTGTTCATTAGCCACTGAAAGCCTTAGCTTTCGAGAGATTAAATGAAAAAACCCAAGGCTATTTTAGCCACCGAAAACGTTGAAGCAGGAAAAGACCAACCACGTCATATCACACATTTCAAACGACTGGAGAAGGAACCATTCACGACCGGAAAGTTGATCCCACTATGATATGAGGGAATCTCTCCTAATCGTTGTATCATTAAGATATATGTTGTTGTACCACCCACCAATTTCAATTAATTCACCATGACATCTGCACATCATCAACCATTTCTCCACACTCCTTCCAATTAGTTCCACGATTCAAAAACTCCCCCCAGTTATCTCTTTTTAGCCTAGCTGAGCCGATTATCGCTAAGTTTACGCACTGTAACTTTGCCCGAAATCCACTCCTTCGATCACGGGTGTGCGAAAACATCGTGGAAAATGAAGACAGGAACATCGACACTAAGGAAGGAGCTTAACGATATCAGGTACCTGGAATCTCATCCCGAGGTATGTCAAATGTTTAAAGACGCAGGCTGTTATAATGTTTGTCAACAATTACAAAGATTTCATCAGCAGGTGGCAGAGGATTTCGCTCTAAGTTTTGATGGAAAGAAAGAAATCATCGGCCGGGATGAATTTGAAATTGATGAAGCCCTCATACCTGAAGTCATAGAGCTTCCCACGACTTGAGAGAAATGGTTCAAAACCACTATGATTAAGAATGTTGATTTCAGGTCTTTTTTAAAACTAGAACACAGAGGTTTGATTTGGAAGAAAGATATTCCAGTATCTTTACTTGAGGAGAATTGGCAACAGTTATTGAAGGCTATAATGGTGTATATAACCTGCGAAGGGTGATACAACAGGGTGATGATGTATCATTTCAAACTTATAAAGCATTTGACAGGAAGAAATCCACTTAATTTTCCTTATTTCCTCCACCGAAGCTTATCCAAGATGGCTCATCAAGTCAAGGCCAAACCCAGTCAGCTTGCAGGTAGATTATCACACCATAGCTTAATCAAATTGTTGTTTTTTGAACTATTGCAAAGAAAGGGTAAAGAATGTAATTATTTTTTATTTTGGAATGATTTCCAGACTAAGGTTTAGCCAGAGGGAAAAAAGAGTCCTCATTTCAAGAAATCCTCCACTCCCAGAAGTGGAAAGAGAAGGAGAAGAGCTATTTCTCCAATCCCAGTCAATCAACCCTCTCCTTCCTCTAAATTGGGAAAAACGAAGAAGAAATTAAATTTTAACAGTGAGGATGAAGAGGTCAGTGAATTCCCAGTGAACAAAAACATTCTTAACCTCCCTTACTTAAGCTCAGAAGATGAAGAGCAACATTTGGAAACAGGGCATGAGGATTCAATTACCATAGGGCGTGACAACTCTGTTTTTGTGGACATATACACAACAAGTTATGAGAACCTTCCATCACCTTCTCTCCAAGAAGAACAAGAGCCACAATTTGTAGAGGCCTCATCTAGCAAACAAGAAAAGAAGAATAAATCAAAAGAAATCGAGAAGCTTAAGAAGAAGCTAGCTGAGCAAGAGGTGCTTGAAAGAGTAATAAAGACTAGGTATGAAACCCTATCAAAAAACCTTGCCGAAATCAATTCAACTTTGGAAAGACTAGCCCATGAAAGCATCAGGGAAAAGAAAAAGAAAAAGAAGGTTGTAAAGGACTACAACAACTTATGGAGAGTAGCCCAAGGTTTGAAGAAAAAGGTCAGGGCTTTGAGGAAAAAAGCAATGGCTTCAAAACACCAAGCTCACGCTTCTCTTGAGACCCTTGCGGAGGTGGTAGTTCAATGCAAGAAACCTAAAGCAACCAATAACCCTATGAATCTTGAGCAAGATACAGAGGTCTAAAAAGATCAGTCCCGAGAAGTTTTTGAGGTGAGACAAGGGTATTTTTGAAATTTTGACAATCTCAAGTTTCAGTGGCTTAGGTGAACATATCGATTGTTCATTAGCCACCGAAAGAAGAGATTTCCGTAGCTAATCGACCCAAATTCTATTTCCTCTAGCTACCGAAAGCACTAATAATGTAGAAAGCTAATGTTTTTTCACAAATCCAAGTTTTTCCTATCCAAAAGGTTCAAAAGTGGTTCCAATCGATGGAAACTAATGAATGAAATCTCTATCAAGAGTTTGTTTTGGTTTTGGAGATGTTTTAAAAGACATCAAATGTAAGTAACAGTTAGCTATTGTTAAGGAGATAAGTCTGTTGACTTTCAACAGGTGTCTAGTTCGAATCCTCTCATATCACATGAGATCCAACAACCTCGGAAGGCTTACTACATCTTTCCAGAATCTGAAAAGAAAAAAGAGCAATCAAGAAGTTGAATTGATCTAGTCTACTTAAGCCAATTATTGATTTTCTACATTTGGCAAAATTTGACCTAGATATCTAGGATCTGGAAACTATTTGTAAAAGGCTATAAAGCCAAGAACATATGAAGAATATAGGGTTCAATTTAGAGTTCTAGGATCTATTTTTTTTGTATGAAAGACACTTTCTTAAATATATTAAGCCTGCAAGCTTATTTCATTTTCTATTGTCAGACTCTCCTTCATCTTTGTCTATGCATATGAGTTGAAATTGTTCTTTGTCCGTGTTTAATGGTCCCATGGTAACTGTCATCTTACTTTTGACTGTTAAGCAAGAATCATAAGCATCTTTGGCTAGTTAGTTGACCCATCATATATATTTCCTATGTATGTTCTAGTTCACTGATTGGTTTTCTTATCCATTTGTTTTAAAAACCTATCTTATAATAGCTCTTGAAGGCCTTGTATTGCATGAATATAGCTAGACTGTCTTGAAAGTACAATCTAGAGATTAGGATATTCATCTTGATCCAAACCCACACTTATTATTGAGAAAATAGTTACCAAAAAGATTAAGTTACCAGGCATCTTTGACATATAGCCTAGGAGAGTTTCTTTGAGTGATAACAAATTGGCGTTGTTGCCGGGGAGAAGAGACTAAAGCCCAGCTTCCCTGGGAGACGACAAGATCCAACTTTGATGATGGACAAATTTTGGACAAATGTTTGTGTTGTAACCATCTATCTGTCGACTCCATTGGAACGAAGTGGCTTCGAGAAGATCTCACACCAAGGAAAACCAAGAAGGACCACTGGAAACACTAGTTCCAGGTCCTGAGAAGATCATCAAAAGGGGAAAAGATTTGCAAAAACAAACTTCTGGATCTGCAAGAGAATCTCATCCAGGTATTTCAACAAACACTTCTTCTTTTATATCTAAAGAACCTCTTGTTGAATCCCCTTCTGCTGAGACTTCTAGTCCTTAGAAAATCAAAATTGTGTTGGAAAGTTTGAAGGGTGAGGAGCCTTCAATTTCATCTAATGTTATAGACTCTATTTATGAGCATGTTGTTACATCCAATTTGAGAGAAGAAGTTGTAGGATCCCTTCAACAAAAGGACTCTTCTTCTTCTTTGAATTCTTCACCAACTAAGCCTATAGAGGGCGTATTCCATACTCATACTAGTATACCCATTCTTGAAGAGATTCTACAAGATATTTACTCTAAGGGTGAAGAAAACTTGGCCTTACTGCTTGGTCAGTTTTACAGAGCCTCCTATTTTCATCCTTATTCAGGAAATTTTGCCAAGGGTAATCATCCCATCAATGTTTCTCCTCCTTTCCTCAGTAAAGTAAAACAACCATTATTTATAGGCTCACCTATCCTATCTCAGCCTTCATCTTCTGAAGATTATTCCTCTGCATCATCCCCCAAGATTGCCAAAGATGTCCCTTTGACTAAGATGGAAAAAATCTTAGCAAATAGGTATGCACCTCTTATGTTTCCCAATCCCTTATCAGCCATGCCAACAGGAGATTATCAGAAATATATGCACAAGTTTACTAGATCCATGGATTATACTGATGAGGAACATATAGAATATTTTTATGCTTATGCCGAGAACATTAACATTTCAAAAGAAGATGTTTGGACCAGAATTTTTGTGTAGAGTTTGGATGGCCAAGCCAGGAAGTGGTTCAAGGAACTACCAACAAATTCAGTGACAAGTATTGAGCAGTTAGATGAGGTGTTTTTAAAACAATAGGGAGAAAGAAGATATCTATTGTATTACATCTTTGAATTCGGAAATTTAAGAAGAGAAAACAGGGAGTCGGTCTCAGAATTCACCAAAAAATTCAATAAGATGTTTGGAAAGATCCCTGCAGAGATCAAGCCAAGTGATGTATCAACAAAGATTACATACTCTTCTGCCTTTGATCAAGAATTTTTCTTAATCCTTAGAGAAAGAAGATCAACCACACTCGCTTTAATGCAAGATGCTTCTCATGAGGTTGAATATAATATTATGGCATCTCAGAAACTTAAAGGAAAATTTGAGAGAAAGAAGTCTTCTACAGAACCCCCTTCTTCTTCAAATACCAAAATGGATAAGATGGCCAAGATGTTCGATAACTTGACCTCGGAAATGTCGAAATTGAAAATTCAGATTCAACAGCCAACAAGAATTAAAGAGCCTAATGCTTATGCTCCCAGGAATCCCAATGCATTCCCTTACAGAAGGAACAACCAACAGTTCCAGCTCCTTCAGAGAGACAAGAATGCAACTGATGATCAAAAAATCAGGGCCCCCTTCCAAAATGAAATTCTAGAAGAAAAACCGGAGTTACCCCATGACGAAGTTGAAGAAGAAGATGACATCAATTTCTTTGGGGATGAAAATGATTCCTGCTTTTTGACGCAAGTGGATTATGAGGAAGGCCATATGGATGAAGAGATTCATGAGGCAAGAATTGAAGAATCTTTTTATCAGATAGATGATCAGCCAGGATATAATTTAAGATCTAAGACTATTGCTCCAAAGCCATTGCTTGCTACTCCTGGGAAGAAGAAAGAGGTTGCCGCCAAGCAACCTGTTTCTCCTGTAAAGTAGACCTCCATTCCTGCAAAACAACAACAGAAGCAATTGTATCCCCAAGCCAAAGAGCAAGTCATCCTCAAAGCTCCTCCTAATGAGGTAAAAAATTCCGATAGATTATCATACTCTTTCAATTTCAAATCATAAATTCAGAAAGTAAAAATACCTATGCCATTGACTGAACTTATGAGGAATGACATTTTCAAGTCTGCTATCCTGAAGTCCCTTGAACCAAAGACTCCTCCAGTTGTTGATTACGTAAACCTACAAGATGACAAGCCAACGGTGACTATAGGACCTATGGTAGAAGACTGAGACGACTCTCGTCCACCCTTCTACATATCCCTAAATATCCATGACAAGATCCTTCACAACTGCTTGCTTGATTCGGGAGCGTTACACAATATTATGCCTAAAGAGGTGATGGATGAACTTGGGCTTGATGTCACAAAACCTTATCATGATCTCTTCTCTTTTGACTCTAGGAAGGTCAGATGCCTCGGCCTCATAAAAGACCTTGTTATAAACCTTGCCCAATTTCCAATGAGAAACATGGTAATGAATGTTGTAGTGGATGATATTCCCCCCAAGTTCGGCCTCCTCTTGTCACATTCATGGAGCAAAAGACTGGGGGGTACCTTGTAGATGGATCTTTCATATTCTACAGTGCTGGTGTTTGGAGGAGAGATAAAGAGACTTTATAGAGAGAATCGACTTACCTACATCATTAGCGATGGAAAAAAATCTATAAATCATCCCATTTATTCTCTAGACACAAACTTTGGCTCGTGCATTCTTCAAATAGATGATTCTCAGTCAGCTCCTTTGTAGCTCACGAAGCCCACTTATTAGTAGACCAATGAAAAATGTATTCCCGTGTGGACCATGTTCTTTGATGGTGCCAATACCAAAGACTCAGTAGGTGCATGTGTGGTTTTGATTTCTCCTTTGAAGGAGGCTATGCATTTGTCTTTTAAGATTGATCTCAAAACTACTAACAATATAGCATAGTATGAGGATTTTCTATTGGGATTAAATTCTACCAAGGAGATGGGAATTAAAGGATTAAAATTGTTTGGACACACGGATCTCATCATACAACAAATGAACAGAACTTTCCAAGAAAAAACATGTCAGATTGAAAGCATAAAGGGATGAGGTATGGAAAATCATGGACTTTTTTTCCATTTTTGACATTTCTTATATACCCAAAGCCATGAATCATCTTGTTGATTCCCTTGTTGTTTCAACCAGTCTGTTTATTCCTCCCATGCCTCCCAGACTCAATTATGAAATCCATGTCAAATATAGGCCATCCTTTCCCGACAATATTAAATACTGGAAAGTTTTTGAAGATGATGATGAGCTTAGTAGATTTCTCCAAGTGGTAGATGAATTTTCTGATATGCATATTGACCAGAAAAATCAAAATGTAGAGGAATCCAAGAAGCCTAAGCTAAAACGAAAAATGGGTCAGCATGATATTGTTCAACTGCCCAACAATTATATACCTAGGGGTTTGTTACCTCTTGAGAATCTTTTTGATCATAACGATGTCCCCTACAAACTTAATAAGAAGGAGAAAGAGTCTATTGTCCATGAGAACAACATAGGAAGCCAAGTTCATCCTAAATTCATAAATTTGTCCACATAATTAACCGTTGATCAGAGGTCTAAATATTGCAACATTATGAAGGAATTCGCTGATGTTTTTGCTTGGAAATACAGTGATATGAAAACATATGACCCTGATGTAATTCAACATAAGATCCCCCTCGAGAAGGACACCATCCCTTTCAAACAAAAACTCAAACCTATCAATCCTCTCCTATTTCATGTAATTGAAAGAGAAATAAAAAAGCTTCTTGATGCCAAAATCATAATCCCTTTAAGGTACTCTAAATGGATTGCAAACCTAGTGATAGTGAGAAAGAAAAATGGTGAGATCAGGTTGTGTGTTGACTTTAGAAATCTAAATAAATGCTCAAAGAAAGACAACTATCCCCTACCCAAGATGGAGCATTTGCTACAAAGAATTTCAGGGGCTACTGTCATGTCTTTCTTAGATGGTTTCTCAGGCTATAACCAGATTTCTGTACATCTTGATGACCAAGAAAAGACTACTTTTACTACTCCTTGTGGTACGTTCATGTACGCCAATATGCCATTCATATTGATGAATATCAGGGCCACTTTTCAGAGGGCCATGGACATAGCTTTCATGGGAGAAAAGGACAAGTTTTTCCTCGTCTATCTTGATGACATTATAGTTTACTCCAACAATCATGAAGAGCACCTAAAGCATCTGAAAAGAGTATTTCTGAAGTGCATACAGTTTGGGATTTCATTGAACCCCCAAAAGTCCCATTTTTCTCTCAAGAAGGACAAGCTCCTAGGCCACATCGTTTCAGTGAAAGGTGTGAAAATTGATCCATCTCAGGTGGAAGCAATTCAGAGGTTTTCCATACCAAGGTCAAAGAAGGATATCCAATCTCTACTTGGTAAGATAATTTTTGTTAGAAGATTTATTCCAAGTTTTGTTGAGTTAGTGAAACACATAACTTCTATGCTCAAAAAGGGATCCGAGATAAAGTGGACAGACAATGCAAGAAGTTCATTTCAGGATATCAAACAAGCTATCATGGAATCCCCCACTCTAATAAGTCCAGATTACACCATGAACTTCTATATTTTTTCCCTTGCTTCCTATGACACCATGGAAACAGTCTTGTTACAAAAAGATGATGAAAGTCTTGATCACCCAGTGGCCTTTTTCAGCAAAACTCTCAGAGACGTTGAACTAAGGTACAATCCTATAGAAAAGCAAGCTTATGCTCTCATTAAATCTTTAGAAGATTTCAGAATTTATATCCTCCATGCAAAGGTTATCACCTATGTTCCTTCATCCTCTGTGAAGGATGTTTTGACTCAGCCTGATATTGATGGGAAGAGAGCTAAATGGAACGCAAAGATAATCGATTTTGACATAGAAGTGAAGCCCACTAAATTGGTAAAAGGACAAGGCCTTGCCAAGCTTTTGACGGAAGAAAAATATGATCTTTTGGACATAAATTTCATTGGGTAAAGTTCAACAGGTTTGCAGACAGAGGTAGCAGCAGAAGGACAACATAACAACCAATAGGTGGCTGAGCATTTTTCTTCATGTGAGTGGTATTCAAGTATTATTCATTTTTTACAAAAGTTGTAAGTTCCTCTTGAACTTAGCATGACTCAAGCCCAAGCCCTTAAGCTCGAAGCAATCAAATTCTGCATTTATAATAATCTTTTGTATTGGAAAGATCCTAATGGTTTACTACTGAGATGTTTAAACAAAGAAGATTCATTTGAAGTTATACATCAGTTTTATTCAAGAATTTGTTGAGGCCACCATTACTGGAAGACCACAACTCATAAGATCTTAAGGGTTGGGTACTATTGGCCTTTTCTTTTTTCAGATGTGTGCACCTTCAATAAATCTTTTGATAAATGTCAAAGATTCATAGGAAAACAAGAACTAAAATCTCTTCCCCTGAGACCTATTGTACTGAATGGTCCTTTTCAGCAATGGGGTTTAGATTTTATAAGCGAAATTAATACTTCATCTAGTGGTTAGCATAAATGGATCTTGGTAGCCACTGACTATTTTACAAAATGGATAGAGGTAATCCCCACCAAGAATGCCACTCATCAGGTCATCATGAAATTTCTTTATGAGAACATCCTGAGCAAATTCAGTTTCCCAAAAAGGCTAGTAATAGATAATGCAACAGATTTCAAAGTTGATGCATTGGACGACATGTGTAAATCAATGGGAATTCAATTGGTACATTCTACCCCCTACTACCCTCAAGGTAATGGCCTCACAGATTCATCCAATAAGAGTCTAATCAGAATCATCAGAAAGTTGTTGGAGGAGAAGCAAAAGAGTTGGGATTCTAAACTAAAGTTTGCTCTTTGGGCAGATAAAGTAACTAACAATAAATCCATAGGAACTTCTCCCTTCAAATTGGCCTATGGTACTGATTCCATTTTCCCTATTCAGCTAGTTTTACCAGTGGCTAAATTTTTTCATGAAGAGAAAACTGAATCAAATGATATGGTAAGAAGAATGCTTGACTTGGTAGAACTGCAATAGGTCAGGAATAGCTAGTGGAAAAATCAGAGGCTCATCAAAAGTGGATCAAGGACGCTTTTGATAGAAAGGCAAAGTTGGATTATTTTCAGGTTGGTGACTGGGTTCTGAAATGGGACGCCCTCAAACAAGATAAAGGAAAACATGTCAAGTTTAACTTTTTGTGGACCGGTCCTTTCATGATAACTCAAGTACAACACAACAACACCTTCATTCTACAAAGTCTGGGAGGTGAAGAAATGTTTGGTGGCCTAGTCAACTGGTGTTTTCTGAAACTCTATTTTATCTAAGGCTTGGAGCCTTGTCATTGTAATTTTATTTTTAGTCTTTTTGTTTTTACAAAATAACTCCATGCCCAATGGAAACACTAGCAGATAGTTTTAAATTTTCTTTTCTCAGGAAAGGCATTGGCTATGTGGTTCTTGAAACCTCATAGGGAGGCATTCACCCCCAATAGGAGCCAGTATTATCTCCTCAAATAAATCAATCGAGATTTTTCTTTTTAGGTTATAGGGAGTCTTTTAAAAAAAATACTTTTTAAATTTTTAAAGGTTCATTTTTCGAAGCTTTACTCAAGTAATAACATTTAAATAAAAGTTCATTTAGTTTGTGCTAGATCAATTTCAAATCTCAAGTTTCGGTGGCTTAGGCGAACATTTTGGTTGTTCATTAGCCACCGAAAGCCTTAGCTTTCGAGAGCTTAAATAAACGAAACCCAAGGCTATTTTAGCCACCAAAAACATTGAAGCAGGCAATGACCAACCACATCATATCACACATTTCAAATGATGGGTTCAATGTTTCCATGATTGCACAAGTCGTCGAAAGGACTGTAAAAGGAACCGTTCACGACTGGAAAGTTGATACCACTGTGATATGAGCGAATCTCTCCTGATCATTGTATCATTAAGATATACATTGTTGTACTACCCACCGATTTCAGTTAATTTACCATGACATCTGCACATCATCAACGGTTTCTCCGCACTCCTTGAAATCAGTGCCACGATTCAAAAACTCCCCCCAGCTATCTCAATTTTAGCCCAACCAAGCTGATTATCTCTAAGTTTACACACTGTAACTCTGCCCAAAATCCACTCCTTCGATCACGGGTGTGCGAAAACGTCATCGCAAATGAAGAAAGGAACGTCGACATTGAGGAAGGAGCTTAACAATATCTGGTACCTGGAATCTCATCCTGATGTATGTCAAATGTTCAAAGATGTAGGTTGTTATAATTTTTGTCAAAATTTACAAAGCTTTCATCAGCAGGTGGCAGAGGCTTTCGCTCTAAGTTTTGATGGAAAGAAAGAAATCATTGGCCGGGATGAATTCGAAATTGATGAAGCCCTCATATATGAAGTCACAGAGCTTCCCACGACTGGAGAGAAATGGTTCAAAACCACTGTGATTAAGAATGTTGAGTTCAGGTCTTATTTAAAACCAGAACACAAAGGTTTGATTTGGAAGAAAGATATTCTAGTATCTTTCCTTGAGGAGAATTGGCAATAGTTATTGAAGGCTATAATGGTGTATATAACCCGTGAAGGGTGATACAATAGGGTGATGATGTATGTAATAGCTGCATAATTTAAACAACCAATTAGTTTATACTTAGTAGTAAAATTCAAAAATTTTTACTAATTTAACTCATTCGCATGCAAATTCGTCAATATAATAAGATTTAATTACAAATTAATTCAAAACAATGCATAATTCTTACCTGAACCTGATGCTACTATTTGCTCGTCGCTTGCTTCCTTCCCGCTCCTTTAGAACACAACCCAAAACTGACCTCCCTGCCGACTAGTTAGCTCCTAGCCCTAGGATATCAACGGATATCCTAGCCCTCCGAGCCCAAAACCCCCAGCAACCCCGGTCCACTGTGTCAATGCCAATGGCAAAATTCCTCCCTCTCTGCAATACTCAGAGCTCCCCAAAATCCATGGCCAACTCCCCGTAGAATGATCCTTCGCCCAAACTCCTTTCCCCCCTTATCCCTCCTTCACCGACTTTCCTTTCATTAAATTCCTACCTAATATCTTATCCCATTATTAAATATCTTATCCCATTCATTAAATACCTTATCCCATTTATTTAATGCTCCTTATCCTTTATTTAATGTTTTTTATCCCACTTATATACGTAAGTTTTAATAATTTAAATTATCAACCCTATTAATTCTTTACTCACATAATTAAAGAGTTGATTAATAATTAAATAACCATTGATAATTATGAACAATTAATTAATGATAATTAATTTAGTTAATATTATATAAGAAACAATTTTTAGGATTATATTATTAATTAATCATAATTAATAATCAAGGGTCGTTACATACACCCACCCTTCAGGAAACTTCGTCCCGAAGTTAAGGTATCTTATGGTACAAAGAACAAGAACATGGTTCACACATTCATAACAACTAACCGACACTATCAGTAAGTAAGTCAAG